>OY735216.1:34958693-34973693 GCA_963457665.1 Thysanoteuthis rhombus
TTATAATGAATTGCTATGGTAGAATTATTAGCAATGCGTTTTTATAACAAAATCGTTAGCACTCCGTTCTTTTGATGAGGATCATACATTCTGTAAAAATGTATGCCTTAATTCCTGGGCAGGGATATCATAATCATACTTAAATTTCAATGAATATCATCATGAGTGGACCATGGGCATAATGCATATGATGACCATCTTCAATCAATAACTTATGCATTAATTCATGACCACTAACCAAAGCCTCTCTGCCCAACTTTCAATATATATCTGTAGTAAATTTTATATAATTCATTTACAACTTAATATGATAATACTCCATGTTTCCATATCTATTTGTCCTGTATCACGCAACTAGACGCCTCTCATCTGTATTGTCATCGAGCAGGTTACCTCGAATTAGAGTTTCATGTTTTGATGGTGTAAATGCTGAATTTAAAGATTAATTAGAATGAGGATGAAACGGAAAGAAAAAAAGAATTTTGAAATTTATTTCTGGTCTACAGAGTGTTATTCTCCATGCTCATGGCCATATGCCAAATCAGTAAATACTAGCTTTATGAATAATAGCCCTAGTCTGTCAGTAACACTCCTCCTAATTCTAGACCAAACTTGGAAAATAATAACAAATGACGCTCCCAGTGAGAATCAAACTCAATGAACACGCAACAGGTCTGTATAAATGTCTCTTCTACAACAGGTACTTAAATTAGCCACCATTTGTCCTTAGTCGGACATTCAGCTATCACAGGGAGTTGTCCAGTGCTAAACTCACTTCACTGAAAATAGTACAACACGTGAATATTCGTTGTTGATTCGTTCTAGTGATGTCACTTTCGCTTTTTTCCACTCTCACAAAGTATTGAACTTTCACTGTCTGGTCCAGTGATTGAATTCACGACCGCCTATGATTAGATAGAAGTAGCAAAAGATTTTATTTATTCGGTAATAGGTCCTTGGTTCAGGCAATTAGAAGCGGAAGGCAGTATCTCTAGGACAAATTGATTAGACCGAATTAACTGATATGAGATATCCAATGATCATTCTGTCGACATGGACAAAAAAAAAAAAAAAGAAACGACAATATAGATAAATACTTGTATCGCACGATACTGAAGGAAAAAGTATTCCCGGAAAAGTTTAGAGGATGTAAAAGGTATCACACAATGTATTCCCTAAATATCCCAAGGAATATTTACAAGACGAAACCAATGAACGGCAACAGTAACAAATAGGGCTTTTTGAAAAAGCTAGCAATTTAAGACGATCATCATAGCCCTTAACGTGTAAGCTATAAGAAATATTTACATCCCAATGCAACCAGGGACGATGAATGAATTATCAAACACCAAACTCAGCATCACTGAACAAGAACAAAAGGGATTCGAATTGAAATTCGTTGCAGTTGTTTTTCGTCATAGACAGCAACAACATAACCAATCTTCAAAAATTACAGACAATCACAGATTTTGCTAAGATCTACATCCATGGAATCATTAACACTATGTCAAACTTAGAAATAGGGAAACTGCCTTCTCATGAAGACACATCCAAGCATTACAACAATTGACTAAGAATAAGAACACAATAATCACACTCTCTGCTAAAGGAGGAGCCATAGTCATCATGGATACGGACACCTACAATGACAAAATAGATACATTACTAAAGAGCAACACGTATATCAAAACGGAGAGGCAATCGACCAAGAAACCCCAAAATCCAATGAGACTTACCAAAAGACGAGTAAAAAACACAAAAGAAAAATGGCGAATACCCATCAAATATCTTGCAAGAATATCTCTATACAGTTTTCCCCAATATATAGCGCCCCTCCCCACAAAATAGTGAAAATAGTGAAATTCTAACTCTCTTCTCGGATCGATCAATCCATCTCACCCCAAAAATTCACATGATTCAGTCAACAGATTTGAAGACGTCCACATGAGAAAAAAATAGCCAGTTCCAAACCTTTATACATCAAAGTACTCATCAAAAATGCTTGAAGATACCCAAACCCTGCTTGAATGAATTCAAATTAACCTAGAATTCAACGAGGAGTTCTACGAATGAAAATTCGGCCTACCAATGGGCTTGCCACAATAATACTAGAAAAATTTCAAATAATCATAGGCAGTAACCTACAAATCCTTTGGATATGAAGCCCCCAATTCTTGAAAAAAAAACAACATCATAGAACTTCTGATATTCCCCACTCTTTCCTACTCAACGCAGAAGAAAGGTGCGCAAAATATGCCTGAATAAAACACGCCATACTCGGAAGAACAAGCACACAACCTACAACAACAAAACCATTAAATACATCATCTCACCAACGAAGCCGACAAGTATGACAGATGACACAATTAAGACCACAAATTGCAATACAACGATAACCGTCCACAACATAATCCGGAGACCATTGATCAGTTCTGTCCCTAAGGCAAGCATACATCAAATACTGTGCCGCAACTACCCACAAATCTACATCGGTGAAACGTCTAGAAATATTTAAAAGTGGCTCTATGAAACCGATGTCTTCTTCTGAAAGACCACCAGAAGAACTCACTCGTACAACACTGCTTAGAAACAGATTATAAAACTTACACACCACCGAAAGACCAGCCTGATTATAGAATCAGCAATTATTGTAACGAACAAAGCCATAAAACAGCGTCTCAGCTCCTTCAACGTATCAAGACACGTCACAAGAAAATTACCGTAGCAGAATAGCCTCACCATAAACAAAGCCATACAAACAGGCCAACCAAAACACTCAGGTTAGTTGTGTTGTGATGGACCTGCGCTTACACGACCGCATGAGTGCGTACAGGGATGCTTTCATTTTAGGTTGGGTGTATACATGCGTGTGGATTCGATATACGTATGGTAGAACCGGTATATACTATGCATGCCTACATATATATTCAGATATGTATTGCATTTGTAACAGAATTGATGTATACGAGTGCATGATCATATTCTGTGTAGATTGATGTATTCTTATAGCACTGCACTGATGTATACTGTACATTCTAGCACAGGTATGTACTATAGGTGGTGTCTATATGATTGTGTATCATGTAAGTATACTATCTGAACTGGGCCTGATTGTGCGTACGCGTGTTGTTTATTAATTTGACGTGAATCATTTGTTAGTTGTATATGATTCATAAAGTTACATATTGTATGGATGGACCATTGTATGATTATACATTCATGTGCAACATATTCTAAACCTCGTCTGATAAATTGGATCGATATGATGTTTAATCTGTAAGTGCATATGCATTTATGTATAGATGTACACGCGTGTATGCACGCGCCATCAAAGTGACCAATCATGTGTACTCCTGAGCTTAGTTTTGTATATTTTGCTGAAAATACACATAATTATACATACTTTATATATATGTGTGTGTCTGTGAGTGTGTGTGTGTGTGTGTGTGCGTGCTGAATCTGGTATGCCTATGCATTCTTGCAAATGCACTTGAATGTGTATTATGTTGGTTATTGATTTGATATACGTATAAAATCATATGGCTGTACACTTTGCATAATATTACATATCATATAGATATATTGTTACATTGCAATACTAGTATGCACTGCACATTCCTATGTATCGTGCATGTGATCATATGTTGTGTGGATGTGGTGTCTGGTCCAGTTATATAGGCATTTTTGTACGTTACATATTTGATGGACAGATATCATGATGCAATTTATGTTGTGTACGAATATTGTATGAATGCCTATATGAACGTTGTGCCATATGATTATACATATGTATGCTGTGCAGTCCTTCATATATGTGTAGCTGTATAGTGTTTGTCCCGTTATATACTGTACGGCTATCATGTCGGGGCAGGCAATACATACAGGCATTTTTATGGATGTACATGTACACGCTGAACTAGCATATGCACTTCGAGATGGCCTGTATATATTCATGCCTGCGTATGTGTGAGTGAGAAGGCATGTTTGTCGGAACAGATATATATAAATATATATATGCATGTTAGAACAGCCTTGCATACAGTAAAACAAGTGCATATTACTCGTCCTCAAGACGCATTCATTCAATGAGATCCCATAAACTCAAGATAGAATACACACGGGGGAACATTTGCACCCTTTGGACACATATGCACGTAACCATACGCAAAAATGTATGCACGCACGCACACACAGAGTTGTAGTGATAGCCTGTTTCCTTCATTCCTACTAATCGCAGACAAAAAGAGTTACATCTGAATTCAGTACGTGCCAGTCTATGTACTGCACATTCCTTTTTGTTTACTTTTACGAATAGAAATCGGAGTGGAAAGTTGTTTTTTTTTTACTTTCATGGGTCGAAAGGCAACTGAATATCCTTTTACCTTTTGTGGTCAAAATCTAGGGCAAATTTTTTTCCAATCCTGGGGATCAGAATCCAAAGGAATTTTTTTCTTTTACTTCAAAATGGATAAAAAAAGCGGGGACGATTTTTTTTTTCACTTTTAGTGGTCGAAATCCAAGTATTTTTTTTCACTTTATGAGTCAAAATAGGCAAGGTTCTTTTTGGGGAACAAAATTGTGGAGAAGATTTTTTTACCTCTTTTAAGAGGTTCAAGGGAATTTCTTTCCATTATTAATTGGGATATTTTAAAAATCTTATTTTTAGAGATCAAAGTTGAAGACGGAATCTCTTTCTTCACTTTTATTGGTCGAAATCGGGGGAAATTTTTTTTTCTCCACTTTTAATGGTCGTAATTCTCTTACTTTTCTTGGTCTTAATGAGGTCAAGACATTCAGGATGGGGGGCGTCAACATTTAGGAAATTCATTCACAGGCATCAAATTTGTGGGGGTCAAAAACGATGGCGAGATCTTTTTCTACTCCTGGAAGTCGAAATCAGCAAATTATTTTTTCCTGGGTGGGTCAAAACCGGGGGAAGATTTTTTTCCACATTCAGCGCTCGAAATTGGAGGGTATTTTTATTTTTCATTTTCTTTTCTTGCGATCCAAATTGAATGGAAGATATATTTTCTACTTCTAGGGGTCGAAATCTAAGGGATTTTTTTCTAAATTTCAGGGATCTAAATGGAGCATGGAATTTTCCTTCTTCTTCGCGTCTGGAATCAATGATATTTTTAATTTTTACTTCCAGGAGTCACAATCTACCGACAAAGATATGTTTCAGATTTTAGAGGACATATCCGAGGCATTTTTCCCACACTATTTTCACATCAGCCACACATCCTTTTTAAATTAGCATCCAGCTTTCTCAACATTAGCCCCTATTTTTCTTGCCGTGTAAAAAGTGGTATTGAATAAACATAAAAAGAAATTAAATTAAATGCTATCAGAATTCCATTTATCCCTCTTTCTTTTTCGTTTTTTGGGAAAGTAATTTAAACCACCCATTGGGGCAGTTTTAGTCCAGTGATGATAATTCCTCATTATGTAGTAATCATACTAACGATAGAGTTGGATATGGGATGAAATGAAAACTGAGAGAGAGTTACTGAGAGTATGCTCCTCATATTTAAAACCGATGGCTGCAAAAAAAAAAAAAAAAAAACTTTTTTCGCCGTCCACCAGCAAAACAGTAAAGCAAGTTTTTGAAAAGCAGGATATAATAATCATGATCATCCTTTCTGGAAATCATTTCATGCAAATCTACTAAATTTAGTTTTGCTGCCAATATGTAAATGGTTGCACTTACATTGAGTCTTAATATTTTGTACTTAGAACAAATCTAAAATAATTGGAATATCTAACGGATATCTGAAGATGAAAATCATCATCATTATACACTGATTCAATCTGACGTGTCCTTATCTTGGTTTTTCTACAGATATCTGTTGTACTTGGTTACCATCTAAGACTTTTGAACAGAACCCTTTATTCAATCCACTGGGTAGATTATATCGGATTTGAAGCGAAGGTTTCAATCCTGCCTTGCAGCACTGGATGGGTCAATGGATAGTCTATAGCCGCACTGGAGAAATGTAATTCATCGAAACAACTGTCTATGGATGACACAATATATATATATATATATATATATATATATATATATATATATATATATACATATACACATATATATATTATTGTCTGTGTGTAAGTAATTGTTATTTTTTACTGCTTAGGAATATTGCATGTTTCATTGATTTGCAACGATGTAGAATCGAAGCAAATCATTTTGCAAGCTTACCTGGCTGGGCACCTGATTTAACTTGTCGACAACTAATCCAACTCAGTTACGAATCACAATAATTATTCGTCTAATCAATTTCATTTACACATTTACTCTGCTGCATGAGTCAAGGAATAATAAAAAAAGTATAACTGTTGTCGTAGAAATTTCGATTTCACGACGTGATACGTCCCTCCTGGGGGATCCCGAAGTGTATTCATATGGCACTCTATAAACAAAGTTAAGAAAGAAATATATTTACGTATCTGCTGTGCTGTCTAACAGCCTACTTTTCTTTTTAAGCGGGATCGGGCCCCTCTGGTAGCCTTATCACTATCATTTTGACTGAGCTTAAGTAAATATATTTGGCCACCAAACGTACCACAATGATTCCTTTGGCAAACCAATTCACTACCATATTGAGTTTGATCCTTCTTGAGCAGTTCACTACCCTAGCATACAAACCTATGTTTGAAAATGGATATATTTTGATGTTCCAGAAGCGTAATTAAATTGATAGTCCAGTGGGTTAGTTCTGGATCGTTTGGCCTTGTCTTAAACAACGATAGTCAGCGAGCTTGATATCGGTAGAATCAAGAAATAAGGGGAGGCTATTCCCCTTTACTGAATAGCAAAGTATGAATTTCTGTTACTGTATCGTTTCACTATCATAGTAGGTTTTCCTGAATCTCCAAATATTCGTTGTAAACAATTTATTATGAATTTCATTTGTCTCAGTTAAGGGAAGGCATGACACAATGAAAAGCAATGTTCCCTTTGGGAAATGTAGTCAAGCTATTTGATATAAATATTAATATGGCAAAAAGCATTGTATAATGTACAGCAATCATTCTCAATAGGCGAAATGTCATCCATGAGGAGGTAAAGAGTTGAGCTGATGGAGGAGACAATACATTAAATAAATACCCAAAACGTTATAGTTGCAGGAAAAGCTGAGGGCCCCCTAGCGTAGACTCTGTGAGCATGACTAAGTATGTAATAAATGATACATATATATGTATATATATATATATGTGTGTGTGTGTGTGTGTGTGTGTATGTGTGTGCTTGAAAAAGATAAGGAGAGAGATCTATCCAAATAATTCCAATCATTCGCCGGAAAAAGCTCAGAAGGACAGAAAAATAAACGTGCTTGTGTAGCAAATCCATTATCTCACCATACGTAGAGCTGTATTTCAACACAATTTCGAGAACTTTATTCGATAAACCTATCACAAATCGGATGTTTAATTACTGATTTGCAGTTTAGTGTATATATATATATATATATATATATATATATATATATGTGTGTGTGTGTGTGTGTGTGTGTGTGTGTGTGTTTGTATGTGTGTTTTTGTGTTAGAGCTTTATGCTGTTAGTAACGATTGATAGCCAATGACAATCCCTTTCTTCCCGATTGTTTGTTTTTCTCTTAAATAATGCTTCTACAGTTTCTTGGCCACTGACAATCTCCCCACTTTGTTTTCAATGTAATTTTCTTGGAAAATATTTGGCATTGCATTTACATTTGTATCATTATGATTTATGTTTATCTTATTTTATTGCTTGTTTCTTCAGAAAATATAACAGAAAAAATACTAGCTGTAAACTGACACTATCTTTTTTGAAAATTATACAACAGGCCACTTATGCAATCCGATAATTTAAATCATAGGAAAACGTAAGAATTGAAGAATAATCACCCTTAGTTCGATTTGACATATGTCTGCCTATTTCCAAAATACTGATATTTTGTGTCCCACGATGCATCTAGTTTACAGGTTAACTTGATAAATAGATTATTGAATATTAGGATACTTAAAAAAGGAACATTTATTCATTTTTTCCTCTGTCCATAGTACAACAATGAGATTTTGAATCGATGGCTGTCACACAGGAATTCAAAAGTTATCTTATTCAGATCACATCGAAATTGCATAGTGTTATTTGTATGCTAAATCAAATCATGAAAGTATAATATTTCAAAACATTTCCAAAGCAAATTTAGAATATTTACTTGCAATCCAATGATGTCAAAAATGTGCAAACTAGCATATATGTATATATGTTTGTATGTATATATATATATATATATATATATATATATATATATATATATATATATATATGTATATATATCTACGTATATATATACATATATATATATGTATATATATGTATGTATATATGTATATATATATATATATACATCTACATATGTGTGTGTGTGAGTATTGATACATTTATATATACGTTATATATATATATATATATATATATATATATATATATATATATATATACATCTTCTATATTTGCATATATCATATTTATATATTTACACGTATATATCATCGCTCTCTCTGTCTCAATGAATATATATATATATATATATATATATATAAATATATATATATATATATATATATATATATATATATATATATATATATATATTTAAGTCAAGTAATTCGTTCATCACTAGATTATGGAATGGAACATCCTGGTGGTTGGGCAATATAAATGCGTAAAAGAATATATCACTGAAATTCAACCTTTTTGAACGTCCTGTTCCATGGAGTAGAGGGACGATACCTGCCTGAAGCTAAAGTTTTGTCCTTACCTCGTGGTACTGGATAGGATAATGGTTAGTCTATAGCCACACTGAACAGCCTGTGGACGGCAGAATAATAAACACTTCCCTATTCAGGGGTTGAGCACTCTTGATATAACTCGTTCATTGTAAACTTATGCAATGTTGTTCCAACATGGGATAGAGCACACTGGCAGACGGCAAATATTTATGCATAAATAAATATATTACGTAGAATCAACCCTACTGATCGTCCTGTTCCGTGGAGTAGAAGGGAGATTCGAGCCTGAAGCTATGATCTTGTAGTCCTTGAAAGGAAAATTGATAATTTATAGCCACACTGAAGAGTTGTAATACAATGAAACAGCTGTGTATACCCATATTAGTATATTCTATTTATATATATTCATTTACATACGTATTCATATATTTTATATATATATATATATATATATATATATATATATATATATATATATATATAATTATATATATATATGTGTGTGTGTGTGTGTATATATATGGATATAATTATACACATATGCATATGAAAAAAAGCATATCCACATACGTATATATCCTTTGATGTGTATGCATACATATTTATATATTTATATCTATGCTTATATTTATATCTATCTATATCTATCCATCTATCTATTTATCCATCAATATATATATATATATATATATATATATATATATATATTGATTTATATATTTATATTCACAATTATATATATATTTATATATACGTATTTATATGCGTATATTCATCTTCATATGAACATATATTCATACATATATATTATGAAATTTATACATACGTATATCTAAATATCTAAATACGTTTATACATATCTGTAAATATATATATATATATATATATATATATATATATATATATATATATATATATATATATATATATATATATATATATATTTAAATATCAGTCTGGTGGATGGTCAATATGTATGCATAAATAAATATATTGCTTAAATTCAACCTATTAAATTTGTCGAGTTCCGTGTAGCAAAGGAAGAATATCACCCTTATGGTCTGTAGCGAAGGTTTCTTTCCTACCATCCGGTACTTGATGGGATAATGAATAATCTATATCAACACTAAAGAGTTGTAATACAACGAAACAGCTGTCTCTGTGGATGACAGTATACGTATGTATATATATATATATATATATATATATATATATATATATATATATATATATATATATATATATATATGTATGTATATATATATATACATATATATATATATATATATGTATATATATATATATATATTCGTATATATGTTTATCCATATTCTTATCCCCCCCCTCTCTCTCTCTTTCTCTCTCTCTCTCTCTCTATATATATATATATAAATATATAAAGAGCTCCATATATCTATACACATATTTATGTATATTTTCATACTTAAATATTCCTGTATATATATATATAATATATGTATGCAGTTCAATATTGATTGTTGCCTTATTTCGAAGAACTTCTGATCGATACAAATTATCAAAGTAGGGACTTCAAATATTTTTCCTATATATCTAATTGCTCTATACTTCAAGCAATGCTTGAACACTGATCCTGATCATCAATGCATTTTTTACCATGTTCTATTTTATTTACTGCCAATGTTTAATTAGTAATAAGATATGTAGATCCCACATTGAATTGGTTGAAGTTATAACCAGCGTAAGGTTACCACTTGTTTCGGTAAAGTTATTTGTTACCTTTCCCTGCAGTTAAATTATAGGAAGTCCATTCATATCATGCAATTGGTTGTCATAATTTTTCAGTAAAATCGTCTTTTGACCATTGACAGCCATGTTTCATGATTTGTAATGAATTTTTTAAAGATTTGCCGTTCCTAGAACAATTTACACAGTGGTGGAGTAGGGATGAAGTCACTGTACATACACAAGAAAAATCAAAACCTAGCTGATGCATACTGGAGTTCAAAACATTAAGGAGTCATCAACAAGTCTGATTACACGACACAACTTTTTTTAAAAAAGATAAGAAAAAAAATTTCTCAATTCATGGATGATGGACACTTTTGTTCTGATTAATTATGTTTAAACTGTGTATAAAATGTCAGTACTAACCTCCAAGAATCTATTTGCGATCGGGATAATTTCCAAACGGAAAAAAGGAAAATTAGCACATTTTTATCACAAAAAGTCAGGAAAACAGATACATATAAATTTTTCTATTCTTGAAAAAAAAACAAAAAAACAACAACAACTAAACAAAACAAAACAAAAAAAAACCAAGGTTTGAAAGGAATAATAGTCATTTCTCTAAGTTTTAGGAAAAAACACTTACTACCCAAGAACAAAAATTACGTTGCACAATACTATTGCTTATTTTTCTCTCCTATAAATGGACTTTCCTGTATCACTGAATATATGTAATTAATACACTGGATGAAAGTATTTGCAGTTTGTTTGATTATACTACTAGTGATATCACTTGTAAAATCTATGTGGGAAGATTTTACTCGACAAATATTCCAATGGTAAGTATAACAAAAAGATATATATATATATATATATATATATATATATATATATATATATATATATATATATAGATGGATAGATAGATGGATAGATAGAAAGATAGAAAGATAGTAAAAATGTACTTATTTATTTATCAAAATGAAATGTGCATGCGTATCTGTGTGATAAATTTTTGTAAATATCTAAGGCTTTTCAGTTTAGTTCAGTCAGTAAAATAACCTGCTGGCAATCATTTGACCATCACAGTAGAGAAATGTGTTGCTTTCAGGGTGGTGGGGAAGGGGAAGGGGAAGAAATAAAACTTGAAATCCAACAATCACAACATCCCTCAAACAATGAATAGATAATTGATAATGACCGCAAATTTAACGATACATGAATTCAATTAAATCCATAATACACACCCATTTAGATAAAATTGAATAACAGAGGACTTAACCAACTGGATCTAAGTGAATAAATGAAGTAATATGCTAATTCAAATGGACACGTACGGCGAAATATTGAATAACATGAATAAATTTCATTTATCTAATTAATTTGTTTAATTATTTGTTTGAAGTAGAAAACTCAAATAAGAGATGATCCGTAGATGATTTTAGGGGATAGCTAGAATACAGACATTTTTATTTATTCAACATATTTATCGATTGGAAAATAATTATCTTCCCTTTAGTAAATAGACTTATCAGTCAGTCTATGAATTACAAAGATAATAATGTGATACATAGCAAATTAAAATAATGAAAGAAATTAATTAAATAGTAACCTACGATGTAAACTACAACCATTAAACCGGATCAAAATAGTTCAATAAGATATCACACAGAATCGAATTTTTATATATCTGTATATTCATTTACACATATATTCACTGATACCGTACGTCTGAATGATGGATGTGTACTAAACATGGAGTTATGAATAGATCACCTGTAACAGCTCTGATCAGTTTGCATTAATTTAATCTTTGAAGAAGGGGGGAAAGCAGTAAAAAAGAAGGAAAAAGTACTGAAAAATGACGACCCTGAGGCCGCATGGAAGGTGATCCTTTATCATATAGACTTTAATGCTAGAATCTATCTTAATTCCTGGATGCTAACCCTAGATGTTGAATGAGGGAGGATAAAAGACGAGGAAATGAAAAGCAAATTAAGAGCAAAGCTTAGTCCATTTGTAGCTGTCAAAGAAGTAGCTGAAATTTTTTTTCGAAAAACAATGATGGGAAAAGGACATGAAGAGTGATATTTTTTTTCATTCAGTTTTATCTAATCAATTATTGATAGTTTTTTTCAAAATTGATGATGAAGTTACAATGAATTATGTTGCTTTTTCATGTATTTAATTTATCTGGATATTCTTCTATAAATAGCTTGTCTAATAACTGATGAAGTGATAAATCAACAACAGACAGAAAAAACCTTTGTCATGTATTCAATTTGGCTTGTTATTTTTATTGATCTAGTGAGTATTTCTAAATAATTCAGGTTGTTATTTCTTAATAATTCATCTAATTTAAACAAAAATTAGCCAGTAATTTTGAAATAATACATCTAGTTTTTTTCATGATTTAGCCAGTTATTCTTGAATAATCTTGCTTGTAACTTTTTTAAATAATTTATTTAATTATCTTATAATCATTTAGCTAATTTTTTTAATGGCATATATTGTTCTTTTTTCATATAATTTAGCTAGTTATTCTTTAATAATTTTACTTCTTAATTTTTAATGATTTATCCAGTTATTCTTGATAATTCATCTAGTTATTTTCAATATTTAGACATCCATCGTTGAGTAATTCAGCTACTTATTCTAAAAATTTAGTTAATTATTTTTCAAAGAATGTAATTTGTAATTTTTTAATGGAATGGCAAGTTTTTCTTCCATAATTTAGCTAGTTACTTTTAATAATTCATTTAGTTGTTTTTAGTTACTTTCCTGTAGCAAATATGAGTTGCATATTGATAACATAATACTTGACTGAATGATCGAAATAACAGAAGATGAGGAAATTTACATAGAAACGTTGGGGGTTGTGTCCAATTAATGATGATCACTGTTAAATATTTTGTGGACGCATATATTTGACAATGGATAGTCTTCATGAATCGAGGAGACTCCTATAATGGAATTCATTTCATTCAATTAGCAAAATAATCAAACACAACGTATATATATATATATATATATATATATATATATATATATATATATATATATATATATATATATATATATGTATGTATGTATATATTTATATATATATATATATATATATATATATATATATATATATTCATATATATCTATATTTATATATATTTATCAAAGTACTGTTACATAGTACCTGTAGATTATGTAGACTCGTAGACTCGTACAATTTAATCCAGAACATCTAAATCAATTAAATATCAGTAAAATGAAATTAGATATAATAATCTAAATAACTTCAAACGATCCTCTTAATAACATTTAACGTTTAAGAAATAAGATCTAAATGTAAACTACATTGATAAAGTTGAAGAAACTGAGTAAAACTCAAATTTCTAACAATTAGCGTTAAGTAAATGACTAACTCCATATGACATTGCAAGTTTGTATTGAAAAATTGTGAAATACCCAAACTAAAATACCTTTTTCAGCTAAAATTTGAAATTGATGACACACACACACACACAGACACACATATATATATATATATATATATATATATATATATATATATATATATATATATATATGAAACTTTTCTTTCAATTGATTTATCCTGATCTACGTTTCAATGGATCTTTCATCTCTCCTCAGCGGCTTAGATTTTGAATTCTAACGATGTTTTACGTTGTCATGAGGTTACCAAAACAAGCTGAAGCAATTCGATTTTTAAAAATGGTAAGGAACAAAGTGAACATTACTAAAACATAATAATAGAAATAGCCTTGATACCAAAAGCAGAGACCCAGAAAAATTTACTTATCCCCAATATTAGCCAAACTAGTACTGAATCGATATAACATACATGTGAAAAACAGTGGAAACCAAAACACGATTTAAGATTCCAAGGAGATATCACCATCACATGTCCCGAAACTATACCATGAGGGAAGAACCGTTGCATAACCACATGACAGTATGGAACATAGCTAAAAATTCTAAATTAAAATCGAACCGACATAGGAAGATAACAAGCGAGATGCGTCCCAGAAGAAATAAATTAAAAGAAATAATAAATCCAGATTTATCATTTATTCAATTCGAGTCGGATGATGATTACATTATTATAGAATGTATGTATATATATATATATATATATATATATATATATATATATATATATATATATATATATATATATATATATATATATATATATATATGTAAAGAGAGAATGTTTATTTAAATCGTGATCTCACGTCTCTCACGAATCTTCGAGAATATGTTTCATGTATACAAGTTTTGAAGATAAGTTTGTCCTGACAGGTTCTAGCTTTTAACCCCGGGGAAGATTGAAGACATGACCCGTGGTATCGTTATGATACGACAAAGGCGAATATATTGAATATGGTTGCTCTGGGGAACTCATAATGGTGACGATATTTATATGACGACACTGTTTTCAAAACGTACACGCGCACACGCACACACATACACAAAAACACACTTGTACAC
>OY735216.1:34978693-35178693 GCA_963457665.1 Thysanoteuthis rhombus
ATTCTGTAGAACATCCGATAAAGTAACTTGCATCCGTTTAAAGACCTGCAGTTAAGATGCTTTCAATTGTTTTCTGTAGGAAGTATCACATAGTGTATTTTCTCTTATGTAAGATGCACATTTATAAAAAGTAGCTACGAAGCTATTATATTGAATTCAACCCGTTAGTTTTGCAACACAAGGGTTCTTTACAGTGGCGAAAAATACTTAGCTATACGGCTCAATTGAGTTGTAGGGATACGTATATTTTTTCCCTAAAATCATGAAACACCTCTACATAAATGTGTTGATAAATCATATATTAGTAGTGCTAGTTAAATGCTTTACCGTTTGGGATGCACACACACACACACATACACACACACACACACACACATACAAACACAAACACACATATATCTATATAGATATATATCATTTTATAATGCAATTCATAATTTTTATCCATCCGTCTATCTATCTATCTATCCATCTATCTATCTATCTATATATATATATATATATATATATTTGGATGAGTATCACGATGATACGCTTATCTATGCATTTTAACCACTGATCTGAGACATAAATTAACACAGACACACGCACCCAAGCATCTACCAACTACAAAGTCCTTGCGTACCATTGTTTAACCACTGAGGTCAGCAGCAGTCCGAATACTTCTGTAAAAGGTTGACAGACATCTAGATAAGGCATCTACCAGGAGAAGGAAACCCTTAAAAAACCTACGGAGTTTGAGGACTTCCTGTTATTTGATCTACTTCAGAGAATAGCACAGGTGTAGTCAGACGTGTGCATATTGCACTCCACCTTAAAACTCCATGGTGATGGCGTTTGGTTTCTTCACGTACTGTTTTGACCTGAAAATACATAGAAAACCCTCTTGGACCTCCCTTCCATCATATATTAATGTATATACAATCAAGTTTCAGTTCTCTCTATTTCTTCCAAGAA
Source organism: Thysanoteuthis rhombus (assembly GCA_963457665.1). Taxonomy (NCBI): domain Eukaryota; kingdom Metazoa; phylum Mollusca; class Cephalopoda; order Oegopsida; family Thysanoteuthidae; genus Thysanoteuthis; species Thysanoteuthis major. Next base: position 34,979,651 of record OY735216.1, read on the forward strand.
TGTTAAAGTCGTTTTTAGAATAGTTTGTCGAAATATACAAACAATATAAAATGGTGAATAACCACAATATGTCATAAATCAAAGCATTCTTTACCCACGATCTTCCAATGATAATATGCAATCTCATTGGAATTATTGGAGTTTGGTCGTTTCAAATTAAATGAAAGTACGAATTATGGTTTCCATTTTACTGAACCTCTTATTACGGATAACAAGTTCGGAAAACTTGAAATGATGATCAAAAAATAATGATACCTCGGAACATGACATGTAAATATGGGCATGCCTCAAGACTTCATATCAAAGTTCTCTAAGCTGAGAAACAGTCGACTGAGAGGGTCCTAAGATATTTGCGTCCTGTAGGAGTATATCACGATCGAATGCATCCCTGTTGTTAACGTTCCAGTGCATTTGTGTCCAGATCTTTTGAATCCGGTTACTGATGTCCGTGTTAAGCGAAATCTATCAAAATCACAGTGAATTTGAATTTTAGTAGTGTTCACTTCAAATACTATGAAGACGTTATCAGAAAATAGTACAGCTATATGTCCTATTTTGGAATCATACTTGCAGAATAAGCTAATTTATCGTGTAAGGGCAAAAACAATTATTATTATTATAGGGAGCTAATTCATTGCCAGTTGTTTGAATGAGGCACGGGTAAATTTTCCAACAGCTGATTTTCAAGCCGAAAAATTGATGAGACTCAATCCCCTTACCAGTAATTTCTACCCATAACCGATATAGAATTTTATTAGTGTCAGCTTGATATATATATATATATGTGTGTGTGTGTATGTGTGTATGCGTGTGTGTCTTTGTGTGTGTGTGTCTTTGTGTGTGTGTGTGTGTGTGTGTGTCTTTGTGTGTCCATGAACCCGTACACTTAAGCTGGTGAGCCTTATACACACACACACACGCATATATATATATATAATATATATATATATATATTTATATATATTTATATATATGTATATATATACATATATATGTTTATATATATATATATACATATATATATTTAAACCACTATATATATATATATATATATATATATATATATATATATATATACGTATATATATACATATATATATATATATATGTATATATATATATATTTAAATAAGGCAATATATATATATACATATATATATATATATGTATATTTTTATATATATGTATATATAAGGTACTTTTGCTTAAATGTAAGGGGTCATGGAAAGTTCAAACGATTTAAACTTGGTGAAGATGTTAAACATCGATTGATATTCGAGTCATCCATTATGGAAAAAATGTTCATAAGTCAACACAAATTCTTAAAATTTCGTCTTTAAAGAATTATGCACACACAGTAATATTGAACGTACTTTTAATACAATCCAAATATATCTACATATATGTGCCTATGTGCTTGCAAGTATGCATATGTAAGTATAAATGCGTTGGAGTCTTGGTGCATTTGCGTCCTGTATACGTGTATAATGTAATGACATCTTTACTCAGAATGTATATAATTTCAAATTTGTCCGTCCATCTGTTCGACTTAATATGCCTCAATATTGCATATAGGAAGCTGAAACCTTGCAAAGCAGTACATTTTCACATGGCCAGGTGCATAGGGTGGACTTTTTTGTAAAGGTTTTACAGTGCTGTTTTATTCACAATGTAATTATAATGCCAAACTGTTGCCCTTGCATTCAGGCAATTAGTTTTGTGTGTAGGACATATGTAACTTGACATAGGGGTACATACTATCAGAGTGCTGGAAATGGGCTATGTGGAATTGACATTGAAAGTCATTCAAGGTCATCAGAGATCACTTGTAGCCAATCCAAACAATTGTAAGCTGAACCCTATTACCTAGGAAGCTCAAATTTATTATAAGGGCATACGCTGCAACAAAGTTTATGGGCTCTGTGAATCTAAATTGGGGAGTCATTAAGTCGAGTGTCTTTTTGTAATTTTTAGCCATTAGGAGCTGATATTTGGTAGAGGTGCACATTTTTTCACTGCAAAAGTGATGGGCTTCATAAGATCTCTGAAGGACATCAGGTCTGATTCAATTTTATTGAGATAAATGTGAGGGAAACAACTACCCCCCTGCGAAAAAAACATACAAATCAGTAAAAATTGGAAGAAAACACCCTCCAGACATTTGGCTTACAAACCATATATATATATGTATATATAAATATATAAATATATATATATATATATATATATATATATATATATATATATATATATATATATATATATATATATATATATATATATGTATCGTGTATAAATCTTGTATAAATCGCTCAAGTTGTTACAAGCAAATGAAAACTGATTTCATCCATAGTAGAAGTTAAAGAATAGTGCTCAAATTTTGGGACAAGTGTAGGAAAAGAATGAAATGTTTACATGCATCGGGTAAATGTTATATACATATTTAATTATATAAATTGTGCCCAAAGAAATATTTCTTAACATTTCCATCCAACCATCATCTTTCTGATGTTTACCTTTTTAAAACAATTCAGTATTTTCCGGTGATTTATCCCTGTATTGTTTACAAGTATTTCGAAATATTTTTGCTTTATCAAAATATCAAGAGGAATCCCCGGCGTTGCCTGGGAATAAGAAACTTAAAATTTCAAAACATTGTAAAAAATATATTCAATATATTTAATAAATTTCCTCCAATGCAATACTATCGACTGGGCAAAAAAAGGTTTAATTAGATGGACACATATCCGTTTTCATCGAATATTTGAAAATTGAATTGGATAATTTTTGCGTTTAAACTTTGTACTTTAAATCCATATGACTTTCGTGTCCACCAGAGAAACCATCAATTTATTAAGCTCTTAGGCAGACTTTTATTCTCAATGTAACTACAGTGCAAAACTTGATATATGGCCCGGAGACTGGAACAGAAAGCTCATGCAGGTGGTGAATTTGCAAAAGGACTGGCTTCAAACAATTTATGTACTTCTCCACAAATTAAGACACAAACAATATATATATCTCTATACGTGTTGGGCTTAATTTTTTTAGTCAATACATGAAATATATATTTCTTTGTAATAAATAACACAGAATATGTACATTTCATACATTTAAACAAGTACCGATCAATCTATCCATCTATTTATAAATATATCTACCCAAATCTGTGTTTTTGTCTGTTGGTCTGTCCGTCTCTCTCTCTCTCTCTCTCTCTCTCTCTCTCCCTCATTATATATATATTCAGGGGACACAATCATATATTTATATGTATATTAATAAGAGATCGTCGTTACATAAATAATTTGAGAGGAAAATACACACACACACACAAACACACACACACACACACACATATATATATATATATACATGCATTTGGTGCATCTATCAATATATATATATATATATATATATATATATATATATATATATGATAATTTGTGATTATGTACCCATCATTCCCTTGCTGTAAATATATAAGAATACAGCCCCCTGTATATTTGATTTTTTTAGCCTTGTTTATTGGCTTCCATCTACATAAATATATTCGTAGGAGAAAATCATGTATATCAAGGGCAGGCGAATCAGAATAAATATAAAATTGCTATTCGAACTGGTACAAGGGTGATAATTCGCTCTAATATTTATTTCTCAGGATATAAACAAACATGAAGATAATTCAGATAGACTAACATTCACCATAGAGTCATATCGATCTATCCATCAATTTGTCTCTCTCTCTCTCTCTCTGTATATATATATATATATATATATATATATATATATATATGTGTGTGTGTGTGTGTGTGTGTGTGCCTTGAATAGCTGAGTCGATACATCCCAAAATTTTCCAAACTGTCCAAAACTGCACTGTTCAGGGTCTTGTTAAAATTGTTGTTTTCCATCTCATATTTAGTGAAATTGATTTGAACAGCAATTCCTCAACCTCTCCACTATATTCAAGGTATTGCTGTCTCTCTTTGTCCTTTTTTCTACCTCTCTCTCTCTCTATATATATGCATATACATATTCATAGTTAGACATATATATATATATATATGTATATATATATATATATATATATATATATATATATACATATATATATATATAAATGCATATATGTATATATATATATATGTATATATATATATATATATATATATATATATATATATATATATATATATATATGTATATATATATTTATATATATGATCATATACATATATATGTATAGATATGCATGTGTGTGAACAGACGCTTGTTCTCTCGTATTTTCATAAAGGAAGATACATATTTTCAAAACAACCGTCAGCTGGAAAACTCGAATGGTGGAATCATAATGGACGAGTGTATCAGAAATAAGATGTATTAAATTGTTAAATTTGTTTTGATCGATGGAAGATCACACTGGATTATCAAGAAATGAAGGAGATGAAGGCAGAAAGATAGATAGATAGATAGATAGATAGATAGATGGATAATAATAACTCTTAAGATGAATATATACAAGCAGAATGAAATTGATTGGTAGATACTAACTTGGGTCAGAAATCATCGTTGAATATTTGGATAGTTAGATAGGCTGAAAAATTCATATATCTGCAGCCACCTTTCCAGTGTTGGGCAAAAAGATATTCTCCTGCAGTTGGGGCACAATGATATATTTCCGGGGAGGGGGCAAAAAGATATATCCTAGGAGTGGGGACAAAAAATATGTATCCCGATGTTGGTGGTCATGTAAAGGATTAGGGGGTGCCTGAATTGTGACTCATCCTAAGCTGTTACTGATCATAGTGACCCCATCATCCCTTGCATCTTTATAAGGTTCCAACGTTCAAACTACCCACTATCGGTGAAAAGGTCTGATTCATGAATTAAGAGTTGAAAAAAATGATAGATAGATGGTTCCAGGCGGATTCGGAGAAAGCGATTCACCTGGGCTCGATTGGAAGATAGACAGACGAGTGTCGACATAGTATACCAGTACTGAAAAATGCTTCTTCTGAGTCCTGAAGCAACCCGCATCTCAGAAAACAGACAGGACGATAGATAAACAGATAGTTGAGTGCAGTGCAGACATAGATAGATATATGATCTGGGAGAAAATAATAACGACCTGAATCGAAAACCCAATAAATAGGTAGGAAAATAGAAACATATTCAACAGATAGCCAGCTGATTGGACTGACTAATAACAAACAGTTTATAAAGAGAAGTACACATTAGCAGATCAGAAAATTCTGATAGATACATAACAACATAACCATCTCCCACTAACCGGCTTACACAGTCCGACACATAAGAACGCTCACTATCAATGCCTTCGATTGTTGATCCCTGCATTACTGTTATCCGCCGTGTCTCTCTGTTTGTCAACCTCTCTGTCTATCATCTTTTCACATTTTACAATCAAGTATTACTCAAACAGCTCCTAGGGAAGAGGTCTGTTATATTTGCATTATGTTTATTTATCTATTCTTACCTTAGGATCATGTTTGGGGTTGTCACGTTGCATGAGGTTAAATATACGGCATGCATAGCATGGAGCATGTATATCTTCCGCGTTCCCTGGTAATGTTTCCAGTCCGGGGAAGAGGAAAAGAAAGACAGTCCAAAACACCGAAGACCAGGCACGTAAATCCATCCTTGGCATGTAAATCCGTGTAGATAGATTTAGATTAACGTAACATAGATATATTCATATACATACATATATATACACAAATAGTTATAAATATATGCATGTACATGTATATGTATATTTAGGGAAATAAATCCTTTCTTTTGTCTTCTCTGATTCCCTTTACATAATAATCCGTGTAAATCCACTTTTGGTAGGACAGAATATTAGTAATAAGAAGAAAAAGAAAAATTTAAAAATATATTTAGATAAATAGATGGATATATTTGTTTTCTAAATCAACGTATATGAATTATGAAAACTGTTTTGTTAATAATGATAAAAGCAATAATATGTAATTAACATTGCTGCCATTATTATTATCATAAAGTAATTACAGATATTTGATCCTCTTTTTAACCTTCTAATATGAAATTAAAGGTAAATTTGAAGGTGTATGTGTATTTATCTAAAGGTAGATAAATTAGCGTTACGATTTACTTATTGTTTTGCTGCTATAACTGGTTTTGCATTACAGCACATGTGAATAGATATATGAATATATTTTTTGCGGATGTAGGTTTATGTCTGCGATACACATGAATAGATAATTATTCTAATTGTCTTGATATTTAAACCTCTGTCTATGCGTAATGTACAGACACTCGTACGCATCTGTTTCTCTCTATATCTTTAAATATACGTATACACAGGTGAATGTATGTGTATGTATATATATATATATATATATATATATATATATATATATATATGTATATATATGTCTGTGTGTATATGTGAACGTTACATCGATTGATGTCTTAGTTTCGGGTGTATGTTCGTCAGACAGGTGTGTGCGTGTAACATTACTATTGACAAAAATAAGGGTCTACATAGGAAGATGTACGATTTGAAATGGTTCGCTTAAGTATAATGTTATTCGTAGATAGATACTAATTTTCAATTTGTTTGGTTATTTCGTTGTTAGAAAGAAATCTACAGTGAGATGTTAAGAAACGCTAAAAGCTTCACGTGTGTGTGTGCGTTGTGTATATATACGTTTATGCATAAACCTTAACTAAATGTCTTTTGCGTGCTGATCGAGCCGAACGTGTTTCTTAGACGTTAGAAGATGAACACTGGGCGACTAAGTGTGGCTGTTGTATATATATGTGTGTGTGCGTATGTGTATGCATGAGAATAAGGCATAGACGGGCGGTGTGTGTGTACGTGTCACACATAGCTTCAGGGATGCTGCGCGCTGCGACAGGCCCGACTGATGGCTGGTCGTTTTATCAATGAACTAAATCATAAGTATTTTCGTTTATTTCTTCTCTTTCTTCTGGGCGGGGGATGAGAAGGAGGAGAAGGAGGAGGAGGAGGAGATGAAGCTGGAATCGTCTATGTGTCAGTGAGAGCTGGTGTGTAGGGTGTAGTGCATGTGTGTTAGTGAGTACAGGATAATTGCAATGCATTAGCTGCACAGCTGATGGGTGCCTACGTGCGTGGATTTTATCAAACACACCCAAGATTCCGTGTATCACTCTTCACGAGGGAACAACTTTCTGGCTGAGCGCATATAAACGTGTGTGAAGACGTGAGGTCTTGAGTCGTCCTTCTTCTTCTTCTCCTTTGCTAGACCTGTCTGTCTCTCTGCTCTCCGAAGAATCAGCAAGTGTGTGGGCACACGACAGACAAAATATGTTGTAGGCAAAGAAAAGTGCGTACGTATAGGAAAGGAGTGCCCGTGCGCACACGCTTTTATATTCACTACTGAGTACAAATTTTAGGGAAAATTTGTGTTTATGAACACTTGTCACTGTCGATATATATTTGGGATTCGTTAAAAGATTTCTCTGTGAAAATACTCATGCAATTTTACACGATTATGTTTATGCATAAGTATACCCATTACATTTATTGCGTACATGTCTGTTTGTGATGGAATGTATAAATATATGTAATGTATGCCTTGCTTCCGTGTGTGCTGGGAGATCTGTAAATGTCTAGCAATTGTTGTATTTGCAAATCTAAAAGTATCTAATTTTTACCCAAAAGGAACTCACATATATATGTGTGTGCATAGAGAGAAAAAGAAACTGGGTTTCGATAAATAAATATATGGATTGACAAATGCGTATGTATACGTGCGTGTGTGTTCATAAATACATACATATGTATATGAGTTTAATGAAAAGAAAAATTGCACGAGTTTAGTGATTATATTTATTGTTCTACCAAGTGTGAATATATATATATATATATATATATATATATATATATATATATATATATATATATATATATATATATATGTGCGTGTGTATGTGTGTGTTGTAAAAACAATTGAGGATCGGTCACTTGCTAAACCGTCGTATAATATACTAACAAGTGACCAGGTTCACTTTGTGAATTACAAGAATGTCAAAGAGCATATATATATATATATATATATATATATATATATATATATATGTGTGTGTGTGTGTGTGTGTGTGTGTGTGTGTGAGTGTGTGTGTGTACGTGTGATTCATTATGTGAGATCGATCTCTATTTGTATCATCATGAATATGTCAGACAACGTATAGATACGTTTATACACGTGTGCAGAAAGAAGTGATGTGTTGTATAAGTACTGCTAAAATATGTCATATGAGCGAAATAAGATTGTACGCTCATTAGCCTTCATACACACACAGTCACATAAACACACTCACACACACACACATTTATAAGAGACGCATGTATAGGCACGTGTATGTATATTCCTATTGGTAGTAGTATTAACAGGTTTTTACGCCTATTAATGTGTTTGGCAAGGCAATTCGTACCTTAATTAAGACAGGAGATAGCGCGTGCGTATCTGTAAGTGATATTACATGAATACATTAATCCTTGCGCTAACATTTACTTGCAAACCTAACTATCTATCTGTCAATCTATCTATTAAGTTGAGTCTACGTATCTTACATCGCTATACACTTGGTCTGTTTATGATTTTTTTCTAAAAGGAGTATCTTTATATAAGCGTATCGTTGCATATTTGTTTGTAATAGAAAGTCTATTGATAAAATAACAACAGCAGCTCTATGCTCACGTGTGTGGGTGTCAGAAGAATTTATCTATATCCTTCTTCGCGTCTTTAGAGTACTAAATTTGTACTTGCTACTCTGGAGTACTATGTTAGATTTGCTTTTGGAGTAAGCAGTTTCTAAATATACATCAAATACTGTTGGCATCTGAGATACATATAAAGGGGGAGAATGAGTTAGTACACACACATAAACAAACACATACATACATGTGTAAGTATGTATGAAAGTGCGTGTGTGTATGCGTGAAAAAAGTGCATGTGTTTGTACAAACAGGTGAAGAGAGTCAGAAAAAATAGATGAAGGAAGAGGCAATAATCTAAATGTGTGTTCCAATATATATATATATATGGAGAGAGAGAGAGAGAGAGAGAGAGAGAGAGAGAGAGAGAGAGAGAGAGAGAGAGAGGGGGGGCAGATAGAAAGAAGAAAAAGGAAGGGAAATTATGCATGTGAATCGATTTATCTTTATATATATATACATATATGTATATAAATATGTGTGTGTGTGTGTGTTTCGGGTTCTTTAGGAATGTGTGTTAGTGTATTAGCGTAGGTATGTGATTTGTTGTTGAGGACAATTGTTCCTGCATGTGTTTGTGCTTTAGCATGAGAACGACAGTGGGCGAATCTATGACTGAGAAGGGACAGTTTGAACTTGTGCAGGAGGCTGATACTTTCTATTTGCCCAAAGTAAATGGTTACAACCTAAAGAAACTGATTTGGTAGGTTCAGAGTGGGCAGCATTTACATTCCATTTAGATGCATGTCGTATTATTCACTGTATTTCACCATGTATGATCCAAATTCTTCCAGGTTTTATCGACTGAAACATGATTGTTATACATCGTATATGTATACATCATTGTGCACACGATATAAGGCATTTTTGATTCAAAATTTGAGCCCAGTCGGAGTGATGATTATTTATGGTAGTATATTTTACATGATGAGATACGGTATTCGATTCATGCGAATACTGTTGCCTTTTACCTTTAGCTTCAATCATTAGTTACAACCGTATTGTATTAAAATGGATTCAATACATCGTTGTCTTTGAAATTCAACCGTGTTATAAATGCATGCACGAATGGACATACATTCTCAAGTGTATACATATATGCTTGTCTTTATTTATTTATTTTTGATCGATAAATCTAGTGATGCATGTACACACACATACATACAAACACACATACACACACACACACACACATATATGTGTATATATATATATACATATATATATATATAGACATATTTATATGTATATATACATAATTGTGTTTTGAATATGTGAGTCTTACTGTGTATGCAGTTCTTTACATACAAGTTGGCAACAAACGTGCATATATATACATATATATACATACATATGTGTGTGAAGATAGATACAGAGAGAGAGAGAGAGAAAGAGAGAGAGAGTAGAAGAGAGAGAGAGAGAAGGGGGGAGAGAGAGACAGTAGAAGATTGAAAATTAAAAAGTTATGTACAAAAATCTTTCAGCTCGAATCCTGTCAATTCTGAAATTGTATAAGTATGTGAAAATAATGCTTTCGAAACGGATTGAATACTTTCTGCTTTCACTGTATATATGTCACTATCTGTTGGTGAATGCAACGTCTTGTATACGTGATGATTATTGCATTATCAAGAATAATGTTACTTCTATCGTTATTTGCAAACGTGTGTATGTGCGAGTTTGTGTAAAACTATATCATCCTGGCATGATTATTACATTTTCTAATAATCTGTTCATGCTATTTATTTAAATTGCAAGACAAGTTGTCGATATAGGTATGAAGAGACTATAAAAAGTAATATGCGTGTGTATGTGTGTGTGTATGCATACACGTACACGAGTAAATCGTCTGTGTGACAAAAATGTATAGGAAGACATTAGCGCACATATTTACACATACCAAGAAATATACAAGTGCTGCTGCATGTGAATATAAATTCACACATAAAAACTGGTTTTCGTCTTTGTTTTTAGTTATTGTCAATATCATTTTTCTAATTAGATAAAATGGTTTATAATGAGAGCTCTCTTATAGCGCGCTTCGCTCACGTCTGCTCAGCCAGTAGCGACCTCCATGCAGTTGATTTTCGCCGGGGTGGCTGTAATAGCAACAACAATTCTAGTAGCAGACACAGCAGTAGCAGTTATGTTAGCAGCCGCTGTTTGAGCAGTACAAGTTTTGCATTTCTGCTAGAGAGTAATCATCACCACAGAAAGGAGAAACCGGGGAAAGACCTATCTTTTTCAATCAATTTGCCTTCTCAATTTCCGCATATATTTTTACACACTTCTCTATTAAAAAACTGTTAACCCAAACTATCATCAAAACTGCCTTATGAGTTTCTTCAATTTTCAATCTGGTCAATCGGTCTGTCATGATTGCTGCTAGGTTATCTATCTATCCGTCTGTTTGTTCATATCATCTACCTATGTTCATATTTATCCGTCTATCTTCATCTTTATCTATCTGAGTATGTCCTTATCTATGTGTCCATGTTCATATCTACCTCGGTCTGCTCATATTAATCTGCCTGTTCATATCTATCTCTGTATATATCTGTTCATACCTATTTATTTCAGTATGTTCATTGCTATCCATCTATCTGCCTGTGTATCCATAATCCAATACATGCAGTCATATCTATATATCCAGTGACATCAATCTATCCATCCATCCATATCTATCTATCTATCTATCTATCTATCTATCTATCTATCTATCTATCTATCTATTTATCTATCTATATCAGTCTTTTAACATCTCTTTATCCATCTGTCTGTTCATGTCTCAATAAATCTATGTACCTCTGTTCATATCTACCTATTACAGTCTGTTTATATCTATCTATCGATCTCAGTCTATTTTTTCTATTTTTCTACCTATATCTGTTCATATCTATCTATATTTATCGATCTCAGTCCGTTCATATTTACTTAGCTATCTATTTCTATTTATATTTACTTATCGATCTACCTATTTATCTGTCCATATCTACCTATTTATCTATACGTCTCAGTATATTCATATCCATCCGTCTATTTCTGTCTCAGCATATTCATATCTATCTATCTATCTATCTATCTATCTATCTATCTATCTATCTATCCATCTATCTATCTATCTATCTATCTATCTATCTATCTATCTATGTTCATATCGATCTATGTATATAGCTAGCTAGCTAGCACTGTTCATATCTATCAATCGCAGATTGTTCAGATCTATCCATCTCAGTCTGTTCATATCGATCTTTCCATATCAGTCCATCCATATTTATCTATCTGCAAGCTGCACCAATGGAAGGCAGAGTATATAAACCCTTACTCTTTATCAAGACTCTTTATTTTAAATCCCTAATACCAAATGAAGTTTTTTAGTGCCGGATTGAATTTAAAATATATGCTTAGGGTAAATTGCTCCTTTAGTATTTATTAATGTTTGCACTCCTATGTATTCTTATTGAATTGAACTCTTTTGGGATCACTGCCAAACAAAAAGGTGACAGAAACAACTTTTTTATTGATCAACCCTTTCTTCTCAAATTTTTGTTTGATTAATCATCCCAAGCACAATATGCTGTCAAAAGAAGATGGTCACTTGATGGTTTCTCAAACGTCAAATACATATCTGAATTTACATTATTCTCTCACTAATTGTGTTTTATAATCTGCTGTAATTTTAAATTAAAGAGACAACACGTTCCATCAATCTACAGCATTGTCCTCTATATTCTTCCTGGTAATGGAGTCGTCTGGATGGTCCCTACTAATCATTATTTTATTTTTTTTTGCACTCATAGAGTCTTCACAATATTATTGATCGATGATTTTTGTTTCATTATCAGCTAGGTGCTACTCCATTTTTCCCTTGAGGTTTCCTCTGCGTAGCCATATCAATGTCGACTGATCTGCAATTCGTTAGGTTTGATTTTATAAATGCCAAAATAGTTGTTTTCCTCCCCACTTTTCAATTCGTGCTTTTTTGTCTCTTGGTTTTAGGGCCTCTCTTATAGTATTATCGCAGTCTCTTGCTGTTGTAACTAATCTCTCTTCACACTGTCTTGTGTATCGTATTTTGCTATAAATAATCGGCATCCCGATGAAGCTTCAATTTTAAATGAAAATGTTTAAAATTACGCCAGACCAAGAGATAGATGGCCAACGAGCTGAAACTGTTGACTATTTCGGTTGGTGGTGTATAATAATCAATCAAACTAGCAACAATAATTTCTGCTTCAGCATTCCTTTCCAAAGCACAAAATAATCTTATTCTTTAGTTAATCAAAACGGGAGAAAGTAAAATATTGAAACTTTTCAATTAGCAAATCCAAATCTGTTGAATATTGAATACACATTTATTTTTACTTTTTTTCTAATCTTTATTCAAACGAAAACAAAGAAAGAATACTAGTTGGGTCCCTTTAAATTAAGTATCTATACTAGAAACGTTTCACAGTAACATGTCAATTTTGTATGGAATGGGCAGTGCCCGTTCCGAGGTTGCATGTTTGAAGCGACTGGACTTGACGTTGTACAGAACGTATTTGAAATGTAAATTGACTATTCATCAATCGCATGAATCTACGGCTTAAAATTGTATCGGTTACTCATCTTCCGTGGTGCAAATTTAGATATTTTTATTTAAATTTAGATACTTTATATTTAAATTTAGATACTTCATACCTAAATCTACATGATTCTAAGGAGCGAAGATGAATGGATATAGTTTATGGAAACTATGAAGAAAGATCTATAATCTCTGATTTTTATCTATTATTATTATTAGATTTATCGATAACCAAAACACCCTAAAACTCAACATTACACTACCCTGTAGGCTTACCAATACTATTTGGTGAAGTTAGAATACCTTTCATTTACCGGCTGTCAAATGATGAGGTAAATTGTTGTTATATATTGCAATAAGATTCAGATGAGCCAGAATTCTCGACTATTGAGTACATAGCCAGCAACTAAAATCGCCTTTTTTCAGCAGGACCATCTATCCTATCGCCTTTAGAGGTGTCATCTTCATGCCATATCCCACAGTAGTTCAAATCATGAGGCCACTAACTCTGCTAGTATGCTTTGAAATGGTTTCCTTAATTGATAGTGGGATATGCCTATGATTCTAAAGGTCATCTGGTTTATTCTGATTGACTTTCATCTCGTCTGTGGAGAGGACCAGCTGCCATTTTTCATCAGATGTCTGGTGATGTCTTGCAAATTCAAGTCTGGGTTGTTAGCGGATCATCTTTAGAGCTGTACGATTGGAAAATCATACACACACACACACGCACACACACACACACACAGATGCATACAGACACAGGAATATCAGATAGACATACGGAAAGGCGACAGGCATTCAAGTAGGCAGACAGGCAGAAAGAAAACATTTTGACGGTTATCAGCATAAATAACGGATTCGGTAAACTGGAATGGAATAAGGAATAAAGATGATCAAAAACAGTAAGGCCTCTGGGGAAGGCTTGAAGTCGTTCTGAGAGTGACCCTAAATATGTATGTGTGTTAGTGTGCGTTGGATGAAAGCAGTTGTGTGTGTGTTAACACTCATACACCACTACTAATAAGCCTCATATTTATATATCGACAGAACTGCACGCGAAAGAAGAAACAAAACAAGATTTTATTCAACATTAGTGTACATTCACCTGGTTATATTTGATACTTCTTTTTACATATGTATTTGCTGGTATCCCACAAATCGGAAAGCAACAGGTGGTAAAATGAGAAAATACTTTTCAGAAGGTGTAAACCTAAGTTCTATCGAGAGTTTTTTTGTTCAAATATCATCAAGGACTTATGCAAAAATGATACATGTGACACAAAATCCATTTAAATGAGTAAATTTAGTCTGGGTGAATATCATAGAATTAGAAAAAAATTGGAAACTATTCTGATATAGAAATATTTCTTCTATTGTAGAGAATCCATGCTTGAATGTTTTGCTTAATTATTGAAAATGCAACAACGTACGATGAATAAAAAGAGTATTTATACGTCTGGTACAAATGTATTTCAAAGGTAAACATCTAAATTGAATTAACATTTCCAGTACTTATTTTATCGATAACTAATTGTATGGAAAATAGTTTGTAAAATAGGCTTATCAATTTTTCTCGATTTTTTCTCTCTTACGAGACCAAAATGAATTATAACCATGTTTTGATAATCGATAAGTATTAACCATGTAAATCAATCAACAGAGATCAACCTATTGATAGAGATTAACAATGTCTTTATATCAAATAGATAATAATAATATTTTAATAGCCGATAAAAATATCAATGTGTGAAAGACTGCAATATGATGACCATTTAAAGAAAGTTAAAAGATAACAATGTTTTATTATTCAATGATTAATAATTTTCATCTGCAAATTTTGATAGATATCTTTATTACAAAAGATGTATGAGTTAGGTGTGAATGTTGGCTTTATTACACAAAAACCAAATAATTTCTCTTTTGGCTCTCGAAGTAGTTAAAATGTCTCATGACTGGTTCAAACAGCTTGGAATAACTCTCCAATTGTGAGAAATTTTTAATGAACATAGATTGAAAGATAGACAGACTGAGAAACGTACGGCGGTATCGAGAGATATAGTGGTACAAATATACATAAATGCAAACAATAGTCTATAAAATGAATTAGTGAATTACTGCTTCACGCAAGGTGCCACAAATTCATATCATCATCATCACCATCATCAGTAGAAACACCATCCAATTCAAGTCTACCTTACGATATGACCTTTCTCATCTCTCCCCATCGTCACCGTGATTGCGCTGATCTGCATCATGTCTTTCCAGCATACCCTCCAATGTCATCTTTGTGCAGTAGTGGACTGTGTTAGATTCAGCAACACACTGCATTCTGAGACATATTGAGAGCAAAAGTCACTAAGGGATGAAGTCATGGCTGTGCTCATTTTTGTGTCCTACCAAGGCCTTTACGTTATTGTCAAGCTTCAGGGGCCTACAGTGTTCATATGTTTTTTTACGGGTTTGGCTTCCTCATCAATGGTATTATGTAAACACCTGCGCTGTCGTAGAGAGCGGGGTTCTTGTGTTCTTGTGTGGTTTGTTGATAAGCCTCCACTGATTTGAGATGTGCTGGTAGTAATATGTATATTTTGTTTGCTTATGTTTCTACTGAGGTCTGTGTAGGTTCGGTTGGTATGATTCCTCTCATTGTGTTTGTCATTCTTTTTGTTTTGCTCAATTTAAGTTTCATAGATTACGTGTGCTTTTTCCTAGTGTTAGGTATAAAATATTGTGGATAAACGAGTAGATAGAATAATTGTTCAATGTATTTCTCTTCTGAATCTAGATAGATACTGGGGGCTGCATTTCCTCTGTGCTCTTGTGTAGAAATCTATGACTAATCCTGATTTCATTCGGGT
Organism: Thysanoteuthis rhombus; assembly: GCA_963457665.1. Taxonomy (NCBI): domain Eukaryota; kingdom Metazoa; phylum Mollusca; class Cephalopoda; order Oegopsida; family Thysanoteuthidae; genus Thysanoteuthis; species Thysanoteuthis major. Next base: position 34,995,822 of record OY735216.1, read on the forward strand.
GTGGTAGGAGTAAAGAATATAGGCAGTCATTTTCATTAGTGGCTTTACCGCATACACTGAATTCAATGTTATTGTCAGTTCTATATATAATGGAGTCAAAATGCGGTGATGTAGCGTTGGTCTCTCTAATGTGGATTTGATAGAGAGTTTCACTCCGCAGAATATCTATGTTTGTTTGGCGGAAGTATAGAATTAATACATCGTCCATGTAGCAAAAATAAATGGCTGTCGCGTATGATATTCATTAACAGGCCCTATTCAAGAGGTTTAGAAAGACATACGCTCAGTCCTCAGCAATCCAAGCAGTGATCATGACTACAACAGAGACCAATGTCAGCGAAATCAGCTTACCCCGAACTCACGCACACACACACACACACACACACACACACACACACACACACACACACACACACACACACACACATATATATCTATATCTATATATATATATATATATATATATATATATATATATATATATATATATATTGTTGTGGGAAGTGGGTGACAGTTACCAACGTCAAATGACAGAGCAAAAGCGTTTCTCTGCAACGGTAGCTTTCATATACAGATTTTGCTCTCCACCGTATATTTCTGGCTTATACCATCACTAGCTCTGAAACCTGATCCGGAAAAATCTTTAACAAGTTCATTTTTGATGATCATATTCAGTCTCTTAGCACTCATATCGACAGTCTGCAGCACGTACGTGACAGATTTCCTGTGCAAGAAGACAGGCAATCATGTGATAGCCATGTGACTAAAATAACTGAAAAATGCCAAGACCTCAAATAAAAGCTTTTTTTACCCCAGAGATGGACTTCCCCCAGTGTACTTCTCATATATATTTATAATCGTTGAGATGTATCTAAGGCATCTATTCCGATATTTCCAGGAACTCTGTGACCATTTCATCCATTAAAAATATCCTCTGATATGATTTTATTATCGATTTGTTCCCTAACAAGCAACCTGTCGAACGACAACTTATCACCCAAAACAAGAACAAGCAGTGAAAGTGCAACATCTTTGTGTGGTCGTTTTATTTCAACCGTTTTTATGTTAGGGGAAAAAGCAAAATCAGCAAGTCAGCCCGTGTTTGTGTGTTCGAGTTTGTACCAGGTTCCGTCGATCAGCGCTTGTATGGCAATCAGTTAGATTACAGCCACGTTGAAAAGTTAAGAAGTGGCGGATCTTCAGTGAAAGATTATACATTTGCATAATTTTCAATGTGTCTTTGATAGAGTCCACACCAACACTCTACCAAATATTCCCCCACCCAAGTGTCTTGATACTTTGTATGAGTACTTGTTCATCTGCATGTGGATCCCTTGAAGTCTCAAGGCAAAGGATTTTAGAGGACTGGAACTGAATCAATAATAATGATAATAACTTTGTACCAACGTGGCTGGTCAAATTTTATGATGGGCATAATGTTAATTTTACTGACTGGATCATTCATGTAACACCGTCTTGAGTACGCACTGTTTTGGCTACCGGTCGCTGTCAATGATTATTAAAAAAAAAGCAATAATTGACTTCTCAGGTTAGCTGCTTTTATGCACAGATTGCATCATTCTTGGCCATGATGATCCAGATGGATGTAAAGCATGAAACAGAATGTCAAAATTTGCAGATCATTCCATGGTTTTCACTTCTTTGGATGTTGTTGGTCTCTTTATTGTATGCTGTGAATTTGAATATTTAATGTTAATCCTTCCACGCTTTATTATATCATCTGAAAGTACTTTAACTCTTGGCACCAGTTTTGCTTTGAATGTCATAGGTGCAAGTATTGCTATAATGTCAATAACATGGGAAGCATTGAATCCATCAATACTTCTTAAATTATGATCTACATTATCAGTTACAAATTTCACAAACCCACTTTCAACAGGTGAAAAGGTTTCAACCTTGCGACCAGACAAGCTCTTCTCTCTATCGTATGAACAACAGAAAACACGTTTCTGGGGTGTAAATTGAACCTTGATCCAAAGCAGTCATATTTCTCCTCTGCAAGTCTGACCAGCAAGTTGCCAATATGGCTCTCGGCCTGGTTGCATTATTACTCGCTCAAGAGAGCAATTTCAAGGTTTTTGTGTTTGCCTTGAAATGTATTTCTAAAAGACATATCTACAAAGATATAAGATTATCATCAACTTCCACTTTCAGATCATTTTAGGCGAGTAATAATCTAAACTTATTTCTAAGGACTTGATGCCATTCATGATATTTTGAATGCTATCCATATCATTCCGATTTCTCCTGATTCTGATCCATCTTTCCAACTGTAAAACTCATGAAGAGCTGTTTTGTTATACTCAAGAAAGGAACAACATTAGGTTTCCTATTCATTTCAGTCACAGAAATTAGGTCCCCTGGCAATTCCGATTTCATACACCGTACATCGTGAGGTTCCAAAACATCAAAACATATATTCATCATTTTGCTTCCCTCCACTGCAACAAATCAAACAATGTTCCATTAATATAAACTCACCAGAAGAGTAACAAACTCAGGACTAAGTAAGAGGCGGATTGTTATAATCAAATTCAATGTATTCAGGACTGACATAACGCTGTACACGTTTATCGAGAAGACGCTTAAACATTTAGATTGTAATTATTCCAACATGTTCCAGATGATTTATGTATAGAATCGTTCCTCCTACTATCAAGCAGGTCCCTGTGGCATAATGCATATTTCTGTACATCCACAATTTCTTCACTTTTGCTGGCTCAAAAAGAACAGTATATCTGAGCATCAGCCATAAAATCTGTTGGAGTAAAAGTAAAAAGTATAATTTGAATTCGAGGAGATCAGCAAAAGATATTACGATGATGCATCATAAATTATAAATTCAATACATTAGGGCAAAATAAAAGGAGGGATACTCTTTTAAACGGTAAATAATGTAAAAAGACATTAAATGATCTATTCATTTGAAAGAATGCCCTTGTAAACATGGCTAAGGACACAAAGAGTATCTCAGCTGGACAACGAATACCTGAGCTATGTGTAATTTTCAAGAGTATGGGTCACGCATTGAACACATTGATGTGACATTTAAAAAGATAAGCAGAAAACTATATTTCCCTCTTCATGACTCCATTTAGCATTTTGTGGAGATCTGCAAGTTAGATAAACAGCAGCTATCATTGAGAAAGCATGAAGGAAAAACTAGTTGAAAGGATTAACATTTTGCCAACAGATCCTGAAAAAGATCTAAAAAAACGCAAGGGCAATGCCAAAGCACAAAAATTGGGAATACAATGAATAAAAGGATAAAAAGTGGTTTCATCCTATTTTGTTTCGAATTAGGGAATATGGTGACTGCTAACACCTTTCCACTAAGATGATGAAGTAAATTTCTAATCTGTTGTAAAGAGGACATTCCTGGTTGATAATCCATTGAAAAACCCTTTGTAAGTAATTTGCTTGTGGTTTATGAAAAAAAATCAGCTGGTTTGATTCAACAACTGGAAAATGCAAAGAAAATATTCTTCAATTCTATTGCTGTGCAATCAAATCCCCCCCTTTACTGAATAGATTAATCTAATTAGGGATAGAAATGGGGTACGCAGTGTTACAGCGTATACTTACTTCTCAATTTCTAGATTTTTGTCATTCCAATGTTCAGATTGTATTGCACACTTAATCCCCAAAACCAAGCCTAATCGTACGCTTAGTTATGCTTCCTTTCATAAAGAAGTACTAAAAGTCACACCCCAAAACGTCTGCCCCATTTGTCTGCAAATTTTGTCGGATGAAATTGTTGCGGATGACAGCAAAGTAGCTGCAAAACCCTGACTCTGCAGTGAACGGAATGAAGTAAATATGGCCATAGCATTACGAAGGTTCTATTTTGGTGGAAAATACTTTTGAAGGAAAAAACTTGTCAACGAAATGGTATCACTGAGTTAATTTCTTGCATGGAAGATATAAAGATATTCTGACTGGTTATAAGGGGTCACGATGAAAAAGTAAGGCTACTTTTAGATTCTCTTTAAGATAATTTATCAACTCTATATACGACCATAATACAGATTAAAAAAAAAAATACTTATTTTATTATTAAAATTTAAATGTATTGAATATTACTTGTTTTATTCCAAATAATATTTATACTATCTCAAAAAAGGGGGGGAGGAAAGGGGTTACGTTGTTTACTGAAGGGGTTGGAAAAGAGAAAGCAAGCCAGTGAGAGATAAAGTGAGTACTTCAATAAAATGATAAGAAGAGAAGGGATAAAAAAAAGTTACTTTAATAAGAGGATAGGGAGGCAGAGGGGAAAAAAGTCAGTTCACCGAGGGGGTAAAAAGTTTTTGCATATCAAAGTAATCCTTGATTATATAACATTTAGATGAGATCAATAATCGGCGTTCTTTGGAAGGGATAATAGACAAAGTGAGGAGATAGAGGCATAGGGAAGAAAAGATATAAGAAATGGATTCTCAGTTCTAAACTCCCTTGGAATCTCCAAGGATTCACCTTGTATCTTATATTTGTGAGCTGACTAGAGGCTCGGATAATAACGTACTCTCCAACGGTTCGAGAATTTGCCCTTAAGACAGGAACTACAGTGTGATTTTCTTGGATCGCTGTCCGTAATACAGAAATCTTCCAAAAGAGGAGCAAAAACTTTGCTGATACAAATACCTCCTACCGACTCTTTTCAACAATGTACTCCTCAAGGTAAGCTAACAGAGTATTTTTCTAAAGATAAGAAAAACAAATCACATCTTAATCCGATGATTCTGTGAATTTTTTCACGAGGATCAAGGAATACATTATATGGAAAATGCATCTGGACGCTATTCGTATAGTAATGATCAGCAAGCGAAATCTGGTGGCCGTTGTAAGGGTTCGATCTTCGTTGGATCTATCATCATTGGTGGTCTGATACCAATTTGTGTCAAGTTAGTATATAATTATACGCAAAGCGTGACGTGTCTGTTTTCCTATCCGTAACATTGGACTCTTTCGCTTAGAGGTATAACGTTTTACTGAAGAAATACCTCTTATGCAATGATCGAAACTATGAACTTTTCCTGCGAAAATCGTTTCATATAAAAAAAAGACAGAACCGTGAAGTTTTTTACGGGTTTTAATTACTTCAAGGCTGACATATTGTCTCTGTTTGTTTAGAAGATTGGGCTGCACAGCAGTCAACGTCTTGCTTTCCGTTACTTGGTCTTGATCCATACTTAACAAAGCTTACCTAGTATTGAAAATAATTGTTGATGCTAATTGAAATCTGTTTGACTGACATCAGCAGTTTCTAAATGTCTTACAAGTTCGAACAGGGACACTTATAAAGCTTTAGGTGAGCTATCTGCTTTCAAAACAGAAAATGAGGAGTATAATTTCAAAATGCGATAAGTGTCATCATAATATGCGTTTAGTTGAACAAAAAATCGATGTCTAGATTGTTCTTATTACAACCAGATTCTAGCTATCCTACTATGTAAATATATATGATAAGACACCACACAAGAGTTGGTTCAATACTACTATTAGTTTCAACAATAATGTCCACAAAATGAACAAAATTTTTAAAAAAATCAAAAAGAAAAAGTAAAACTTAGTGTTTGATCCGTCGTTTTGCAAATTGGTTTGATGCAACATTAGAAAGTTCTTTTGACTATAATTGGTGAATATTTCTCAACGGATTGGCGTTTATATGAAAGTTTTGGAGGAAATGTTAAGAAAGTTTGTTATATTTAGACGAGTAAGCTGGCAAAATTAATTAGTAATTACGAATGAAAATTCAAACAAAAGCTACAATACGAATCAACTATCACTGACGAAATGCAATTGCAGATTTGAATGAAGATGTCCTTTCAACTGTAATTGCTATGAAGAAAAAAACATCATGCATCTCGTAAGTGTGTCTTTGAAGGAATATCCAAATGTGAAAAAAATCAATGTAGGAAATTCTATTATAGATTTGAAATTGAGACTTTATAATAAGAGAAGTTCATTCCAACAATCAAAGCGTATGTATAGAACAGTCTTATCAAAATATGTTAGGTCCTTGGAGGATAAAAATTTGAATAAAGTGTAATGTTCTACATAACTCAGGGCTACCCACCAGCTGTGATTGCAAATGTGGGATCTGACAAGAACAAACATCAAGAATAATAATTTTCAGAAATAATTTGATTTATATAAGTAGCAAAATCAAGTCTTTATTAGGTGTCGTCACTGGGAAAAGTTTATACTAAAAGTTAAAACAATTATTACAGGAGTAATATCAAAAACATAGATATTTGCGATTGCCTTGCGATGAATAGGCTTATATCAATTACTAAGTACCTTCATATAACTGGAAAATATCATTTAGAAATTAATATTCAGATAAATTATAAATACAGATAAATGGGGAATGGCCTTAATCCATGGAAATTAATTTAGAATCAGATCAACTGATAAACGAGTTTTATTGTATCGTTAATGTAATTGTTTATGTATTTGGAGACCTGACTTGGATAGTGTAAATAAAGTATAAGTTCTAAGTAGATTCTAATCTAAAGTTTTGATTATAAAAACAAATTATTGAACACAGATATCCACGAAAAAAGAGCTGAATAAAAGTAAAAATAAGAAAGACTCATATCGAAATCTCAGTCAAAATAATAAACACATTGTTCTAAAATTTGTCATCCCACATCAATGCTCCGAGGAAAGCATCTCGAATAACAGTTATATGAATTACCTTAGTATCCAAAGCTGAACATCTTAATAATTGTGAAGTCTTTACACCGTTACATTAAGAATAGTGTATAGATAAGGATAGTTAAATTGGTTGGATAACTATATCCATCTCCACTAGGCTTTAGTGAACTTCGGCGTTAAATTAACAGTACGTAACAACATGATTGGGAATTATATCTTATAGACTAAAATGTGGTACGGTGAATCCTCAAGATTCCAAAACGACAGCAACAATGTAAATATTGTAAACACTGGCTATTTTAAAATTACCACCATAAACGGGAAGTTATGATAACTCAGGTAACGAAAGTAGAATCACAACACAATATTTTTTAAAACTAAGACAGCTCACAGGAGGAAGCTACTGGTGACTCTAAAGAAGACAAATGGCACATAGCATCCCTATCTCACAGTTATGGAGACTTGGGTAAATTAGCAGAACATGATATTCTTCGATTGTTATCAACTCCCTAAGCAATTCGTCTCAACAGAAATACTCTTCACAACTAAGGATTGATTCAGAATGTCACCATTCCAGAGATTAGTAATGTAACTATAGAGGAAACTGATTACTAACAAGGGTTTTTATATTCCTAAATATGCAACAATATGTTCATCGTAAAATGTCGCCTGATTAAGGCAAAGGTATAGTTCAGAATTTATACCTAGCAAGAGATACCTACATGTATATTTCTATTTACAGTGTCAAATAACCAATAGCTCGGCCTTCGACAATTTTTCAAAACATATACCGTGACAGCATATGTCCAAAAATATAATTTGTTTTTTTTTAAAGCAAAAACTAAATCGCAGTTTTCCCGAAATGAAATTAACAAAGGAAAAATATGGCCCCAACACAAAATACAAAAGTAAATATAATTCAAAAAAATTGGCCAGAAAGAAAATATCAACTCAAGATTTGATGAGATGAAAAGGTAATGTATGGTAAAAGAATGATATAGAAATAGATTAAGGAAAAATGCAGGTATGAATGTTCCAGTTCTTATAAAAGATTTGGTAGATGAGGGAGCAAAAACTTGAGGATGCTTACTGGAATCTTATATTCAATATAATTCCAACTGTCAGCGATCCCTGAAGTACCAACCTACGAGAGAGATCGTTGCCTTATCTTGATAAAATGTGTTATGTAACCAAGGTGAACAGATTCCGTGGCCATCGAAGTCAACGCCTAGATCTAGTAGTGTTTTTGTAAGCTGTGTCTGTACTGTTTGGAGTGTTTGTGGTGTATTTTGTGTACTTTTCGGAGGATGATTTGAGCCTGCATCCTCGTTAGATGTGTCAATATAAGCTGATTTTAGCTTACCAATTGGGACAGTTTGTTTGTGATTGTTAATGGTGAGAGTATATATTCTTTATGTCTTTTCGAGACCTTGTATGGAACTTTGTGGGCCGGTTGTAATAGATGTTTTCGTGCGACCCAGCACCAACACATTTGTGCACGTCTGAAGGTGATCAGAGATGTAATTGTTTTTATTCGATTTTTTCTTGGAGTAGGCGTAATGTTTGCCATTTTAAAACTTAATTTTCCGTGGTATGATGTCATATCTGGTACTTCAATTGAAGTGTTCTCAATTTGCCTTGCAGGACATCTCGTTCGTAGACCAGCTCTGCTTATGAACAGTCTAAATTAGTCTTTACAGCAAAACTTAGTCCCAGTTACACTAATGGCAGATAGTCCATCCAATGAATGTGGTCAAATTGTGCTTTTAATGCAGTTTTAAGGGAGTGATAAAAACTAATTCAAATTTAGAATCTGATTTTTAATTTACCTACACTTTTTCTTCAGTGGCACTAATCATGCTTAGGAACCAGGTTCTTCAAACATTGTCCATTGTATTTCATGATCCAAATAAGCCTACATATGAACAGTAGTACTTATATCAGGATATTGGTTTATCTATAAGAAGTGTTGATTAAAGCTGATTTGGATCACGAATTGGTTTCCCTAAAAGATTTAGTCGTTGGAAGGTAGTAGGAGTGATTATTGATGTATGGCAGGTTGCTTTATCCACTGTGGATTGGTTTGGTACCAGTAACTGCAAATAATTCCAATAGAGTGTCCTCATACAAAGTTTGTCAGGGAATTTTCGTCTATTTGAAAAGAAATATTTATGTCATTTGTAGAATATTTTCCATCAAATATTGCGTTCCTTGTAAATCATGTCAAAGTTTGCTCCTTGGTGCTGTTTTTATGTATCCCAGTACAATCCATAGCGTGTCATCCGGAGAGAAACTGGCTAGCAATTGCTCCAAGATATGCAACAGATATCCCAGGATGATATGAATACACACCTCAAGCATCAAATGTCCTATTTGTTGGTGTTCAAATAATGATAAAAGCTCCGATCCAAACACTGATTTTCAATTGAATGAAATCACTTGAGATATTGGTACTGTACAATATCTCTAAGTCCATATTCGCCACTGACTGATCAGTGTGTTAGGTGCTAAAAGTCATGGTTTGAAATCTTGATTTTCAAAGCAAATTTATTTTTTAAAGGTGATACTACTTAATCATTCTAGCATAATTCCCCAAAACGGCTTTGAAAGACAAAGTTGAAATACATTGTTTTATTGTATTTGATTAGATCTGCTTAATGTAGGAGGTGCTAGCCATTTTCCCACATATCCCTTTGGTCAATGTTCAAAATTTGCTGAAAATCAACATTTAAAGCGAATTTACAAGAAATACTTGGATTGATGATCGGTGCAATATAATCTTGGAAAGACCATCTATTTTTATATTGCGTCGGAGTAATATAATCTTATTAGATATCTGCTCTATACTGACTGATGTTTGCTTGTTTAATGATGTAATTGCATATGTGCCACTTACAATGCTGGCCAGGGCACGAATTTGATAAAAGCGACAGAATTAGACACCAATTCTTTGAGAAAATGAGTCAAATGTTTCTATTTTTACTTATACAGCTCTATCAATGGCATTGAAAGAAATCTATTTCTTGGTGTCCGTCTGTTTGTCAGCACATTATCTCTAACAGTTTGTCCTGAATTTTCGATATTTTGTTGAAGTGTTGGCTAGGAATTGGGAATAATCGATTATATCAGGCATTTAGTTTGGATTAACTGATATGTGTGTTACATTAAAACAATAGTTTCATCACTGGAAAATCAGTAATTACTGTTATGTTTTCTGCATTATAGCTATACACGAATAGATTTTCATTCATTTTTATGTATAGCTTTGGTAGAGTGCTTCCTAGTTTGTCGCTAAAAATGGTTAGCAAGCTGGTTTCAAAGATCATCACAACTGAATTGACACAGTTCACGGTTGGTTTTTTTTTGACATTTAGTGATCTTACAGTACGAAAAAGTAGTAATTTATTCACTGACCATCTTAATTAAAAAAAAACCTAAAACGATTGATCACACCAAGTACGGCAAGTCGCCAAGAGACATTGGTCACGTGACGGTTTCTATGTAGTGAATCACCTGACGTATAAGTTCTAAAATAATTATGCATTCCCCCCGAGTTTTGAAGTGGCTTGGCAAATATACCAACCTGATATCGGCCCATGGGATGGAGAAGATACGGACATACTACGTGACACATATTTGAAGATTTTTCCCACCTTTTGCAGACATAATTTATTGAAGGTATTTGGTAAATCAACCAAAAATCTAACAGACAAATATATCTTTTGAAAAGTATAATTATGATTATTTCGTACGTTGCCATTTTCCAAAGTTCTTCAGCTATTTCTGTGTGATTATTTCCCACGACGCAAATTTCTTTATTTTTTCTCGTTTTTTTTTTTTGTAATCCTTTTTCTTTTTTGCCTTTAATTCTTTTCCATGTTTTATTCATTCATATAATCTTTGGAAATGTGATTTGTTTCAGTATTGCTTTCTTTCTCTCCACAAAGTGTTATGTCTCCTGTTCTTCTTCTCTTCCTCTCTATCGTTTTACATCGTTTTCTACAATTATGAATTAAGATCTGTTAGATACAAGAGAATCTTTTTCCTCCTCCTCCTCCTCCCTTTTTCCCTACTCCTCCTTACTTGGAAAATATCAATCAAACCTTCACCAAAATTGCCAAAAAGAATTTCTTCAGTTTTTATGTGGTCCTGGCTGGTGAAGTATGTGTTGTGCAGTAGGGCTGCAACGATCGAGCTAAAGGGGCTGAACATCTTAACATTTACTCCTTATTAGGTTAAAAACATTATTCTCAACATGGGTTTTGAGTGTGACTTTTTTTAGAATTTTATTCATTGATCTACCCGCCCCCTTTTTTTAAATTGACATACCGAACACTGCATGCTGACGAACTATGTTGGTCACGTGACGGTTTCTATTAGATGACTAACCAGACCTGTCTCAAATGTTTTATACGTTATCGAATCGTTTCAAAAGTTTCAGTACAGTTTTTCTTCGTTGAATAGACATATTTTCTTTTTCTCCTTCGTCGTGTTCTTATTCTTTTTTAATTCTAATTTATAATTCGTTAAAATCCTTTAATACAGCGCCTTCTTCACCGTCTTCCTCCCTCTTGCCTTCCTTCCCCTTCCCTCCCTTTTGTTCTTTAGTCACTTTTCTTCCCTACTCTCTTCACCCTGTCCTCTCTTTCCTTCCTTCCTTCCTTCATACCATCTCTGCTTTCCTCTGTACTCCTTTTCCTTTTCTACTTTCTTTCCCCCTACTTCCCTTCATTAATTTCTGTCAATTTATGAATATATATTTCGATTTCTTTCTTTTTCTCAAGATTCATATAAATATGAGAAGGTATCAAAAGGAAAGCAGTCCTCCACATAAAATCATTCAAAATGAACAAGGGAAAACTGCATCCGAAAGGCCAATAGATCAGTTTGCCTCCACCGACCAGATTTGGAGTAAGAAGTTTATACATTGATCAATAAGAAAATGTCAACCAAAACCTTCAACAAAATTGTCAACAGAGGTTTCATCAGTTTTTAATGGGGTCTGGCTGGCCCATTATCCATCTATGTGTTGCAGGTACAAATGATTTCTTTGTTTTCTTTTTAATCCCAACCCCAAATCAGATTTTAATGGGCATCTTTATTCATCGTGTAAGTGCGTGCTAAATTTGTTGCATTGTTTGTATTCTGTCATGTCAACACTTTTTTATTTGGACGTTTTAATGATGACCACCAAAAAGTGAGTGAAATGATTAGTTTATCGATCCCCACTTTTTCTCAATTTTTCAATTAATCACACATGACCAAAAGACGTTGGTCATGTGACGGTTACTACCCAGTGACTAATCAGACCTGGCTGAATCAAAGTTGAAATGATAAACAGGAAACATGACTGGAGAGTAAGCAAAACACTAGTGGGATCTCAGCGAGGTTTTCTTTGTTTTCCTCAGCAACGAAGTTGCTCGGAATAGTAACTAAGCAACATGAAAATTCAGTTCAAGTAGCTGAACAACCTTTTGAATATTAAATACTCAGAATTATCACAATTATAGACTTTGTTTCTCTTCTTTTTATAACTTTGGGCTATATCTTGATTATCTCTAGGGATTTTGCTGATGAGATATGGTCAACAAGTCAGTCTTGAATAGCATTACTACTGTAGTGAATTCATATACAGCTGCATTAACTGAAATTTTGATTCCTATGGCCTTTTTTTCTGTCAATAGATTTTATTTGGCATTCATCATAGAAGCAAGATATGTATGTGATTTTTCTGTTTCTTCATTACAAATTTCTCCTTTTCTATACTTACTCTGTACATATGTTGAATTTTAGAAACAATTTCATTATTTCTATGCTCTTACTATGTGCCATTACCTTCTACAAAATCAAACCAACTTTTCTCTCAGACTGTTCGTCTTGCATAAGTCGCATATTATTCCAAAACTATAGTAGTAATCATGTAAAAAAAAAAAGGAAAAAAATGCACGATATAAACTGTTAGAATTTTGTTTCTGTTAGCTACAAATGTAGGGCATCCATTGATAATCGAATTCACTGTAATAGACCCGATTGCTTACCATTATCCTGCATCACGGTTCCCCAAAATAATGAAGATTTAGCTTAGTTTTCTACCGTTGCACACATTCGGGACATTAAGTCAAGATCAAACTAACTACAATAGTTGTAAAGTCAGCGTAGTGGCCGACACATTTTAATAAAGACAAATATAACAAAGATACTTTAGGAATGTTCGCTGATATATATTCATCTAGCTAAGAATAATCATACCGTCTGTAATGGCAAATAAACTTAAACCTAGGATATTTTGATGTAATGAAATGACGACAAGATATAATGTTGAAGATTTAAAAAAACGGCAAAAGCTGTTAAGAGGTGTATTGACTTTTTACTGAAGCTGCATTGGCAAATTGAATAATTATGAAGTAGATGTTGACTCCAATGCAACTTCCACCTGCTATTCTCCGTCAACAATCTTGCTAAGTTGAATGGATCAGTCTATACTTTTTGATAAAACGGATGATGGTCGAATTCTTCCAAAACTATCAATTTTGAAAGAAATTCCTCCAACTAAAAGCAGATAAAAGAAGGAGATCCCATTCTTGGTGGACTCTTATTAGGTTGAAAAAAAAATTGGAATGATTGATAGGTTGGACCAGACCCAAACTGTTCTCCAATCTATTTAAAAAGGATCAATCCTGATGTTATCTCATATAGGCTATGGTAGACTAACCAAGCTTACCTCTTGTTTCAATGTCTTAATACATACAAGTCGAAAAAAGTGGAAATCATAGCAACATAAAGAAAAAGTTTTTTTGTTCCTTATTCCATCACTGATTAATATCTCAAACGGCACTGCTAACGCCTATATCGTCTTTATCAAGAGCAGTTAGAATGGGTGCCGTTAAAGCCTTCATGACAACTCGTATTGCAATCAGTTGATACCAGTCCACTTGACTCCCTACCAACCTGTCATAGGCAAGCATGGTTGGGCATAGACCAACACGACCGGTGGTTTGCAAAATCAAAGTTAAACCGACTGTTTTTAGGATCGTCAGCCCCGAAAGGTTCAACTTGCTTCGGGTGGGGGTGATGTGCTCTAACTGAGACTACTCAAACACAACACCAAGAAAACAACCCTTCTTACTGAGTCATCGGTCCAAAAAAAGCCAATGAATATTACTTTCCGTGAATGGGAGTGATGTGCTCCAATAGCAATTACCTAAACGAAACCCTAAATTCTTCACAAAGGAAAAACATTAGCACCAACAATGCCAGAATACTCTCAACGGACACACATCAAACCAATCCTGAAAATGAGATAAATAAATCATATGGGATATTATTGTCATTAGCAAAATGAGAAAACCCCGAGAAAAAGAATCGAAACTGAGAATATATCCTTTAAAACTACAGGAAAGAGAAAGTAAAGCAAAGTGGAGAAGGCTTTCTCGTCATTAAGGAACTCAAAGACAATGTGGCAGGCATCAAAGCTATCTCTGACTGCATATCCAGACTCAACGTACAACTCTCAAAGAGGTACAGAATATCATCCAAATCTATCCTCCCACTTGCATTTTTGCTTTTGATCTAAGTGTGCCTTCTCCCGAAATGACTGTTGTACATGACCTTTGTTTTATCTGAAATTCATTTGAAGGCCGACTTTTTTGCTTTCCTCAATTTTGATTGCTGTGCATTTGTATTTAAGATGAATATGTTAAAAACGATCGCACGTCAATACATGACATTTGTTTTACTTGTTGAGATCTCTCAGTTTCCTTCTTTTTTTTAATACAAAAGCATTATGATTGTGATGTTGCAATTTTCTGGGACTCTACTTTTAGCATAATTTGAATAGGGTGGCTTCCCAATAATGGTGTAACCAGCTTTTTGAAGTAGTTCGATGGTGATGCTGTCTGGTCTTCAGGTCCTTCCTCTCTATGTTTGTTTAGTGACATTGATAAAAACACATGAATCTCAAACTGCCAACAACAACCTGCAAAAAAAACAAAAAACGAAGAAAAGATTGTAGAGGACAGACGACAACCGTTATCGATGACATTCACTAACGCATTTATTCACAACAAATACAGACAGGGGAGAAACGGCACTACCCCTAACAGGTGATGACATCAATATTGAAACTCCTGTTAATCAAATAATATTGTTTGACATAAAAAAAGCCAAAATGATGGAGATCAGATGCTACAGCAACAGAAACGATGTAATCAAGTCAGCAAAAATGAAGGGAAAGGTAAAAATGAACCAGCCAATAATAACACGTTGTCCCAAAAGTTCTTGGAGAGCAAACACCAACGTCGTTATGATAACAACAAATAGGAAACAAAAATTGTCTGTAGGAACCAATGTAAGATTTAAGAAATTTCTGGGCAAAAAAGTGTGATGAGTTCAACGACCGAAACGTTGTACTGAAAATAATACAACAAAATGGTCCAAATGAATCAATGTAAAATAATAAAAGCACATAGTCTGAGGAATTCAAGTAGAAAAAAGACGGGAAGTTCCATTGGCCTGAATATTATGATTGGAAAATGAAAAAAAGAGCAAGTTCCAATAACTCGTCACAGAAAATGTGACAAACATCATTTCGAAAGTATCGTTCTCATTCCAGGTGCGAAGTCAGTAGCAGAAGAATGATTGAAAGAGTGGGGCTGTTTATAGGAACCACAAGAACAGGAAAGAGGCCTTCTACACAGAGTGTCATCTTCATGTGTAAGGATATGTTTCTGACCGCAGCTTACTTCAATTCCCTGATGTCGATCGATAATAATGGTACTTGTCGATATGATATAACAATGTTTTCTGAGCTGAAGCACTTTTGTTATTAAGTGCACACATAGATTTCAACACATACGTGTGCATGCACACATATGTTGACAAATACACACACGCACACACACACACGCACACACACACACACACACACACACACGCACACACACACACACATATATATGTATACATGCATATGGCATTAAAACTCTTGACAAAAATAACCGTAAAATCGTCACCTAATTTACGGGAGTAAACACTTCACAGTTTATCTCTCTTGTCAGGTAAAAAAAAAACGAAAAAAAAAACGATATATATGTCTGACATTTCTCCATCTCCATTTGAAATCACTCACTTACTGACGAAGCAAACTGACTGACAAGTCTTAAAAATTCACGAAGACTCGTCAAAAATTATTTAATTATTATATATATATATATATATATCCACTGGTTGGAGGGGGCTACGATGAGGCAAACGCAGGGCAAAAATATTTTCAAAGCTACTTCCTTTGCAGAATCCTAACGATGAATCAGGATAGAATGGACCTTGAAATTTTCTCCCAAAATCAAAGTCGAAACTTAAACTTCATGTAAGAGTGTTATACGAGTTAAATATCTATTGTTAGGCAGACTGTTGGAAGTAGGCGTATGCTTATATACATCTATTCCCGAACGTCATTGTTTCTCCTCTCCATTTCTTCCTATCACACTACATCATTTTCTTTCCGTTACCAAACTCCCTTTTCTCATCTTTTTTTTGTCTCCCCCGCCCCTGTAAGAAAATAGCAGAACCCTATCGCCAGCTGTGTCAACAATGCACTACGGAGTTAACGTTCTGTGTCTATACTACCATTCCTCCGGAACACTACCGCACAGGGTGGCTGAATCCCAGTGCTTCATCTGGCACATGCTAGAAAAGGGATTCCCTTGCTCAATCTCCGGCGAGACCACACATGTATCATCATTATCATTTTTGTTAATTTAGATGTTACTGCTATCACTACTGCTGCTATATGTTTTCAATATCAATACCAATGATATATCTGAATGTCATTACTTACTTCCAAATGTTTGACCATCGATTTATGCAAATGCCAGGAGGAGGGAGGGTATAATGCATTAGGAGGGATGCCAGAAAAAGGGAATAGGGAGCACGATTAACCAATGTTGGTTGCCGTGACAGTTTGATTGCAAAAACTATCTCATGCTGACCGATCCAACAAATACAAAAGACCTGTAAAGGTTTACCATTATATATATATATATATATATATATATATATATATATATATATATATGTATGTAATTATGTACATATATATATATATATGCATATATACATGTGTATATATGTATATCTGAGCGTATATATATAAATATACGCATATATATGCATGTGTATGTATGTATATATATGTGTGTTTACATGAGTATAAATATATATATATATATATGTATATGTATACATACGCAAATGTAAATACATGTATACAAATATATATATATATATATATATATATATATATATATATATATATATATATATATGATATGAACCATAGAGTGTGAGACAGACACGGGAGTAAAGTGTATGGAATCGGGTTTATTTATCTGAAAATATTTTTGATAATGGTCTAGACATGTTTGAGGTATTCCCACCCTCAATAGTGTCTGCTGTATGTGTGTGTACCTTTAGAGTTTATAGGTTTGATTGGTAACATGAGTCCAACTTCAGGAGCTTTGTGAATGGTATTCCATCAGCTGGGCGTAAGAAAGAAAGTTCAGCTAGTGATAAAGTCTATGGTTCAGCAGCAGCAGTGGGTCCTGGAGAGGCTATAAGGTGATAGGAGGGAAGTGGTATGGTTTTAGATTGTATGTGTATGTTAGGGATAATATAAATGGTGGGGTGATGAGGTTGAGGAACTACATAAGTTTCAACCTTACAAATAAAAAATATTTTGACTCTAATTTGTATAAGTGAGATAACAGACTAAAGTGGAGCTTGCAACGAGTCTGAGTGACTTTGAAGTTCCCAGTATTTGATTTATCTGAGTAGGGGGTAGATTTAGATGTGAGATTATTGTCAGTGGGAGGTTTATGATTTAAAGATCTTTGTAATTATGGTTGTTAAGATTGGAGTTAATTCCATTCGGGGAGAGATTTTTGAGTTTGATTATCTTCATATCCATATCTTTCTAGAATTTTAGTTTTTTTTTTAGTATTTAAGTTATTTCCTTGGGAGAATTTTTTTCTATTTTTTCAATGATAGTGAAGCTAACACCCGTGGCAAAATTGTAGTCGGGTACGTGAGAGTGTAGTTTTACAGTAAGTGGGTTGCAATTGTTTTGTGATTTAATCCGTGTCTGTAATTGTTCAGTTTAATGTTAAATTGTGTATGTATTGTAACTTGCATGTATTGCACTCTAGAAGGTATATAATGTTTTGCTACGATAGTTACTGCTATGGTATATGTGGTAACTCTCTTTGGTGCAAGTGCTTGTAAAGGTGTTCGTGGACTTGAGGTGGTTGCAGCATGAACTATTTTTTTGTCACATGTTTTACAGAATTTAGCAGTTCTAGGGATATTTTTGTGTGAGTCTTATTATTTATGATATTCTTGTTGCTAATCATGTCTTCTACGTTTTACGGTCTCCGGTAAGCAATGACACATGGGTCTGTGAATATTCCTCTTAGAACTGTTTTAAGGGTGAGGATGTTCCATCTCCTGTGGATAATGTGTGCTAAGGGTGGGAGAGTGTTGTTGAGGGTGGTCATAAGTGGTATTCAGTCAGATTTATTATTGCTGGACAGCATAAGGATTTCATCCCTGGATATTATGGTTCTTTTTTTTATTTGGCTTTTTGTATCATCTCATGAATATCGTCGTTGAGTGAAATGTAGTACTATGTTATGGTTGTGTTTGTTGTTCACTGGAGAGCAACTTTTTCTAGATCTAAGGGCTTATGAAAATGGTACACTTCTTTTTAAACGTTGGGGATGGGCTGACCTAGAGTAGAGGTAATTGTAGGCGTCTGTTGGTTTTGTGTACAGGGTAGTTTTGGGGTTTCTGTTATTGTCTATGTATATGCAGGTGTCTAGGAAGGTTATGTAGTCAGTGGATGTCACAAAGTTAAACTTAATCGTAGGCCGAGTTAATATATGAAAAGAAATTCTCTAATTTGGCATTATCTCCTGTGTATATGAAAATATGTCGTCTATATATCTACCCTAAAAGATGCCACCGTTGCATATCTCTGGGTAAATGTAAATTTCTTCAAATTTACCCGTGAAATATTAACATAGGATGGGTCAACTACTGTGCCCATGGCGCAGCCTTTAACTCGGAGAAAGTGCCTATTATTGAAGCTTAAGTTATTTAGATTTAGGATTTGGTGCAGAAGGGTGGTAATTGTTACTGTGCTGTTTTTTTTGTGGTAGCTATATAGGTAAAGGCTTCTCTAACTGCTATAATGCCTTTGTCAAGTTTAATGTTGGAGTAAGGACATTCACATCCATAGTGATTGAAAATGTTTGTCTGGGATTGTTGTGATGTGTTTGATATGTTACATATATGGATATACATATATGCAAATATATGTATAGCAATATGTATACATATTTATGCATACATAAATACGCATTTATACATACATATACACACACACCCACACACATATATATATATATATATATATTTATTAATATATGCATAGATGTATGAATATGTATGTATGAAAATGTGTATAGATATATGTATATATAGGTATACATACATGTGTATACGTATACATATATGCATATATAAATACGTATAATTATATGTATATATATATGTATATATATATGTGTACACATGTATATATGTATATATATGTATATATTTATACGCATATATATGTGCATATATGTGCGTGTACGTATATGTATATGTGTATATATACATATGCATATATATATTTACAATTATATGTATATTTGTATATATATATATTTTCATACATATGTATTTATATATGTACAAATATATATCTATTCATATATACATATATATTCATATATATGTATATACATATGTGCTTTATTATTATCATCATCATCATCATCATCATCATCATCATCATCATCAGTCTTTCAACACTGTCGCTGGACAGGGACCTTCCCTTTGAATCGCCACAATTCTTTATCAAGGGCGTCACAGAGACAGTATTTTCTAAATTGGTCTACCCCATCGTTCCATTATGTATTCTGTCAGCCTCAGTTTCACATTTGATCTTTGAGGATCCATGTCGTGAGTTGTGAAGTCCGTCAGTTGTCCATCGTACTTGAAACATGGCCTGCCTATGGCCATTTAAGTTTTAAATAGTTCCTATGATGTCTCTGACCACTGTTTTCTCCTTGATGCGTGTCTTCTTATCTCTGCATGTAACGTTGAGCATAATTCTCTCAGGCGTGTGTTGCATGCTTTTCAGTTTGCAGATAAGTTTTTTGGATAGGTTCCATCTTTCAGCTCCATGGGTGATAATGGGGACAATTATTTGGTTGTATACTCATCTTTTTAGGATTATTGGGATCGCTTGGTTTTTGAAAGTTAAGCTTGCTCTGCCAAAGGTTTGCCATTTAAGGATGATTTTGCGCTTTTGAAGATCTCATGGAGATTCGATGTCCTACGTAGATATAATGGTCTACCTTCCCCAGTTTTGCATCTTCCATTTGGCAGTTATGTTTTCAATCTCGATGTGATTGTTGCACATGCCTTTCGTTTTACTGAAGCTCATGTGCATGTCGACTTTTTTGCTTTCCTTGTTTAGTTAATCTAGCATTAGTGGGAGGTCGTGTAGGTTTTTTGCATAAAGGACGATGTGTCTTCAAATCTGAGGTTCACCGTCTATTTTGATTCCTCTATTCTCCGAGTACTGGTTTTGGAAGACTATCTCGAGGCAGGCTGTCAACAGTTTTGGTATGTTGGTATCACCTTGCCCTACTTCTTTTTGAACAGTTCAGGGTGCTTATGTAGCCTGAGAAAAGAGCTGCTGTGATTCTATATATGTTGCAATACTCTGACGTATACAGGGTCTACAACTTCATGACCATGGAAATTTCTACAGAGTCGAATGCCTTCTTGAAATCTATAAATACTTCACTGAATGGTACTTTGTATTCTGCTGCTTTCTCTTTCAGCTGTTTTATTGGATGAAGATGGTCTTTGGTCTAGTAAAATCTTGTAAATCCGGCATGTTCTCGTGGTCGGTTTTTGTCTGGTATTTTAAGAATCTGGTTGATGATGATTTTTGTGAAAAGTTTGTATATTCAGTTAAGTAGAGTTACTGCCCAGTAGTTATTGAGGTCTTTGGAGTTTCTTTTTTTTGTGTAGAAGCATTGTAATTGCTGTGTTCCACTTTTTTCGGGAATTTCCTGTTTTTTTTTTTAAAGTTTTGCTTTACTTACCCATTTTATAACTTCTGGGAAGTCCTCAAACTGATTGTCAGCATTTTGTGAAATCTGGTCGTTGATTTACTCTCCTAGTTTTAAAGAGTAGCCTTTTTGGTAAAATTCTTAGGCGCATTCGACTATTCTGTCTCTGTTTATGCTAATTATTTTTCGCAGTACTTTACTGAGAGCTTTGTTTATAGCTTTGAAGTCCTCCTATTTTTCGAGAGTGGTTTAAATTATGGTTGTCGTATAGCTTTCTTTGTCTTCTGTAATTTTCTTTTTTATTGTTTTGTTCAGTTCTGTTCCGACCACTTTTTCCATTGTGGTTGCCAGTGGTTCAAAGTTTCTGCACTTTCAATAAGTTTCCTGCTTTGGTCTGATATTTTGCTGATAGTCAGTGAGTTTTTTGGTTTAAACATATTGGCAGCTTCTGGTAGAGAGGTTGTTATTCTGCTGCGGAGTTCGTTGATATTGGTGTCATTTTCGTCAGTGAGGATATCAAATCTGTCTCTCAATTCTAGTTTGACAGGTACAGTGAAAGCATTTGGTGTGTTTCGTCGTTGCAGTCTGATGTGGAACATTTTTCGGAGTTCTTCATCAGTGTTTATATGCATCTTACATCTTACCACACAATGGTCGCTTCCTACTTTAACTTGATTTAGAATTTAATTTTTTTTGATGGTGTCACTTTGGTCCGTCAGCATGCTGTCTATTTTGTTGTTGGTTTCATGACCGGGGATCTTCCAAGTCCATTTTCAACTGGGTTTCTTATATATATATATATGTATATATATATATATATATACATACGTACATACATATATACATATATATATATATATATATATATATATATATATATATATATATATATATATATATATATATATATGTATATATATATTCATGAATATATACATGCATCTTTATAAATGTATACACATTTGTGTATACATATCTAACTATATATATATAAATACATATATATATATGTATATACATATAGGTATACATGTATATATTTGTGCAAATATGTATATATATACATGTACATATATGTATTCATAAATATGTATACATATATGTAGATATATATACATGTATATCACATTGTTCATATACATTGATATATATTTGTATATTTGGATATACATATATATATATGTATATATATTTATAAATACATATATATGTATATATGTATACCTATGCATATATATATATATATATATATATATAAATATATATATATATATATATATATATACAAATATGTACATATACATACGTATGTATATGCATGTATATAAATGTATATATTTATGTATATATACGCGTATATATGTATGTCGATATCCATATACATATGTACATACACACACACATATATATATATACACACACATATATATATATATATATATATATATATATATATATATATATATATATATGTTTACATTTTTATATGTATGGATGTATTTGTATTCATATGTATGTATATATGCATATGTATATGTATATATCGGTGTATGTATAGTACGTATATATATTTTCATATGTTATACATGTATATCTATATATGGTATGTGTATATATATGTATATATATATATATATATATATATATATATGCATATTCATATATGTATATACAAATATTTGTATATGTATTTATGTTTATATATGTGTATATATATTTATATGCGTATACATATGTACATATACATTGTATCTGTATATGTAAACATGTATACATGTTCATGTGTGTGTATATATATATATATATATATATATATATATAGAGAGAGAGAGAGAGAGAGAGAGAGAGAACGAAGGACAGAGTGAGAAAGACCACCTCAAATAAATGCTTTTTCCAGAGCACTCCATGAAATAAACCCATAACATTCCAGATATTGAATAACTGATTCACATTGATATTCTCATCTCTGAATCACATTAATTCCGAAACAAAATCATATGAAATCATATAAAACAACATTTCGCATTAGCATACAAGGTATAATATAGCATATCCTGGTATATTTAAGAATTAGTACGAATATAGACACTCATATGTCAATTAAAAAGGGTTAAATCACACATACTGATTCGATACATTCGTGTATCTCCTCTATTCTCCATTAAATGTCAGAGTACTCTTCTTTCCTAAACGTCCTAGTGACACAATTAACATTCGTGGAAACTGACTGTTCCTACCCGACCCCACGTTACACTGACCCTGCTTTTTTTCATATTTTCTTCTCAGTGGTACAGATGGACACCTTTGCTCTCTTTCTTCAGGGCAGCAAATAGACCTTACTCTGTTTTAGACACGAGTTGAATAGAATAGCTCGTTTAGGTGACGATCTTACTAGCCTCCATGAGTAGAACAATAGCGATATTTTCTAGTCCAGGGTCTTTTCCTATTTTGTTTGTTTGATTGCATGCTTTACTTCCCTTTGTTTAACTTCTGGGAAGTCCTCAAACTGGCTGTCAACGTCTTGATCATTGTTTGGTTGCCTGTGTCTTGAAGTGTAGCGTTCTTGGTCGAATTTTTGGCGCATTCAACAATTCTATCTCTGTCTGTTGTTATGCGTCCGTTTTCTTTGTGTATGCTAGTTATTTGTATTTGTCCTACATTGAGAGCTTTGTTTATTGCTTTAAAGTCCTGATGTTTTTCAAGAGTGGTTTCGATAATTGCTGTCGTATACCATCTTTTGTCCTCACTTAGTTTCTTTCTGATAGTTTTGTTCAGTTCAGTCTCATCTATTTTTTTGTTGTTGGTGGCTTGAGGTTTTTGTAGTTGTCTTTTGAGTTTGTTGCTGTTGGTTTTGTTTTCAACAGTAGGGATTTTATATCTGTTTTTTCAATTCTAGCTTAAAGGGTTGGGTGAGTTCATCTGGTACGTTTTGTGGTTGCAGTTTGGCGTGAAACATTTTTCTGTGTTCTTTATCGGTGTTTACTTGCATCTTATATCTTACCATTCTATGGTTTCTCCCCATGTTTACTTGGTTCAAAATTTGAATGTCTTTGATTATGTCATGTTTGTCCGTTTTGAAAAATGTATCCATGATTCTGAAGTCATTTGAGGCTGCAAAGTTACAAGACCTTCGCCTCTCTCGTTTCGTCTTTTGTATCTGAATTCTCCAGCGTAGCATTCTTTTCTTCATCCCATCTGTGTGTTGAAATCTCTCATGATGACATTGAAGTATCTTTGTATTTTGTAGTAGGGAGTGCACATCATCATAGGATTTGTTTGATTTGCGGTCTGAAACCTTTGAAATTTACTACGTTGTCTTTGAGGACTTTACGGATGAGAAAGCCTACTCCACTTTGTTTTCATTTCTCTCTTCTGTGGTTGAAAAGAAAGTCTTTGTTTTTCAATTCTATTAGTTCTACTCCTGGTTTCCTCATTTCGCTACCGATGATGTCCCATTTGATGTTTTGTGTTCATTTTCTAGATGGGTCAAGTGAGAGTCTGTTGAGAGCAGGAACAGGCGTTTCCTGGCTGTAATGTTTGGGTAGTCGTTATCACCCCCACCAAAAGCGAGTGATGTGGCTGGGATTTTTGGGACCGAGGACCTAGCAGGAACAACCAGTATAAATTTCATTACTGGTGTCGTTTTGAGTGGCCTTATAGCACCACTGGCTTTTAGTACTCATTCAATCTGCTCTTGGTGAGTATGCAAACCGGCCTGGGTGTACGCAGCGCCGTAGAGGGTAGAGAATAAAGGATTAATAGTAAAGGTTTGAAAGTGTATGTGAAAGGTATATGGGAATTTTTTTCTTCATCTTAAATAAATCCCGTGGTCTATCTGCATAAACTAGCCAAGTTTACATCATATCTTAGCCTATTTGCGTCTACAACAGGGCCCAGCCATGTGCTGGTGAATTAATAACATGTTTGATGGATTTATATCGTTTTTTTTCAGCCAGAAAGGTTGTTCAAACTTGAGCATTCCCTTCCTTTATATATTAAGTTTTTATCGTATAGGAATCCACAGATTGTGAAATTTGAAACAAAGCTGGATGAATGAACAAATGAGTGATACAAAAAATTACAACAAATATTGTCGTACTCATCTGGTTCGATTTCTTGTTGCTGCAGTTTAAAGCTTTCAGTTAACAGTTAAAAGATTGATTTTACATTTTCCATTGTTAAAGAGTTCATTGTTCGACCCCGGCTAGGAGCAGCAAGAATTTATCACTTGTGCGGTTTGTCTTCGGATTTAATCGTTTGTTTTTATAGCTGATCTAGCCCTCGAAGTGCCAGTGTCAATAAGCGATTGACAACGTGTATTCAGGGCTTTTATTGAGAGTCGTTGTAGGGAGTGACGTTTTCGATATCTTACAAAAAGAACGGTTTTGTATTCAATTCTTAACTGAGAGTATAAGGTGTGCTAAAATATCGATTACTTTATAATTACTATCGCTGGAAGATAAAGAGTGACAATTTAAGTAAGATAGTAGAATCTCAATATGATACTTTTAGGCTAAGATAGAAAGTAATTAAGAGTAATCTGTGGTTTTTGAAGGGAATAGTAGTACACTCTGTATCGACTTACCACACAAAAAAGTAAAACGGAAGAAATCGCAGCATAAACGGTGAAATGAAGAAACAAAAAGATATGAACGATCGAATGAAAATAAAAAGAACGGTAAAACGGAGAAAACAAACAGTGAACCAAATGAAAAAATAAACAGTGAAAAAAGAAACTACAAAAAAAAAAACGGTGAACGAAAATGGATGTCATACTTTGAAATTATTAATTTCATTAAACTTCTCAACAAACCCAATTTCAATAGATATAAAGAACGAAACAAGTCCAACCGCAGAATTAAATCTACATACTACTAGATATCGGTCCAAACACTAATTGTCTCTTGCATATTATGAACGTAATGGAAAAAGGAAAAGAAAATACGAAAAAATACAAGGAAAATTTCTTTCTCTTATCACCAGATAAAAAAAACAAATTGATCGTAGAACTTTGTGTGATTAATATAACTTTAAGCTTTGAGGATACATTTCAGACTTAATGCCTCACAAGAAGTACGCATATATGTTTTATTTACGGTTTAGTTCTTATTATTATTCAATATTAGAATTTTTTAAAATTATATTATCTTTTTGTTATCAAAATCAAAAATTTGATGATAAATATAAAATTGGACATTACGAATGATACTAAAAGAATTAATTATCATTTTTAAAATATATCTAATTTTTTCAGAAATTCGTTTCATTTCATTCATATAATTAAATCGCAATAGTTATTTAAAAAATGTGTTTAAAAAATACGAATCGATGATTCCTCTGAGTCTACTTTATAAATATCATTTATGGGGAAACTTTTATTCAATTTCCCAGAGAAAGTATATGATTGCAAATACGTGGAAAATGTAAACAAAAAATGAACTATAGCTCTACATAAAGAAGAAGATCAAGATTATAAAATCAGGAAATAGATAGTATGTTTATTTTTTAAAATATAAGTTTGCATCGAAAATCTGTCACCTAATACTTAGTTAACTGCATTTGAAGCTGGAATCAAAACCTTATGATGCTATAACACTAATGAAAGAGGTGCATTAAGAATAATGTCGAAAGATACTTGCCGTGTGAAATGAATCCTTTTTCTATGACTACGTTGGAAATTTATTCATGTCACTATATACATAGATACATGCAAACATTTCTCTGTGTGTGCCTCATGGATTAACATATGTGATACTGGTGATATATCGGGTTGGTCACAAAGGTCAGGGAGGCTTATTTACACCTGTCAATTTCAATGCTGCATTTGATATTATGGACATTTGCTGATACCTTTTGTAAGCACTGGTCTTGGTGAGATCAATGGACGAATCCCCAAAAGGTAGATTTCGTATGGGAATTTGGGAGCTACATGTTTAAAGAAAAAATGTAATCAAATTTACCGATTTCTTGGGAAACGCCATTTCTATGGGAAAAATTAGCAAAGAAATCAAGAAACGACTGTTTTTACTTGACTTATTATCGTTGCAAAAATGTTTCCATGTGAGGATCTCAGCTGAATTATACATGTAGATTTGTTATATCAATGGGGTGATTTCTCAACATGCTGGGTGATTTCTCTCACGGGATTTTAATATATATATATATATATATATATATATATATATATATACATATATATATGTGTGTGTGTGTGTGTTTATGTGTGTGTGTGTATGTAAGTATGTATGTATATATACATATATATGTGTGTGTATATATATAATTTATGTTTCTTTATGTATTTATGAATATATGTATATATATATATGTATATATATATGAATATATATATATATGTATATATATATGTATATATATATATATATATATATATATATATATATATATATATATATATATATATATATACCATAAAGCTAATATACGTTAATAATAGGAATTGAATGATGAATAACTTAACAAAATAATAAATCCCGTTCAAAAAATGAAATAAGATAATACAATGTAGAAAAAACTTTTAGAACACCTGAACAACCAAAATTCATTTACGAAAAACATTTCATACTACGATAATGAAAATATCAAATAGTAATAAAAAAGAAAAATATGCGTCAAACAGGAAAATAATGTGAAATAATGATCAAATGACTTGAACAAACTCCCCTTTAAATCATAGACAATCGACGACGTTGGTGACTTCCTCCTAACTGTATGATTAGATAACAGAATGAACCATCATCGTGAAGAAAAAACAATGGGAATAGTGAAAGAGAAGGAAAAAAAAGGGCAGATGGCTGAATGAGATAAGACTGGATGTGACAGATGCAAAGAGAAAAAGAAGCAAAGAAAAGAATTTGTACGTGTTCAACGTGAAAAAAGACATAGAGAATGAAAATGACCACGCAACGAGTGGTTTTCAATTCAGAATCAAGATAGAGTATATTTGTTATTTTGTTAGTTGCATATCAAATCTACGCAATGGCCTTTAAAGAAAAATTCAAAAAATAAGCCACTTTTAACCTTCACAAATGCATATGAATCCGTGGATAATCAACAACAATGTTATGATAAACTAAGATATCACGAGTTGGATTTATCAAACAATTTCACATCAGATGATAATCGTGTTTGCTGAAAAGTTTTCTTTCTGGCACAATAGCCAATCAATTATATATATATCTACATCTACATCTTCATCTATATCTATCTATCTATCCATCTATCTATCTCCCCCTCTCCCTCCCTCTCTCTCTCTCTCTCTCTCTCTATATATATATATATATATATATATATATGTATCAGCTCATGGTACTGGATGTTGGATAGTGAGGCATCCCACTGGTACTAATCAGAGCCAACATATTTAATTTAAACATTAAAACTTATGAAATCCCTTGACATCATCACCCCTACATCAATACTATCCCTAATATACCTACACAATCAAACACAAAAGCACTTCCCTCCGACCCTGACACCCTATGTCCTCTGCAAGACTTACTATTGCTGCTAACAACACAGACTTCATCAGAGAGTGAGCTTGGTCACACACAGCAGGATTCCCCTAGCAGATGGGATACCATTTGTTGAGGATGGGAATACCTCCCAAAACAGGTCGAGACCATCAATGGAAATATATACGGATAAATAAACCTAACCTCAATGCACTTTCACTCCTCTCTTTCACTCCCATTAGTTCAAATTATATATATATATATATATATATATATATATATATATATATATATATATATATATATATATATTCTAAGTCTAGAACAGAGCACATTGCTTGGTAGGGATTCAGTCGCGAGTAAATATCTATTCCTTAGTCTAGTCCTACTGACTGTCCAGATCTACGTAAGGCAGGGGTAAAATGTCTGTCTTCTGCGTCTGGAGAGAAGGATTTGATCCCACCTCGTTTTACTGGAAGGGATGTTAGGTAGTCTATAGCCATACTGAAGAGTTGTAATACAACAAAATAGCTGATGACACAACTATTAATTATATATATATATATATATATTATTGTGTCATACTCCGACAGCTGTTTCATTGTATTACAACATTCAGTGTGGCTATAGACTGTCTGTTATCACATCCAGTACCACGACGCAGGATTGAAACCTTCCCTCCAGATCCGTAAACCGATATCCTACCTCTGCACGAGTTCACTTGACAGTCAGTCAGGCCGAATTCATGCTATATATTCATTTAGTTTAAATTCCCCGTCCACCAGTGTGCTCTATTCGTATGGAAGAGCAATATATATATATATATATATATATATATATATATATATATATATATATATATATATATATATATATATATATATCCTTTCATTGATTGTGCATTATTGATCATTGTTGCATCAGAGAGCACTCCATCCACTGTAAAAATGACCAAAGAGATAAAATTTCGGGCGATCCTGTAGATAATAGATACTCAAAATAACTTTGGTATTTTCACGAAAACTACCCGTACCTTTCAATTAAATAAACAGATAATACGACACACAGAAGCGTAAAAACACTTTCAAGAGAAAGCAGTTTCTTGTAATATAATATGAGAAAACACAGTAGTCTGACATTATGTGTTGCAAGGTAAATCATAGCAATTCACATCAAGCATCACATTTCAAATTCCTCTAGTACATAAAAACTATTCAGCCTAATTACACTATCTAATGAGCTGTGAAGTAGTTGAACGAAGCCTTGTTATCTAATCCAAATATTTTTTATGGTATATATATATATATATATATATATATATATATATATATATATATATATATATATATATATATATATATATATATATATATATATATAAAAATATATATATATATATATATATATAAAAATATATATGTGTTTGTTGGAAAGTCCAAGGAATCTTGCTATGATCAAATTTACTGGAGGAGATTTTCTGTCGAAATTTTTCTTTGTCAGCTGTTTGCACATCGACTCAAAAAGTTTACCTTGCATAAAATCTGTTTGCGTGTCTGCGTATGCACCTTTGTGTGTGCACTTGTAATGTTCTCCTGACAGACATATCATTTTAAAATTGAATATTCAAGCTACTCCCAAGGGTAATAGTCTGATGTGAATCTCGTGTAACCTGCGACGGAATTTGAACCCGGTTCTCTGGTTTTGTTTCCCGTGATGATAGCAATCTTACCATTTTGCAAGTCTTTAGTATAATCATTTTAAACACACCAAGTACAATCAGTATGTTATAAAATATATACTATGTGCACAAAATTCTGCACATGCGTATCAGCCGCTACATTTTATGTGTTGTTTGATTTCTTGCGAGCTTTTATTGAAAGATTCTATATCGAGTGGTTTATGTCAACATCATGTGGCTCTCTGAATGATTTGCTATGCAATGAATGGCCACCGGGAAGGTAAACACGTTTGTTCGTCTTCAGCAAAGTTAGAGCCTCTTGGATAAATGGCTGCAAAATGGCAAGAAGCAGACGGCTGATAACTTTGCTGCTGGTTAAATAAGAGAACTTCAGCGTCGCTGTCTGCTACCACGGCAGGTGAAGTGGGTTGCTGAGTTCTTTTCTTCTCTAGATTCATGTCTGCCTCCATAAAAGAATTAACAAGTTTAAGATTGACGGACGAGACATATGACGGCTC
Organism: Thysanoteuthis rhombus; assembly: GCA_963457665.1. Lineage (NCBI taxonomy): Eukaryota > Metazoa > Mollusca > Cephalopoda > Oegopsida > Thysanoteuthidae > Thysanoteuthis > Thysanoteuthis major. Next base: position 35,026,360 of record OY735216.1, read on the forward strand.
GTGGAATGGCTAGAAAAGAACATTCTTTGTCGTACATGAATAATCTACAACAAAATGTTATGGTAGCCTGGTATATCGAGAGTAAAATTTTTTCGACAAAATATTCCCTATTATCCAAGGATGAACAGGTTTCCTCTTTTATCCGAAAGTATGAAAGGGCATTCCTATAAAAGTCTCATGAGAATCGAAATTACGTGAAAAGAAGTGAAAGAAGGAGTAATTACCCAAAATGTCTATGGGGAATATTTCAGCATTCCAAGAGACCCTAAATTGTGAGGAATGTATGTTAGGCTAAGTCGTTGAATATTGTAGTCATGGGAAGCACAATAGACTGGGCTGTAGAAGAAGGAGAGAGTTTTGCTCTCTGTCTGATGACAGTTATTAGTCATAGCAATGAGTGAAGAACATAATCAAAGCAAATTTCACTAATGGGACTTTTACCTATCAAGTTTGTTTGATGCTTTGTGGCTATTTTCTTTTACTGAGCTTCGTGCGGCTCATTACAATAAATGTACGGCACCAAATAAACATATGTCACTACAGTAGTAATTGTTTGCTGGATTGACTTGCTAATCAATACAAGGCACCCTTGAAATGTTACTATAGAGTGTTATCATATAAAGGTTAGAAAAATAGCCAAAAGATTTAGCTTATAGGTTAGAACCAGAAGATGAAACCAGAGATTATAGACGAGCTAAATAGTTTACTGTCCTCAGCTGGTTGTCAATCGATTTCTTTGAATGAATACTGATCATACAGAATAGTAAGGACTATCACGATTCAAGACGACAGAATTGTTAAATTCTTTAAAGCAAATGAATATCATTCTTGATTCAACTTGCAGTATAGCATACTATGAGCACATAGTATATATTTTATAACATACTGATTGTACTTGGTGTGTTTAAAATGATTATACTAAAGACTTGCAAAATGGTAAGATTGCTATCATCACGGGAATAAATGACACATAATTACTTCGTTGAACTATTCTGTTGAAGCCTCCTCTAGAAGTTCATGAACATTTTGGGAAAATATTCGAAACTTCAGTGTACTAATTATAAACAGAAAATGCGAGGCACCGAGAATTATTTTTTTAAAGCATGGGTGGTCATTGTCGTACTTTCAAAAAGGTCACTGGTGCTCTTTCCCACGATATGTACATTTCAAGGAGGATCAAAAGACTGAATACTGATGTGACTCCTGGCTGAACTTCCGGTACGTGCGATTTAAAAAAATGTCCAAGGATGAAGAAGAAGAAAAGAACGAATAGAAAGAAACCCCCCAAATTAACGAGTCGCATAAAAAAGGGGAGAACAATCAAGAACAAAAAAGAATGTAATGAATAAATAATGCAACTTAAAACAAGACTAAAATTTGATAAATATTCGTGGAAAATTGAAAGTATAAAATGTTGAGCAGATGGAGAAAAAAATGAAAAGGAGCAGCGGAAACCAAATAATTCAAAAAAGGAAAAGAAAAAAAAAAGAATGAAAAAGAAAATTGAATGGAAAAAAAGAAACAAATAGAGATGGTTTCGAAATTTCGAGTTTGAATCTAAACTGGTCTGGAAAAAAAGAAACAGAAAATACGAATGCAAAGAGGTTAGTGAAGAAAATATCAAGAGTTAGGACAAAGAATGCAAGGAAGCAACAAAAAAAAAAAGAAAGAAATTAACTAGAAAAGAGAATTAGACGGATAGATAGAGAGAATGCAAAATGGGAGAAAAGAAGACTAGGTGCAAAGGTTTGAGCAAATGAAGGAAAGTTGTTGAAAGCATATGAAATTTGTAGAATCGAAACAAATGAAAGAGAGCGCAAAGGAAAGAGAGAGAAAGAAAAACAATGAAAGGAAATAAGATGGAACGGAAGAAAGAGATGCTGCGAAAAGGTATCGAGAAAAAATAGGAAAAAACGCAGCCAGATGAAAAAGCAAGTAAACATTAATGATGTTGGTTGGGATTGAACGTGATGAGAAAGGATCCTATGAAAGTCACGTGGATTTGATGTGAATTATTTCAAGCAACATTTCTCTTCTCGTCTATCCCATCTCCCCCTTTTGTTATCTCAAAGTACTTATCTTCATAAAAATTCTATATGAAACTTAGGTTGTTTGTTCAATACGACGCTTGGTCTTGTTACTTGCTGCTAAATCTTTGATATTTGGAGTGATATCATTATGGTTCAGTCTCATGTCTCTTTGCAAACGCACAAGCATATGTATGTATATATACATTACTTTATCTTGCGTTATATTATATTGAAACACTTATTTGAATTGACCCCTCGTTATTACACGGTGAATCTATCATGTGGCCAAGACAGAATGAATAGAATAAGCAATTAAAACTGGACTGCTGCAAGAATGTAATTCTTTAATTGTTTATTCTACTTATATTAACTGTGGCAAATGATAAATGCACCGTGTCATGATTTCAAATAAGAGTTTCAGTATAATATGACACAAATTATAATCATTCCGTCGGATCATATATCTATCTCTTAATAACACACACACACATACATATATATATATATATATATATATATATATATATATATATATATATATATATATATATAGAAATAAACATTTCGTAATTCACCAAGTGTAAGTAACTTCCCCCTTTTTGTTCACTTCGCTGTCATAAAAAGAAAGATCATTTATTTTGTATTCTTCAGTCAATATTCTAGCCTTCATGTCATCTTTGACCCCGCCGAAATGACAAATATCAGGTAAGGGATAAATGTAACAAAGAAGCACTAAAACAAGGCAAGGAAGCAATGAAATCAAGAAACATAAAAAAAGATACAAATACCTCTCCTGTCTTTCCAAACCACCAAACCTTTGAAGAATCGGTCTAGCATTACCATTTTTCTTCGTGTACCTGGGAAAAACCTGTATCTTGCTTCCCATTTCATGTTCTTTTTTATTCGATATGTACAAAACATTTTTCTGGCTAGATATCTGGCAGTTGACAGTCCCTTCCGTTACTTTTATAATACAAATTATAAGGGCTAGGTTATCCACCCCACCCCACTCACGATATAAAAATGAGCTACATTTCAGAAAGGGAATCAAATAGTTGCCGTTCATTAAATACAACACAATATTCAAAAGCTTCTAATTTTGTAGCCAGATTATAGTTTGTATTTTTGAAAGCGATATGGACGTTGTAGATTGTGATGTGAGATATCCCCGTGGAACAACCTTAAAAACGTGACTGAATACGGATAGAAAGTTACTCCTGCTATTCTACGGTAGAGTGTTCTTTTGAGAATCTTTCACAAAACCAAAATACTGTTAAGCAAATAAGTACGATTAAATCTATGGGCAATTGTTTGACCGTTCTCAGACACGCAATATGGTGAGAATGGTATGTCAAACTAAGTTATTAGAGGTCGTTGTGACGTCAGGTACAGGAGAATGAGGTGTTCAAGAGAGAGGGAGAGGATAGAGGGCAAAACAAAAACTAAACACTACCTCTGCGTTTAGCTTTTTTTCGGGAAAAGTGAAAAATGGAAATAGAGCAAATTTCAGGAAATGACATAGAAAAACAAAACAAAAACAGAAAAAAAAATTGCGAATGAGTTCATTGCATGAAAATGTGCTTAAGACATACTTTTATGAGCAATTTGCTCCCTCCAAATGGAATATCCCATGGATACGGAAAGAAAACCAATAAAATCACATTGTTCATTTTATAAGTAGATTCCATAGCTCGCCTCTGATGGATGCACAGTTTTTTTCATGTTACGGGCTTTATATTCGGAATCTGATCTGATGGGAACATAGAGTCAGTGTCATGGATATTTCAAATAGGGGATAAACCAAGGTTTGCTGCGCTCAAACGATATAGGGTTATGTAGTGCATGTTAGAATAACTTCAATTTGTCCCCGCCAATCGTAAAGCTGAAACTAATTTGCGCTGATGAAATGAACCTATACAGTAGAAAGCATCACATTTAAGCAGTACTTAGCGCACTTCTAACGTACGTAAGCTTCATGACCTTATTACCGAAGGTGGGAAGAAGAATATATCTATGAAGAGTCCAAGAAAAATTCCATTCATAATAAACAATGATGGAAGAAAATGGGGGCACTGTAGGAATCAAACCTGCAATCGATTAGGTAGCCGCTTCAACGTAGCATTGCTCTTACCATCGAGCTCAACAGCCACCAGTGATGCACAGGTCCAAATAACTGCTTTAACTGTAAATTCTCATTTGCTTATATATCGTCTATTCGTTTCTACACGTTGATAATTATATCATTAAAAAATGGTATGAATGAGGCTACGTTGAAGGTTCGATTCATGCTGCAGCCCAGGCATCTTTAATTGGTTAATCTATTCATGCTGGCTAAATGATACATTCACTGTGTAATGACGGGAGATCATTTCAAATGAGAGTTTCAAAGTGATATGATACATTTATAATCATTATTTACGTCGGATCATGCATCTATTTTTTGTCATAAAATCAAGAAACCAAAAACTAAACGAGATATTCTTATATTTAGGAACTAGCCTTCAAATATATCCAGCAACCCATATACATTTCACCCAGCAAGGAATTATTTCTACTTGTCATCCCTTGCTTTGCGTCAGTACAATACATCAACCTAAAACGCTGAGTTTATTCTATTCAATTCTTGAAAAACCCTCAACATCAACAGTTTTCCTCGGTATTTATAATGCCAGGAGAATTCAGTCATACACATTTTGACATAGATTAAGGTAAATCTTCTTTTGGACGTAAAAAAAAAAAAAGAAAAAAGAAAAAAAAACGGTGACCAAACCTTCCTTGTTTGTCGTTTGCATTAAAAGTGTACCCGAGTAAAATTGCAGACTAGATGTACACACACACAAATATTTGTCATTAGTTTGTTACGGCAGTTTTTCTTTTCTTTCAATAGATTCAAAATATTTTGTATGAAATTTAAAAGAAAATAAAAATAATATCATCCGAAATTATTTAACTTTAATCAATACGGATTTTTAAAAGTTCTTTGTTTACGTTTTTCTTCGAAGCAAATCTCATTTGAGTTTTCCTAAAAATTGGCGGCAGCCACCAAATTGCAATAATAAATTGTTCTACCGTCTTAGGAATGAGAGAAATGCAGAAACGTCAAAATGATGTTTTAAATTGAGCTTGTTGTGTTAAATGGATTGATAAAGAGAGAGAGAGAGAGAGAGAGAGAGAGAGAGAGAGAGAGAGAGAGAGAGAGAGAGTGAGAGATTATGTAGAAAAATACTTATTTGTTGTGGAAAAACAATCCTTGCTTTCATTATTTAGCAACAAGCTCACATGCATGCATGAATGTATGTATAGATAGGTCTATCTGATTTTTGTTTGTATGGTATTAGTTTGGTCAACTTTGAGTTGTTACTAGTTAATGTTACGATTACAGCAGATAATCATTGTCAGCAGTCAGAGCCTTTAAACAATGCTGTAAAGGCCAAAAGGCCCAGTATAATCAATCGCAAATCTATGCTGTTCTATTGTATCTTATCATAATTTGCCAAAGGTCTGCACGTCTGTTTGTATGTATTCATTCGCCAACCGACAAAACTACTTGACATAAGCGCATGAAATTTCCTGTTGGTACGGATTCAATTCCCAGCTAATGTTTTTAGTAAATTGATATAAAAAAAAAATCCTTAATATATGTTCTCAGAGGGGTTAAATTCAGGGAATCTATTTAGTAGCGAAAATTTCTTACTTTTTAATGACACAATAAAGATTTAAAAAAATTTTTTTTTTTCAAATCAAATTTTTTCATCGTAAAGATGCATTTTATTTACATTTTTAGCACACCTCATATTGCCATGTTTATTTGATGCACACGAATACATTGAGAAGAGCTGTTTTTTTGGTGTGCATTTTGATTTAGTACAGTTGAGGTACATTTTTCCTAATCACGAAATTTGGAGATCGGAGATTATGTACATTAAATTGAGAAGATATTTATTTTTCCTTTTTCATTTTTTGTCTCAAAATACGAGAACTTTGTTTCTCACGTTCATCGGTCAAAATCAATGGGGTACTTATTCTTCAATTTTTCAGCTCAAAATCGAGGTGTAATTTCTTTTTCACAGTTAGGGGTCGAAATGCTGAGGGATTTCTTTTTCTTTCTTTAAGGTACCAAATAAAAAAATAGGATGTTTTTTTCACATTTAGATAAATTTTTTCAAATAAGGGTGTCAAAATAGATGGGAAACTTCCACTTTTCACTTCATAGTGTTGAAATTGTGAGGATTTTTCAAAAAATTTCATGGTTAGAAATCGAAACGAAATTAGTTTTTACATCAAGGGTCATAATCAAAAGAGGAAATACTCATCACTTCCAGGGGTCAGTATTGTGAGGGAACATTTATTTCCCTTCTTAAAGGTCAGAATCAAGCACATTTTTCACGTTTTCGGGGTAGAAAACGGTGGTAAGGTTCCTTTTGATTTTGGTTGACAAAATCGAGAGAGGATTTTTTTTTCATCAATTTTAGTGGTCGAAATAGAAGGCTGGTAGGTTATACTTCAATTCTACAGGAATCAAAATTGAGAAATAATGTTCATATTCATTTTCTTGTTAACACAAAGTGGGAGTTTCTCTTCACAGTTCTACATCAAAGTCGGAGAATAACTTTTTTCACTTTCAGGGGTCAAAATCCAGAGTGAAATTTTCACTCTTTTTAATATCAACCCCCCTTTACTTGACATTAGCCCAAATTTTTGAAACATTGGCTACTTTTTTGGTGCATTTACCCCCACTGTTAACTCTAATCCCACTCTGAATGTCCTTTTTTGTATTTTTTGTTTCATCTTTTCAATTTTACCCCATTTTTAACATTAGACTCCCTTTTTTAGCCCTTTTTTTTTTAAACTAACACTCTCTTTAAAAAACAGCTTTCCAATAACCTCTTTTAAATATTGCCCCTTGCTTCTCACATTAGCTCCCTTTTTCACTTTGGCCCAGACCCCTGACAGTCGCAAAACATCATTTTTTTTACATTACCCAAACTTTTCAACATTAGTCTTCACATTTTTCTGACATTGTAAAAATGAGAGAGGCATTGAATCATTTTTTTAAAAACAAATTATATCTAATGTTGTCTGCTTTGCAGCTTTTTTTCTTTCTTTAGAAGCAATTACACCAATATCCAAGGCCGGTATTTTGTCAAATTAGTATCAATGATGGCCCCTAACAGCAAAGATCACATCAGAAAGGTTATAAATCGTCAGCTAATTCATCTTCTCTCTACTCCATCTTTTTTGATAATTTTACCTTATTCTTGTCCAGGGATACCTCATGGAATTAATCTGAAAGAAATTCATACCGGCGCTCCTGGTGAAATTGAATATAAAACTCTTCTCTTTAGAGAAAAATCTTGAAATTCCATGTGCAATTCGTCACATATAATCAGCTGATGGAGATATGCAGATATCTAATAATACGTCCATATACAACGCTATGTAATAAGTAAGGGTTTGAATATATGAATAAAAATTAACATCTCCAGATTATTTCTGTTACATTTCTTTACGAATGTGCATTGATGTACCTGCACCTCAAATATATGTACGTTTAAAACAATCAATGCATAGATTATGTATTTCTACCTGCTTGCTAACTGGTTGCACAAAGAATATTTACACGTTCTTTGTTTTACAGCAAATATGATAATTACTCGTAAATCAATCAGCAGAAATTCTCATGATAAAGTAATCCAAGTATAACAATGTGCCATGTGTATCAATCTATTTTCCGCGAACTTCTGTCAAAACGTCAAACAAACGCTTATAGAAAATTGAATTCCAAAGAATTGTAATTTGAAAGAAAATGACGATTTTTTACGTTATTGTCTCTTTATGGTATTCAAGTCTGGAAAATTGATTCTGTAAATAAATCGTTTTGCTGCAGGAATGCTAATCAGATTTCTTTATTCCTGTCTCAAGATCAAAGGACTCATTTAGAACATACTCTCCTCATATTTGATAGCTACATCTTTTTTTGGTTTATTCATCTTCTTTTACCTTACTTCCTTTCTGCCTTCTTTCGTTGTTCCATATTTTACCTTTATCTCGTTATTCCACGCACAATTCCGTGTAGGTTGGAAGGACTAGTTTACTTGGACTGTCAAAACAGACGGCATTTGCAGAATGTATCGAAACAGATTGTATTTTATATACATAGATGATAAAAAATAATTATTTCTTATTTTTATTACTCTTTTTACATCTTTTTTTTTAATGTGCATTTTTCCCTACATCATAAAAACAATTCTGTTTTACTGTGTCAGCTGCGTCCTTTAGCGTAACTGAGCACAAAAACACATTGCTAATTAGCACAGCCTTGTCCAAATTGATTGAGAGAAACTGAGATTTTAAAAAAAAACCTCTTCTTGTCATTCACACGTCGGCTATTTTTCTTTTATGTGTCTATTTTTCTGTTGGATTGGTTGCATCATCACAAATAGTTATTGATTTCTACTGTAACGATTTAGGATTTCATTGCCAGGAAAGGAGCAAAAACTCCACCAAATGATTAAAAATGATTTTGTTTGAAATTCTGAAAAGTGTGATTTATGATTAGAAATGATATAATGCTGTTGGTTACGACTGAAAAAAAATTCTCATTTAGGATTTTCACACTCAACAGAGAAAAAAAAAACACATCCAACATGAGTTTTTTTTTTTCATATACTTGATTACTATCCTCCATCGCTAAGAATTGGTTAACATCATTGGTTACAGCAGAAAAGTTCTTGTTCAACCCTTTTCAGGGCAAAAAAGGGGCAAAAGTGCCCAAAAGTGGCTTTTTCCACATCAGTTTCACAGCAGAATTTGAGCCACCAATTGCTGAGAATTTGAAGAAAGACAAAAGTTTGCATAATGAATGTATCAATCGAAAGATGGTCGGGAAATATAAAATTGGTCTTGAAACTCCCTACCTTCCTTGATAATTCACAGGACGTCAAATTCAAAATTAATGACCAAGTTGTTACACATAGGCCTGAAGAAGACCTGCCAGTTTACCTTGCTCTGTGCAAGTGTTCCATCGTTCTGCGATCTATGTTTTCTCAAAATAGTACCTTGCACATAGCAGCAGACAAATCCTCAAACATGCATGGATTAGGAAAATAGTAACAAAAAATGAAGATAGCCAGGATTTTACTGATTATATGAAAGATAGAAGTCTATCATGTTCGCTGGGGTGTTGATAAAATCGAGAAGTCTTCAATAAGAAAGACGTGCCAGGAATAGCAAAAATATTAATTTAAGTGTTGATTCAAGAATTTGTATCCTGCGATCAGGTTTGATTGATATTTGACCAGTTCATTGGAATATAACACGTTTGATAGATAAGTGAAAGGTGTGGTGGCGTAGTTTGAAGTTAAATATAATTTTCTGATCATATAGAAACGAAGAGTCAGTTAACTGTGCAGTCATGAATTTATTTCTGCCTACGAAAATAAAACAGGAAGGCTAGTAGTTTATGAAAATAAGATTAAGCTGTGAAACAAATGTACGCGTTTCCAACACTTTTGAATTACACACTAACGAAGAAGCAGACATTTCACTGATATTTTACGATGGACGGAACCAAGGGTGGTCCCTTCCAAGAGTTAGTTGTTTGCTTTCTGGATACTGATGTGCTTTTACTTCTCATTCACGTTTTAAACATTTGCTGTAATCCAGTTGTTTTTCATACCGGCAAAAGAAGTTGTGCTCGACACAATGGACGAAAGTGCAGTTTAGGAAGCCTTGAGTTATTAAATGTTGGCAGCTATTCTTGAATTTGAGGCTATTTTCGTGACTGCACCAAGCAACCAAAGATTTCTAATCCATCAAAGCTGTTATTATATAAAATTTTGTTCGGACTTCTGTCCTCATTTCGGTTCATATCGTGAACACAATATTTCGTCTATTGTACTCTACAGTCGGTTCAGATGATGAATAGGTGAATCGGGACATACGGGACAGCGATCACTTGGAATGTGCGCATTTCACCGTTTAACTTTAGATTGGGGGGGATTTTAGTCCCGAAGACTGGTCGTAATTATTGTCAAAAATCCGTAGCTACCCGTTGGTGCCACGAGGCAAAAAAAACAAAAAACAAAAAACAAAAAAAACATGTTTATTGGACACGATAGCTTTTTAACGGTCCCTATATTTGTTCGTAAGAAGGACAGGTCATCTGTGCGATTATTCCCCCAAAATGGTAACAGGATATTACCCGTGTAATGGTTGATGGTTTCTCGGGTTGATGCAGTGCAGGAAGGGTAACTCACGAATACTTCTCTTAATCCAACTCTCTAACTTATTTATGTTTCAATTGAGAGTGAGATCACATCGGAAAAAAACAAAAATGCATAATGATATTCCCTCATCTGAAATATTCAGACAGAAAAGCCGTCATGGAGACAAACTTTTATGAATGAATAGAAAATTTTCAAAGGAAGCTTGTTGAAATCAAGCAGTTCATGGTTGGAAGATTGATGTGGCGTGGCAGACAAATCCAAATTTTGTTATTATCTATTATGTCATAAGTTTATTTTATTTTCTGCTCATCTTTGGATCGTTCTACCGATTGGTGACCTGGAATTATAATAGTGAGTAATACACAAGTTTCCAGGATTTGTTTGGCAAGAACCTTTATACGCATCAATATACAGCAGAATCGTTTAGTCTTCAATGTTTTTTCCCTGGTATTCAATGATTTCATGCAACATTCAGCTATGGTCCGTTAGATGCAGTTGATAAATAATTTTCAGTAATTTTCTCCGATGAAGTCTCATATGAATATGACATCATTTTCAAGTCTTTAAAGAAATTTCTCTAGCTATCAATGATCTGACAACAACATCCCGCCTAATTTGTGTTAATCTATCATAGAAGAACAATTTTTTCTATTACAGTTCTAATTCTATGAACACATCGAGGAATTTTGCATTATTCTTGCAACCCATCCCCCAGCATCACTGTACCATTTCCATCGCTCTTTGAATTCCAGCTCCTTTCATTCACTATTTCCACCGCCAGACTCGTCCAGCTTATCCATACCACCCCATACTTATATAATCTTTATACCTCTTATAGTTACTCTAACCCTTGGCCTGGTCCCTAACTAGCTGGCAGTAGACTGTTATTCACTCACGTCACACAAACAAACGAAAAATACTTCGACAAAGCAATTAGGTAAGTTGGCAAACCTCGGATCAGCGCCAGTTTTTTCTTTAAATTCATTTATTAAAGATTTCTCAGTATTTCTAATGAGAGCAGTAGATTTAATATCTACTACAAACAGAAAAATCTTCACAGTCTGGAATTGTTGGTTTGGTTCCCATGTGTAAAATTTTCCTGCATCTCATACCACAACAGTACTCCATCTCAGAGAGAGAGAGAGAGAGAGAGAGAGAGAGAGAGAGAGAGAGAGAGAGAGAGAGAGAGAGAGAGAGAGAACGCCAACGGAGAGCACCAAGTTGGCGCAGATAGAATTATTACTTAATTAACAACTGTCTATTAGTAGTAAATAGTATATGCATATCATTGAGAGAGTCAGGTAATATCAGATTTGTTTCCCATCTGAATCGTGAATAAACGAAGATAAAGACAATCGTCTGAGTGATTTATGGGAGAATGAAATGAATTAATCCAAGAATTTCAGCAAACCACAAACATGAAGACAATAGATCAAATATTGTACCGTAGAAGATGCACAAATGTAAGCCATGATGTCCCAAGTAAGATTTATGAAAGAAAGAAATGGAAGCATTAATCTACTTTAATGATTATGCAGTGACAGCAATCTCTGGTGCTTTGGGAACAATGAAACAAGAATCAGGGTTGACTGCATTTGAACAGGCTACGTTTTTAACACACACACAAACTCACACACACACATACACATGTACATATGTATGTATGTGTGAGAGTGTGCATGTGTGTGTGTGTGTGCTAGTGTTATTATTAAGTGTAATGATCTAAGTACGTTTCAACCTTGGACCCAGGGTTTTGTCAGAGCTCCGAGAGCGAAAGTTTCTCAAAAGAAATGGTGAAAATGACATAAATGCCCGAATGATAGTGTCATTGTTGGGTATGAGTGGAGAACAAATGTTCTTCTTATCACCCTTTATTAAAGGGGAATTGTTTTTCTTATAAATGTAAGTTGCGTCTCTAGACAAGTAGATATCCTTTTTTTATTAGATAAGATTGCAGTAGAGAGGGGAACATGAGAGTGTCCTTGGTAGCCGTCGGGATAAAAAGGTTTAGGGTTACGACAATTACATCCCTTACTGACAGAAACAACCATTGCTAATGTATTGATGTAAATGCATTGTTAAAAAATTTCATGTTCAAATGCAGTGAGATTTATTCTTTAGGAGATAGGAATCAAACAGTCAGAGAAAATGAATTTTCGATCGTATTGTACGTGCAAATAGTCCTGGCGATCGATGTAGAATTCAATCAGAATTGCTCACGTAGTGATAAAAGCACATACATTCTTGAGCGATACTTCAGGGTGTATTGAACAATTTCAGATACTGAGACATTCTGAAAGGGACTTTACTTGGCAACGGTTGTTAGTCAGTACTTCCAACCTAGCAAGCATATATCTCTCAATTGCACATGAATTCCTGGATCAATCCCAAAATTTGATCATTTCTATTCCATTTTGTGGCCCAACTTTTCTGAAACATTTCATCTGAATTGAGAACTCTCGGAAGTATGGTGCAGAAAGACATGAGTAACGTAGGAACGTGAAAAAAACAACAAAAAAAACACGAAAAAAAAAACCCCTGTTTCTGAATACGAGGTTCCAGTGTTCTCATCTAATCTTTTAAAGCTTTGTGGAAAGGTAAGTTGCATCTTAAGGAAGAAGTATGTGGATTCTGGAACAGATCCGGCAATTTCACACTGATCCAGAAACATTTCTCCGTTTGAATATTTTACACTTTTCTGTATTCGCACCTGTATATCTATACGTTATCTCCAAATATTCTTGAAGAATTTTAATGCAATTCTGTTGAATTGTGAGGCACATTGTAAGGAAGAACCGAATTGATTTAGCAAGAGAGGCAGGAATTCCATTCTGAGTGAAAAATATTTTGATGGGCTTTTTTCCCCGGATACATTCCTGTATTATTTTCTGTTTGTCAACACGAAATCCCAAGAGAATCACTATCATAAATGATGATATTATTCCGTCGAGGGCTACGATATATTACTAGAAACGTGTGGTTTGATTTTGAGGTGGATCAAAGATATGATTAAAAATTTAGGGTGAATCAACGGATTTGTTTTAATTCAGGGTTATTCGGCCGATTTTATTCCTACATTTTGGTGCTGCCTATCCACATGATATCCCCAATAGTTCCCAAGAAGGGTATGACACGAATCAAGGAAGGTGCTATGAAATTACGTGGTGAATCCAAGAGATTGTCTTTGATTGAGAGATATTACTTGATTCTTTTCATTTTTTTCATACATTGTCGTGCTCATTCATGTCTGTCTACACAATATCCCAGGAAGTTTGCTGGTTGAGGAAGAAGTTATTAAATTTCAGGTGGATTCAGATATCTGTTTATAATGCTTTTACGCTGTATGAAACTCCATAACTTATGGAGTATGTCTGCCATGAGGTGTTTGTACATTATCTTGTAAATCATACTTTTCTAGTTGTCAGACAGTGTCATGGAGCACACTACAAACCCTCTGTCATGAAATTTTAAAAGAACTAATTTTAAGCACATGCTATTGAAAATGAATTCCCGACTAACCGTTGCTATGGACAGACAGTTTCAGAATGTCTCCATATCTCAAAATGATTAGTGCCAATAAAAAATATTTGTGCCAAATGTCATGCTCTTGTCACCATCTGAGCATTTTTTTACATCGATCATCTCAACTAGGAGTAAATGCATCGGAACGATCTAAGTATAATGAAGAATATTTTTGTATGATTTCAGTTTAAGAACACATTGATACCTCAAGCAAAGGGATTCGGGAAGTGATGTGAGTATTAGGAGTGTGTTGCATAGATAAGTACGTTGGAAGATGATACAAACACAAAGAATTAACATGATAAAGAAGGAATAAACGAATAGGCTGATTAATTTTTTAGGCAATCGCCGGCTGAAATAGTTTTCAGAGTAGACAGTTATGATACCTTCAAGTTATTTTCATCTAAATTTTTTATGGGAACCTGGCAAAACTCGAGTAATCAGTGCAGAATGATCGAACTAAAAAAAGGAAAGCAAAATCTAACATTGGAGCATTTTGTTTGTTATCAGATTCTTTACACGTTTACTTGCACACAGCCTTTTGGAATGGATATAAATAATAGATCTCATTGGACTCTCTTGTTGAAATACATAAAGAGGTTTTTACGTTTCTGAATTTTCGTTCTTTTATTTCCAAAACCATTTGAACAGCAGCCACATTCGTTTTGTGATAGAAATCTGAAAAGCAGCCAGACTATTTAAAGGTATGATACATTTTTTGAGCATTATACAAAATGTTTGATGTTTCGTTGATACAGAGAGACATGCCTTTTTGGGATGGGGTTAGGAGAGCGTGCATTTGCTTGTTAAACCGGCGGTTAGTGTTCAAGCCCAGGTAAAAAGCCAGAATAATTCAGAATGCTGAATATCAAGACATATATTTCCCCATTCTCATCAATACGGTGGGCCGATCTCTCTATTTGACATATATATGCAATTTATAAGAATGTACCTCACACTGAATAGAACAGTTAAAATACAAGTAAAGGTGCAAATTTCAACCCTCATCTTAGGCACTAAAAACCTTTCTACCGATCCTGTCCTTCACGCCTGACTAATCAATGCTTATCAAATATAGATTCATAGATCAGGCCATTTTGATGAGTGAGATAATGATTTTATATATTGGTGGATATATCGCACATTTTTACTATAAAAAGTAGGAAACGGCATGGAACTCGTCTACATAACCTTGCTCTAAAACAGCGTACATATCATTTCGTTAGGTCAATCCAAAAAGTCTCTGGTTAAACGAGTCTAGTATACACGTCTCCAGTGTCCACCTCTTGAAGCCATCAGTTTCTTATGAGTTGAGTCGAATGTTTTAACAATGGATGTATTTGAATACAAACGAAGCAAAATGAAGTTACGCAATGAGTTAGTAGTAGAGTTCAAAGCCAGAAGCACTAAAAAATGTTTGTATGTAGGTGAGGCAGCATTTAGTGTTAAGATCAGCGGTAGGGATGTTCATTTCCTTTAATAAAATAGGGTTTACGTTAGTGGTGCACGCATATTTCAGTGGATATCGTTCTTGATAAGCATCTATGCAACTTATATACGGGTCAAAAACCGTAGTAAAAGGAGTAGGAACACTTATAGATGTCACTAATGTACTGCAACAATTTATAGACCAGTATATTCAGTACCAATTTGGTATGAATGATGACCACTGGTTTGAGACATTTCAAGAAAAAAAAACTCCGGAGTGTAGTTGAGGGACAAGATGCTGTATATTAAATCCTCATAAGGCCCAATTACTGGATAGTTCTAATGGAGGGGTGTCCCTTAATGCTTTATCAATAGTAATTCACATATTGCATTTATACTAACATAATTCAATACTGACATCCCTGAGTGAGAAAACACTACACTAAATGTTGGTGGGGCCTTGAGGAGCCAAGGTTCCTGAGTCCATGAAACTACAACAAAAATGTATTGAAAATCAGGAGAGAAATTGTCTGTGGTCAAGAATTAATGCTGATATTGCTGAGATAATATGCTCATCTTATGTATATTGTGAATGTATTGCTAAAAAATGTACAGTAGAAAAGCGTTGTAAGTATTTTGACCACATAGTTTACTGTAAATGATTTCACTATAGATGTTACTGCAAAGATTTCGTGATGATGCATTGTAAATATGTTCATTATAGAATGTGGGAGCTCAGTAATTGATGATAACCGAAGGGATATTATATATCTTCATATATATGATATAAATGCATTTTTCATGGTAGAAATACATCACGAATAGTTTTATTGTTGAAATGCATTGCATATGATTTTCTAATCCCAATGCAGGAATAAAAGGGAGTCAGTGTTCAGAAGTTGACGCAAAACATTACTTATAGATTAGGGTTGTTATATTTATAATGAAATGAGTTTTAATGTTTTTTATCATATAAATTATACATATTTTCCCCTACTCTACTAATGACAAATATTGCAAATAACCTAACTATGAAAAACGTTTTGTAAATAGTTTTACCATAAAATGATGTTTACTACGGGTAAGCCATGAAAATCTGAGAAAGAAGGAGATTCTCGTAAGTTGGAAATTAATTGTATTTATCCCTTATTATGTGAGTTTATTATGATTTTGCCATTTTCTCGATCTTTTTCTCATTTGCAGTTACTCCCAGTCCCAAGGATCGATTAATTTCTACAGAGATTCAAAGATTTTCGACCATGAGAAATGAAGACATTCGAGTGTAGATGGTGCTTCAAAAGGGAAGGGAAACAAAAATCCTGAAACGATGAGGATAAACATGATGATAGAAAAATGAGCAAACTGAGAGGAGAAAAAGAGGTGAGAAGATAAGAGAGCAAAGTCGAGTAGGATGGGGGGTGGCAGAGAAAAGAATGTATGGACAGGAAGAGATGAGGAAATGTTTAATGGCCAAACTAAGAGTGAAGTGGAAGGGCTAGGATGGTTATTTATTAAGAAATATACGTTTAAGATGAGAAAAGTTAAAGAATTTAGAGAAAATACATAGGCCAACCATCTGATATTGATTGATAGACAAATTGAGGTAAACTGATACGAAGAAAGATAGATATGCATAATGAAGTGGTAAGTGTTTGCACATTAATAAGTCTATACACAAACACGTCATTTGTAGTACACGAACGTAAGCGTTACATGGTTCATAAATTTCAGTGACATTCTGATCTTAGTTGTTTCAATCATTACTTTTTAACCAGCGTACTCCTTGGGATTCCTTGTGTTTTTGGAGTTCTATGATGACGCAAGTTCTCTACACGGATTGGCTATTTCTTTTCTTTTTAGCGACTATCATTCTGTTTCTTTACAATAATTTCCTCTCACTACGCACAGTAGCTTTCAGAGCTTGATAATGGGTGTCACAGTTAAAACCGATTACTTTTGTTAGCAGTAGGATGTTTTGTTGTGAATGAAGTGTGTGTACGCTAAATGGAACCTACAGTAGGCAGGTACGTATTTTTGTTTCAGTATCCTGCTGATGTTTGTAACCCGTGTTTTGGATATTTTGAAAGCTGTACAAAACTATAAATATTCATTTTTTGGTGCTAGACGGCTAATGACAGCATTACGCAATGAATAGGCAGGTTATGTGAGCTGCATTCGTAGCTATCAAGTATTTGGGTAAGCTAAATATCCCTGAGAAGATAGATTTGACCGATAAATAGAACTTATCCCATCCCAATCGATAATCGTTGAACCGTGACCGACCAAAGCCTTTACAAGGCCAAAACCAGAATGTTATTTAGGAATCCCACAAACCCCTGGGATTCCCATCACTCTTATGGCACTCTTGTCACCATGGGACCATTAGCACCAGCTTTGCTCGCTTATGCCTTGGAGTCAGCTCTTTGTGGAACCATCATGAAGGAGCGTACACCAAATCTCCTTTTGAACTTGTTCATAGAGCTGCAGAATTCTTGACAAAATTTGGATCGGTGGATCAGAGAAGCTCCAGAAAAAAATGAAGCACTAAAAAAACAAATGTTCATCAAGCCCCATCCCAGTTCATTTAAATTAGGCTTGATTTCATGAATACCTCATCTTCCAGACAGCAAGTTGATTCGACATTACTTTAAAAAATATCAGCATTATCATGACACACCATGTATGAAAACATAAATATTTAAGGTTGAATGTTAGGGAAAACTCAGAAAGACACTACGAATTCAGGTAATGCATATACACGTAATTTCAATCGATGAATATCATTACAAAATGCATATGTTAGATGTTTGCTTTGTGGCTAAATGATTTGCGTATCTTGAATTAGCACAAGTGGTCGGTTTTCGAGCCCAGGTATACAGCTAGTGTTTTTAAAGGTGAATTTCAAAGCAGCAAGGCACATCGTATCTAAAACTTATTGAATCTAATTTTTGGTGTATAACCAATGCATCCCCTCAATAGCCACATATGGGGCTGAAACACGGAATCTAACCAAGAGACATCTGCAAGTTGAGAATCATACAACGTGCACATGAGAAAATTACGCTGGGCCTCACATGGAGAGACCACAAGACGGAACAGTAAATCTGGGAGAAGACAAGCGTCAGGGACATGATAAAATCCATCAAAAAGCTCAAACAGCAAAAATGGCAGACAACCGATGGACATCGCGACTCACGACATGGATCCCAACAGATCACACGCGCAACCGAGCCGGCAGGACATCAGATGGAGAGACGATCTAGACAAATTCAGAAAGTACTGGCTCCAACACACCCATGATAGAGGAGAGTGGCAAATCATGGGGATGATGATGATGATGATGATGATGATCTAAACCTGTGTCACATAAAGCCAAGATGAGTAAATATCATTAATTTACGTCATTGCTTAGAACCTTCATCCTCAAAAAATACTGCTAGACGAACTTAATTGAAGGAAATTAAAAAGTTTGACTACGAAAAAAAAAATACAGTTAATCCCGAAAAGAGGTCCACAACAAATGCATCCTCCTGATAGTCACCTATGGAGCTGAAACATGAAACCTAACCAGAAGATTGATCCTCAAACTATGAACCATGCTACATGCACAGGGGGGGGGGTGCTCAATATCACGGGGAGAGATCATAAGACAGCATATTAGAAAACAAATATATATATATGATATCATAAGAACTAGTAGAAAACTCAAAAGTTGCAAGAATGCCAAACAACTGATGGGCATCTCGCCCCACAACTTATATCCTCAGAGCTGATGTACGGAATTGTGATTGGCAAAAATAACATGGCTTGACGATTTAAACCATTTTAGGAAGTATTGACTCATGGCTACAATGATAGAGAGATATTGCAAATTTTGAGGATGGTTTATGGGCTCTAAGAGGCTACTGTTGATGATGACAGCGATGACAGAGACGAGAAAGACAAAAGCATAATATTGTCAAACCCTTGGTGATTGACTTTAATATCGAAATCAGTCAGACATGAGAGATAAAGAGAGAGAACGAGAGAAAAAGAGAGAGAGAGAGAGGAGGAAGGGGAAGAGAGAATGATACCGTGACATATCATGTTTTTCTTTTTCTTTTTATATATTTACTTATTCTCTTTCTCCTCTACTCTTCCTGGTTCTAAACATCCATAGTAAAAACTTGGAACTTAGCACACACTGCCCTGAATAAGTAGGGAGAACGTTTTTTAAAGTTTAGATTCGGCACATTGACTGGACTAGTTCAAAGTAGATTTTGACCCTGATGCAGTTAGGCTTGTTCAAATCATTTATCTGAGGAGATGTAATTACGTCAAAAACCAAAAACATAGAATGCATTCGGCATACAATAGATTAATTCATTTGTTTTGGTTAATCTTTTATTTTGGGCTGTCATCAAAAAATATTTTTGCATAAACAGTATAATCTCCATCAATCGTATAATTGAAAAATGAACATTATCCGTAATCATTCGGGTTCAAATACAGAGAAAAAACAGAGACAGAGACAGAGGGAGAGAGAGAGAGAGAGAGAGAGAGAGAGAGAGAGAGAGAGAGAGAGAGAGACTACATCTACGTTTCATTTTATTCTGTCCGTTGATAAAGTATCATTAGCGATAAGCAGATATTTTTAAAGTACTTCCATCTTTCAAAGGTTCAAATTACCTAATGAAAATCATGAAATCGTCGCTGTTGCAAACACTCACGTATACACACACGCATGAACAAACAGCAATTGATACTTTGATACGAGTTGAGTTTTAAAAAAATGGAACTAAATGGGTGATCGACCTATGATGATAGTTTTGTTTGATCGAAATTGTGCAAGTTAAAAACAAAAGGGTTTGAGCTCTTATATCAAGAGCTAATTTTGAGTGGGTATTAGTTGTGACATCGGTTGACCTTTAACAAAGTAGAATGGTCCCTTACTCAATCAACAGGCAGCTTGAGAATAGCTTTCTCTTCCTATTGGCCCACTTCGAACAAAATAGGGCTTGAAGTTGCACCGGGGGAGGAGGAGGAGATATTTGGATGGAAACAGGTTGTCAGCGAGGTAAGATACACATCATCCCCATGTCTGGCTGCTGATATTGTGGAGGAGTAAAAGAGAAACCAGCAATCGAGTTGGTGTCCAACAATGAATAAGTTGTATGAATTTAGACACATGATATATTTTGTTGAAGATTCTGCTTTTTGTTAACTTAGAATTCTTCCTTTTCTCATGGATATTTATCACTTTCCCTGGGATACTTCGGTAAGCTACCTAATTATCTTCTCCCTCCCCTCCCTTTTTACTACCTCAATCGACCATCAAATTATCTTTTCCCCTCCTTCCCTCCCAAGTATCTTTCCCTCTCTTAGTATCATTTTGAGCAACTCAATTTATTCATTTTAGTGCTTGGAGCTCTAAAGCTTTCTGGACTCTCTCTCTCTATATACCCTCTCTCTCTCTCTCTCTCTCTCTCTCTCTATATATATATATATATATATATATATATATATATATGTATATATATATATATATATATATATATATATATATATATATATATATGCAACAAAAGTATATTTTTCTTAAGATATTTTCTTACTAGTTGGCCTTGTAGTGTCGTATACATTTTCCTTTAAAATCCGCCCCTAGCTCAATTGAGAACTCATACCAAATTACGTAGGGCAAATCAGACTTTAGTATTATTTAGAAATAGATGAAGATCATTATTATAGGAACATAAGCAAATGCAGATCGCATATTCCTTTGTAGAAATGGAGATTTCATTCAAATTTTTTGTGCGTGTACACAGACACACAGACACACAGACACACAGACACAGACACAGACACACACACACAGAGACACACACACACACACAGAGACACACACACACACACACACACACACAAACTCACACAGATTCTTTCAGTGGTCTATTGAAATTGTTTGAGGCACTTAGAAAAACACCAATTTGAAAAAAAGGACTGGTTCAACCGAAAATTGACAACTATGAAATAATATAATAGAACAATGGAATTTTTCTATATCAACCTGAAAAACATCCAATGAAAACAGAAAGTAATACATTTATTGGTATTATCATTTGCTTTTGCTATCTGCCTGTATTCCTGTGGTCTTCAACTACTATAGGTTTCCGAATTGTGAGGGAAGAGGAATGAATGAATGACATTACGGTAAATGTCGAGTTCCTGTTGCTCCCACTCAAGCATGAACACCCTCTTCCAACCTAATTCATCACATTGCAATAGTGTGGATAAGGAGGTAGGCATAGTGAAGGTTGACTCTCGTCCAAGCGTAAGTATCTTCTTCTGTTGATACGCTTGTCCATCACATTGCAAGATTGGATTGGTGGGAGGGAGAGGAGAAGTGAAAGATATGAGAAAGAATGATAGTGTAAAGGTCTTACCAACAAAAGATACGAACAAACAGCATAACAGTCGAATGTTGATGACAATGAATGCAACAATAATATTTTGGTTGGCAACAATGAGTATAACAACTTTCTGTCGAACTCCTACTCAGGAATACATTTCCCCTGATATCAATGCCTAAGACAACAGCACCAACATTAAAATGCTTAAAGGCAACTGTGAAGGATGAGAAGTCGTATGCAACCTTGCTCTGACCCCACCACATAATTCATATATGATAATTAGGGTCCTCCATCCCCCACAGGGCCCCTATTTACATCTAGAAATGCCTCAAATCGCATCAAAAACGAATATTGTTACCCTCACTAAAAGCGATGATATAATGTTCCATCACTTGTTGGTTGACAGTGAAATACTGTATAAAGTAGAACGATGATTTAAATGAGCAGCTGACTTTGCTCAAGATTAGCCCTCCCCCACCCCCAAAAATGTATGTTAAACATGTAAGCTACGTTTCTATACGTGTATTAATTTTGGATTGAATCGTGAATTTCATGCAATATTATCTTTAATCTCTGCACTTCAATTCTTTATTTTTTGGCGGTAAATGATCTGATATATGGGGTTAATTTGAATCAATATATTCTATTCTACTCATTTAATCTTTACTGAAATCATATACACGCGATGCATTGAGGTGTGCACAGGGTCAAACTGAGGGAGGGCTACAACCAATTTCAAATCAATGAAAAGAGTCCCAAATGTTCAACGAATAGAAGTTCACCTATTCATAGGAATAGTCTAAGTAAATATCTGAAGACGAGAACTTTGGAGAATACGCTGCATGAAAATAACTTATTGCATTAATACCAAAATTATACAATAAGAAAACTGACAAAATATTTGATGCCCCATAATGAGCCGAATCCCTATCCCCGATCGTCAACTCTCTGGGAAGTCTTTGGAAAGGTCTGCCAGGTCAACTTTCATATTCTTAGCATAGATTTATAAATTATTCCGTTCCTAATTTTCAGTACAAATTTAGGAGCATTTAAAACATCAGACCTTCAAAATAGCCATAAATGTATTCATTTTAAGGAAGAAAAAGTCTCAGTGATTTACGAAACGTGTATCTACCAAGTTTGTATTGATCGGGTAAATGGTCAACAAGTCATGCAAATGACCATGATTGAAAAGCAAAGAAGTTTAGGTGTCGCACGAAAGACCCTGCAGAAAAAGAAAGGGAGTCCATATACAATCTAAGTATAATGATAATCTGGACCTTTACGTCAGCCATTACGAAAGTGCTTCTTTGCGAGCATTTAAGTTACTTCCATGGTGGAATAAATTTTTCAGTGATTTTTTTTTTGCTGAATTCGAATACATTCCTGCATTTATTTGATGAATGATTTTCTAAGACTTACAACGGACAAAAAGTAATTTTCCAGCCAAGCCCTATAATTACATTGTAAATAGCACCCTCATTTTCCAGTTTCTGACACTTTTCAAAAGGTAACGGAGGTGATATTGAAAGCACGCCGTTTGTTTTTCTGAAAACTAGTTTCTAATACGTTTTTTTTTGTCGCTTTTACTGGTTGGAGAAACCATACTCGAAAAATCAGCTAAAGAATTTTAATGAAGGTTAATAGTGGTCAAAAATTAATATTAATAGTTTACAACAGAACTGCTCCAACTGTCTTTCGTTTGCGACCGATGGACAAATGTTTTAGTGACCCCACCCACTTAGTGTTATAAAAGCAATAGACATTATTCCTATGAGTCTTCAGTTGTTATCTAACTTTAAATATAGTAGAAAAAATACTTCCCCATCTTTCGTAGACGGCATCGACCAAAGAGACCCTTGAATATATATAATGAGTACTACCGAATACATCGAATAAGGTGGCACTGTTCTAAATGTTCATCAGGAATTAATGAAAACTTGCAAGCTGATTTAGCCACCAACTTCCTTCAACTTCTATTATAAAGGGAGGAAGACAACAAAGTCAGTAGCATGGGATTCTTCGTCATAATTACATCACAGAAAACGTAATGAGTTTTGACGGGATTCTGACAATATTGCTTGAATAGTGGTTAGACTAAACAAAAGATACACACTAATGATAATCCAGGTTTACGAAACAACTTTGAAAAGTCTTGACAAGATATTGAAGAGTTTTATGTTGACATCAGCAAAATTATATGGATCGGGAAAAGATAAGTTACACAATACTGATGAAGGATTTTAATGCCAAAGTGACAAAAGAAAATGCGGAAGAATTTAGTGCGTGAAAATATGTAAATGCTTAGGGAAATATGAGAAGGGACGTGCTAGTCAGTTTCTCACAAAAAACAGAATTGATTTCTTAATAGCAAAATAATCAATAACATCACAGACGTTACCATTATACTCTTAGTATAGGTACAAAGCAACCATTGAATGGTAACGTGCAAAGCTAATTATAATTAAAAACCGACAGGAACAGAATGATTCTTAAGAAGAAAAAAATGTTTTGATAAAATAGACATGGGAAACATTAGCAATCTTCGAGTAGCAATAGAGAAGGGATTTCCTCCTGAAATAGCGACATTAACATAGACTAATAGCTTCGCTAATATATTCAGAGAAGCAGCAAGAATCGTGGACAATACAGACTTAATCGATAACATGGAGAAATATAACCTGTTTAGCTCAAGGTCTTCAAAAATATGAAAATTCAAAAATGCTATAGAAGTACAATCAAAACTATGGGGAAAAATTCCCGCTCTATGATTTTACCCTACTCCTTAATTCATTCAATGATTTATTTGACTTATAGTATTCATTAAATCGTGATTTTTACACACATTGAAGATAAGTCAATGGAAATATAAATTCTGTTTTTTTTTTCCTTGAATAACAAAGTACGGGGTCAATTTAGAACTCTCCACTTGAGAAGTTGAAAAAAGTTGGGAAAAAGTAAAATATTGCTCTTTTTTTCTTCCTTTCTACTAACTTATATAATAAAGGAATTTTTGCTAAGAAGAATAGAGATTTTAAAATAATCTTCAATTTCTCGAAAATTAAAAGAAAATTAAACTGATACGGTATTACCTTAAAATTATTGTTTTATTCTTTCTTTGTTCATGCCACTATGAAATTAACACTATGTTGATTGTAGTGGCAATTGTCAAATGGGAGCTGCTGGGGGAGAATTCAAAGTAATAAAGCTTACGACAAAATTCCTCGGAGCATCATTTCTTAGTATGAGTTTTATTAGCTAAATGTATGGTTCATATTGTCGGTAAGACTAATTGTTAAGTCAAGGGTTAGGGTCAGATAGGTGTAAGGCTAGTGTTTCAACTCCATTCAGGTAAAAAATCTCTTGTTACTAGCAATTGGACTATGTAGATATAGTTGCTGCAGGCATACTGCCTTTAGATACAGCAATTGTAAATGAACAAGTCGTTCTGTCGTTTCAAAATTAAGGAGAGCCATAAACGAATATCCCTGAAACCCTCAAAAGAAGACATCTAGCGAAGAATAACTCTAGGGTGGTAAGCTTTCGTCAGAGCAAGCTCAACCTTCAAAAATTTGATCCCATTAATCCTAAAACGAAGGGTATACAACAATACATCCTCCCAATAGTAACTTATGGAGCTGAAAAATAAAACCCAACCTAGGGACAGACCCACCACCTGGGAAGCATGCAGCGTGAAAATGAAAGAATCATGCTCAACCTCACATGGAAAGATCACAGATGTATCTGGGAAAAAACAGGAATCCGAACTATCACAGAATGCATTAGAAAACCTGAATGGCATTGGGCTGCTCATTTTGCAAGAATGGCAGATTACCACATGATATCAAAACTTACGAAATGGATCCCACGAGATCATATGCAACCGAGGCCATCAAAATACAAGATGGAGAGACGGGCTAAACAAATTCAGAAAATGTTGGTCCTGCAATGCCACGATTGAAAAGTGTGGCGAATACTGGGGAAGGTATATGTCCAACGACGGACAATAGAAGACGACGACAACGACGACGACAATTACTACTACAACTACTGATGATGATGATGATGATGATGATGATGATGATGATGATGATGATGATGATGATGATGATGATGATGATGATGATGATGATGATGATGATGATGATGATGATGATGATGATGATGATGATGATGATGATGATGATGATGATGATGATGATGATGATGATGATGATTGGGGGGGAGGTTTAACAGTGAGTCCACCATCTATGATAGTTGTACCAGCAGGATGAGGAGGGCAAGTAGTCTGTCTTTGTGTTAATTCTTTCTCATACTTTCAAAATATTTCAACATAGAAATATTCAGCAAGTAAGAAAAAATCGAATTGGTCATTTTTACCTTTTTTTTTTATTAAAAAAAACACCGGTATGACATCATTAACACACGGAATTAAATGATGTTTTCTTAATTACACCACTCTTTTCAATGATAGCTCTCTGTTCCTTCTTATTTCCTTTAATTAACACAATGGGACCAGCCAACAGACCAACTGAAAAGCGCCTAACAGTGATATGTGGGCACCTTTTTGAAACGGGACAGGTCAAAATTGCCAAAATATCTTGTAAATATGGAAGGTCTGAGTTCCACTACTTTTTGTTCGTTCTAGACACTATTTTGAAATCGCACTTTCAAGTTTATGTTTATTATAATAATGCTTTCCTCAATTGAAGTTTGAATTCAATTTTAAGTTCAATTTAATTTCTTTTCAAATAGCCATTTTTTCTAAAAGGGCGAAGAAAGGCTCCTCATCTCCCCTTCGTCAATAAGCTGACGAAAACACCCGTTATTGATGTTTAACCAGTAAAACAATCCAATCTTACGTTATCATTAACGGATGTATTTTTCTTTCTGTTAGACAAATGTTTCCCCTGTTTCCTTCAAACAAAAACAAGAATAAACTGGAGAACACTTTTAAAAAATAATCACATTTTTTAAATACGGTGTCAAAAATGCCAAGAAATACCTACTATATATATACCAAAAAACATCTTATGAAAGACAAAACAAGGAGTTGCCTCGATTCTACTTCTACAGATAATGAGACGCCTCTGGAGGGTAATGTACTTTGTTGCATGTATATGCACTGCAAGTTTCATCATTGTACAGTTTACCTTGTCAGTTACTTTTATCAAACAACTTGACTTGGGCCATCACCATGAAGTTGTGATGGTGTAACAAAGGGTTTTCAACACCTAGGGGATAAGGACGAGGTTGAGAGGAAATTTTGTGTCTCTCCATACCTGCTCCCTCTTACTCCCTATAGCAATGCCTCCGTAAAGTTGCAATAAATGCAACTGAAAGATTACGATGAAAGTAAATAAAATAGTACCATAGTTTTATTGTATCGGTAATTGATAATAATGATTTAAAAAAAACTTCATTTTAGAAAATTAAATGATATATAATTTGTTTTATAATGTGGTCATATATCATGAAGAATTTTTGTATTTGGCCATTTTTGGCCATTCTTACGTGATTTGGGCAAGAAACATCTGATATTATCAGGCAATCCTATCTTAGATGCTTGAAATACAGAATACCTTACAACAACTAGTGGGAGACAAGTCGAGGTAGTTCTTCCAAGGCCACTTGATATAGTACAAGATGATTTGACTTTTATCTGACGAGAGTTGAGCATTCTTGAAAAGGCATCACTTTTGTTGCCCTACAAAATATATTTTAATGGAATAATTCTATTTTCTAATTTGATAAATGTTGATTGGAGTCAGAATGAATTTATTGATATACTATCTTTTTTCTTCTTATATAAAAAAATCTAGATGCCGCTCCTGCAATTTTATCAACACTATTTCTCAAAAGATTTTTTAAAATTATATTTCAGCTTTTTTTCAAATTGTATTATCGCTTTTTAAAATAGGATTTTAGTTTTTCAGCGATTACGCTTGGCAGCATATTGTCTGCTTGTACGAGCAAAAACATTGTTTTAATTAGACCGTTGGGCGGCCGTATCACTAAGTCATTGAAGATATATTGTAAAGATTGCTAAAAAAGTTTTTATTGGACTTTAATCGCAGCAAAAGAAGATTCTAATGAGCTGAAATGACGAAAATTTGGAAGACATTTCCGAAAAATTCCCCAGAAATTCTTTCAATGGGCTTTAGAAAACGGCCTTTAGAAAACATAGATAAAAATTTACGGAAAAAAAATTCAGAAAAATCAAAGGGTCCCCCATGAACACCTGAAACATCTCAAAATGGATAACACTAAATCAACATCAAAATGAGTCAAAAAAACTAAAATGGACGAAACCAAAACAGTATAACTTGACAAAATAGACAAAAGATCGAAAGAATGAGAAAGGAAGAAAATCATGAAGGGGACTCTATAGGTTATTAGATTCTTCCGGTGAGCAAAAGGATAGAAATGACTAATTTAATAAAAGAAAGAACAGACCATCGAGAATAACGAAAAAGTGAGAATAATGAAAAGGTGTCCGCTTAAAAAATAGACGTACAACAAACTGATAAACAGATAGATACTAGCAATGCTAGTCACAACAGTATCCGAAATAGTGTCTGCATTTCGAAATATGAGACCAAGAAAAGCTCCCAGTGAGGATGGCATAACAACAGACCTCCCATGGAAATAATGAGAGATCTTTCACAAAGGACTAGCACAGATATTTTCCGTGAATGCAAGAAGAAAAAAAATACCAAGAAACTTCAGCTCAGATATAATCTTCTCAAAAAAAAGGAGGATAACCACGGTCTCGACAACTACAGCCCTATTACATTAATACCTAACATGTATAAACTATTCACGTAACTAACTAACAGGCACTAGCTGGAAGTCAACCATTTCATTAGGCAGGCTTCAAAAGTGCTTATCTAACGATACGCCACCTATATGCAATAAATTAACAAATTAACAAGTATTAAGACCACACGGGGGTAGAAGCAAGATAAAAATAACAAAAGGCATAATACCATGGGTTTATTTACACTGAGCGTTAAGACGCATTAGGAAAATTGCAAAACATGGTGACTGATGTAAATTGGGAAAGTAATAACGTAAGCTTAAAGATGGACAAAACAGAGACAAAATTAATGTTCAACGATGAAATCCCCCCGTTTTCACCATAAAACAGAGGGTGTGGTTCTAGAAATGGTTCATAAATGCATTTACGTAGGGAAGATAATTGACTGGAAAACTATGAAAGCGAAATACAACGACATATAATGATCGGCTAGTAGCCATCAATAGAGACATATTGAAGAGTACCATTCCAATTTGCTTAAACCCTCTGGTGAATGCATCAAAATTACCTTTTCCCATCATTGCCTATTCAAACAAATATGAGTTTGGTTTGATTCAAGTGCACCCACCATTATGTTACGTCACTTTGAAGCTGAACTATTCCGCTGTATTTGCTTCCATTTATGCATCTGTATATATTGATAAGACCTATAAATTGCAATTTGCAAACTGGAAAACACTGCAAAGAATATGTATAGAAAATCTCAGCCATATATCTTTCATCCTCTAAAAGTTACTGATCATTCTTTGAGCGGTGGCACAAGCCTATTAACGTGTGGCCTCTATGATTTCTATTTGAAATATACAAAAAGTATTTGTTTGTCTATTCATATATACATATGCCTCAACTAACTTGCCAACCAATTCTTCTCCTTTGTCACAGGGCTCAGATCATTGAAGCATCCTTCCTTACTTGCGGCTAGAGAAGTAGATAAAGAATAATTTGAGTTGTTTTTGTAAATGTGCTACTGCAACTACACTTTGTCTTCCATTGTTGGCGTTTTGACACAACTTGCTTTCGACTCTCAATTGCTTTCTCCTATCATTTCCTAGCCCAGGTAGAATTTGTTCTCGTCACTATCTCATTGGCTACGTCACAGCATGTATGGTATTACGGTTATTTCGTTCTGAATTGATTTTCTTATTGTCATAGAAACCATTACGTCGATGTTCCTGGAGGAAAGATTTTAAAGCGTAAACTACAAAATAGATGCATAATACCAGCCATGGCTTACAGATTCTAAACAAGGAAATAAACAAAACCAACTAAGAACTAACTTAAAATCGCATGGAGCGTCATGAAAAAAGCAACGCGAAGATATCTATGAGAAATACAGAGAGATTAACATGGATCATAGAGAGGATTTGAGTGAAGGACATAATAAAAATTATTAGGCAACAAAATTTGAGATGGGCACTTGGATTCAAAAACATGTTTCAAATGGAGTAAAGTACTATCTGGTTGGTGCACAAGCAGGAGTAAATGCAGTTGGAAAAAGACAAGACACCAGATTTGGAGATGAGACATCTGCTGGTTGAATGAGTGAGAGCAATTGCAGTCTTCAAAGAAGGTTATGAGATGGGCCTTTATCCAGCAATGGACCTATAATAGTTGCTGATGATGATATACCGTGAACGTTGTAATTTTGATTAGTGCAGGCTTGGTATTGCTATACAGATTTCCACTCAGTATATGCTAAAAAAAAAAAAACAAAAAAAACAAACATCAAATTATAATGAGACACGGGAAGTAAGGTTTTTAGATACTACGGAAAATTTTGAAAATATCTCATTGCACTATTCAATGTATTCCTGTGTTTGTATATATACAAATATGTATGTCTGGGTGACAGAGACGGAGTGGAAGAGAAAGATATATACACACATTACATACATATATATATATATATATATATATATATATATATATATATAGAGAGAGAGAGAGAGAGAGACAGACAGACAGACAGACAGACAGAGCCTTAAGGCTGGCAGGTAGGCAAATATCCAGACATAACTTAAAATATCTTCAAATATTTATGTTATTTGAAATTTTAAAAAATTCCTTTCTAAAATCGAAATGATAAATACATCGAAATTCTTATAACTCACTTAATTTTTTCTTTTTCTCTGTTCAAATAATTGCAATCCTCCAATTATTAACCAGATTCTCTGCGAATTTCCAAAGAATTCGAAATTCACCCATAAATGACCCAGAAAACAAATGAAGTCCCAGGGGCAGATAAGTAATGACTTCTGCGACTGTGCAAAAAGCTATTCTTATTTCAGTTAAGGTGGCGTAGTTCATCCATTAGCATTCGCCTTTGCTATCGCTGATTGCCTGCTTGCAGAAAGATGGTTGGCCGGTCGGCAGCTCTCACACCAACTGGGATAGATATTATGAAATATATGAGTACAAGTGGCAATTCTATCGATTAACAGGGCCAAAGACAAAGAATGGGAGACATAAGGGTGGAAAAATCGATAGAGGTAGTTTCACTGCCTCTTAGAAAGATGTGTTGCGCCCTTAGTATATCTCTGTAGAAGACAAAGTGACACTTATCTTTCTCTAATATCCTATGTGATTAATAAATCCAAAAAGAAATGTCCACCCATGTTTAAGTTGAGAAATTATTAACTGCTACGATTTAAACACAAAATATTCGTTAAGTCACTTGGACAATAGTTAGTGTTGTATTTCTGTGAGAGCACATGGGCATGGCGTATCCATACATATTTTTGGCAGGGGGACATCGTATTCCTTCACTATCTGAAGTACAGCTTGACCTTCCAAACATTTCGAAGTTGAGACACGATCATAAGAGATCAGGGATTCATGGATGCTTTTCTGTGTATTGGCAAAATCCAACATTATTCAGGCAGAAAGACACAACTCGTGAGGTTGCACAGGAACTAAACGTTGATCTTTGATGGGTTGTCCGATATTTGCACCAAACCGAAAATCCTTGACGAATGGGGAATGCTCTAGCTGAACGAAAATACTCAAAGAATCCCCGACATCGAAGCTGCTACGCACTTCTTTTACGCAACAATAACAGTTCATTTATTTTTTTTGGATTGTGACGTGTGATGGAATATGGATTTTGTACAACAATCGACGCCGTTCCTCGAAATGGCTGACCAAGGTGAGGTACAAAAACACTCCCAAAGCAAACTTGCATAAGAATGATTATGGTCACTGTAGAATGTTTCACCATATTTTCTTGAATTTTAGCAAAACCATCAGAGCAAAGGGGTATCACCTGGAAAAAAAAGTTCATGTTAATTTAATAGGAGCAATTCTTTTCCATGACAACGCGTGTTTGCATATCACGCGGATGACCAAGTCGAGATTGGAGTTGATAGTAAAAATCTGCAATCATTGTTGCACCAACCTAATATATACAACCAAAATTCTCATCCATCTCATATGTCTCAATCCTCAAATAATCTGAAACGATGCAGTGTGGCTAAAGATGTATATTGAATAAGAGTACTCCTAATATGCTCTAGCCCGACACCCACTTCAATCATAAGCTGTAGGGACTAAATATGAGCTTGACTGTTTTTATTTTGGCAGTTGTGACTAATGTAAAATCGACATTTCCACGTAAAGTGAATTTCGAGAGCTTGCTCAGTGCGTAAATTAGAGCTTGAAATGAAAGTAAGAGGAACAAGTCTGGTAAGTCACTCAATCTACACTGTTTCGGTAGCATTTTGTGCTTGGAGATCTTTTCTTTAAATAAGGGGAGTTATCAAGGGAATTAATTATTTCTCAAACTTTTGGGGGCCACTGATCATTGAAAAAATATGAATTTAGAGAAAAAATCAAGTGTGAACGATGCTGGACTCAAACACTGTGTCAGTTTTTGCCTAAAAGTACGTTGTAAATTGATGCCCACTGAAACCTATTGTTGAGTGTTTACTGGATGGTGAGAATTGTTTAAAGGAAACAAGGGAGTAAATATCTAAATTGTCTGCCCTCTAGCTTAATTGGTGCGGACTGTATGCAAGATATACACATAGCAAGCCAGAATCACGTAAAACGGACGAAACCTACATCAATAGCTTTCGTTGACGACTAGTAGCATCCGACTAGATTCTAACAGCATGTGGTGAAGGGGAATTTATTGACGCAAGTACTCAAAGATGACTCGGGAGGATTTCAACTGGAGATGAGTCGCTCGAAAATGACGCTCCTAAAGGATGTCTGGTACACGTTGATGATGATCTGAGGACTTGAATAAAATAGAATTTGCTTTAAGCGTGTTATATGCTTAGATTAAACTAAAGCATAAACCTCGTTAGCCCTTAGAACCCGCATTGCATCAAAAAACATTAAAGGAATCACATATGAGTAGAATAAATATATTTAATTACCCAGGAGGATCACTTCACTCAAATAATTTCAAAATCCCTTGAATATTTCTACGTTTTCTAACATGGACACACATACACGCACACATCACAGAGCTCGAACATTACATGGCAAATATGTATATTCATATAAATATATATATATATATATATATATATATATATATATATATATATGTATCAGAAAGGGACCAAAGTGCCGGATATGATAGAAACAAAAATGGAAAAATAAATAGATACCTTAACACTTTGCAAGGGGTATAACAAAAGATTAGTTCCTTTCGGATAGCGAATGCAGTGGGAAAAGACCAGACAGAGATGGAAAAATAAGATGGATCCACTGTTAAGAAATGGGAGGCATAAGAGCAATCACGGTTGTCATGGAAGTAGATGAGGAAAGCAGTGGTCTTACAATCGAGTAAGATGATATAAATATACATGGGTATATGATCTGACAGATGTTTAATTATATATATATATATATATATATATATATATATATATATATATATATATATATATATATATAGATGTGTGTGTGTATGTGATCCTGTTTTGTTGATTCACAGTTCTTCAGTGTGGCTATAGACTATCTATCATCCCTTCCAGTAACACAAGGTAAGATCAAAAGTTTCGCTTCAGTCCCAGAGGCAGACATTTTTCCCCGGCCCTATGTAGAACTGGACAGTCAGTAAGACCAAATTAAGCAATATATTTTCTAATGCATAATTCCCCAATGCTCCATTCCACAGTTTGAAGAGCATTTCATTATAGCAGTTATAGATGGGTGCCCTACTCAACCTATATATATATATATATATATATATATATATATATATATATATATATATATATATATATGTGTGTGTGTAATTCAAAAGCAAGTACATACAAATCAGCAGTGTCTATTTTAAGCTTGTTTTGAAAAAACACTTTTTACACTGTTACAAAGTTGGTAGGTGGGGGGGGCAATGTGGGAGAGGGCTTTGTTACTCTACAGTGTGGGGACTGATATAAAAAAATGATCAGCTAATATAGAAAACCTAGCACTAATGTGGGAAATTCAAGCTATTCAATAAAAATGGTTGGGTTATGTAATAAATGATGCTTGGACAATGTAAAAAAATATTGAGCTAATTCGAAAAGTAGGGCCAATGTAAAAAGTTCAGAATAGTGTGAAAACAGATATTCGGCTGGTGTGAAAAAATGGTTAGGGTAATTAAAAGAGGGGACTGATTTAAAATAGTGATGTTTGGTCATGGTATAAAAAAGCCAGCTAATATAAAAGAGATGTGTGACTAATGTATAAAATGACCCAGGTTATGTAGAAAAAAGGACAGATCTTATTTAAAGAAAATGATATTCGGCTAATGTACGTAAAAGGTCTTTGATGTAATAAATGGGGATCAATGGTAAAAAAGATATCTTCTTATATACAAAAAAAGGCCTGGTAAAAATGGATGTTCGGCAATTATGGAAGAATGGTCAAAGAGTGTAAAAAATGAGGAGTAATGTGAAAATAGATGTACGTCTATGTGTGAAACAAGTCTGGCTAATGCACAAAGTGTGGACCAATGTGAATAGGGATGATAGGTTCAAGTAAAAAAAATGGTGCGGTTAATGTGAAAAGTGGAGATTAATGTATGAGAAGATGTTCAGCTAATGTATTAAAATGATCTGACCAATGTAATTGAAGGATTATGGCTTTCTTTGCACGTTTGCTCGCCGTGCTGCAGTGCAAGAGAGACTGAAATATGTGAAACTCATGTCGGGATTCAAAATCGAACCTTTTTTTCTTACTTGGACAGGGAAAATACATCGATAATCTTCGATTGGAGACTGAACAAAATCCTCAGGGAGAGAGAGATAAAGGGAGAGAGAGAGTGAGAGAGAGAGAGAGAGAGAGAGAAAGAGAGAACAAGCTTGTCAAGAAAGAGGGCAAGAGAAGGAGAGTTTGATGTATTTTTTATGCCAGCAGTCAGGGGCTGTGACCTGTGGACCAAGAGCCTCTGCTCTGCATGTCTATTCTGCCTGGTTTAGTTTAGTCTGGTGACCCACTTTGGTCTCCTTTTCAAATGCAATGGTCACTCTCTTTTTGCTATCTCCTTTATTTAATCAATTTACCCTTTTCTTTTACCTGATACCGGAACTTTTCTTTTCTATTAACCCCCGCTTTCTTTAGTTTCTCAAGCAATTAGACTTACGATCTATCTTTCTTATTTCTGCTGTTGCCGCTAGAATCCTTATGCAAGGTTCTTTTTTTCCTCAAATGCTTTCCACTTTTTCCTCCTAATGTCTTCTTAATTTGATGGCTGTGATTGGTTATCTATTTGGAAGGATTCCAACGACCACGCCTTATCTTGTCCATAAATCTACTTGGGATGATTCTGTAGTCCTTTTGGCGTCTGAAAAGGGCTTACTTTCTAACTTCGTATCTTTGATCAAATATAATGGAATACTCGAATTATATCAATTTCAAAAGTATTTTTAAAGAAAAATAATTTGAAAGAATATTTTTTCAATAAAATCCAGTTGAAGAATCTCATCAGCCCTCACTCATATCGTAATGTAAAAAGTGGGGAATAATGTGGAAATGGACATTGCAAGTAGGAACTAACGTAAAAGAAGAATGTTTGGTTAATGTAAAAAAAACAAAAACATGTGAGGCTGATGTAAAAAAAAGGGGACTAATGTGAAAAGGAATGTTCTCTAATTTATGAAGAAAAGCTTTGTTAATGTACAAATGTGTGGACTAATTTAGAAAAAAATGTTGAGCTAAAGTACGAAAGGATCTGACTAAGGTAAAAATTGAGAGTTGATTTGAGAAAGCATGTTTGACTAACCTAAAAAAAGTTTCAGGTTGATCTAAAAAATTGGGACTAACATAAGAAAGAGTGTTCAACTGATGCATCAAAATGGACCTGGTGAAGTAAAAGAAAAAGTTTGGATTTATGTAAACAAAGATGTTCGGCTAAAATTAAAAAAAATGGCTGGGTCAATGTAAAGAGTGGAGACCAATGTAACGAAAGGATGTTTGGTTGATGCAGGAAAAGGGCCCAGCTAATGTAAAAAGTGGGGACTTACATAAAAAAAGATGTTGGGCTTATGCACTTAAAGGGCATGGATGATATGAACAGTTAGCACCATTGTAAATAAAGTATTTTGGCTTATCAAAATAAACATGGCTGGGTTATTATTTAGAAAAATGGAGGCAAATGTAAAAAAAAATGTTCAGCTAATGTATTGAGATAGTAAAATAATGTAGAGAAGGAAACTGTGCTTATGTAAGAAAAATATTCTATCAATGTGAAAAAAATTGGACTGATGCAAAGATTTGATGTTCAGTTAATGTAAAAAAAACGGATTGAATAATGTAACAAGTGGGGATTAATAGAAAGAGGGATGTTTATTTGATTTATGATAAGAGCCAGGATAATGTAAAAGGTAGGGATTAATGTAAAGAAATGATGTTCAGTTAATGTAAAACTAGGGCCTGGCCATGGTAAAAAGTTGGGACATGTGGATATTGATGTTTGGTTCATGTATGAAAAGGGCCTGGTGATGTAAAAGATGGGGACTTGTGTAAATA
Source organism: Thysanoteuthis rhombus (assembly GCA_963457665.1). Taxonomy (NCBI): domain Eukaryota; kingdom Metazoa; phylum Mollusca; class Cephalopoda; order Oegopsida; family Thysanoteuthidae; genus Thysanoteuthis; species Thysanoteuthis major. Next base: position 35,062,742 of record OY735216.1, read on the forward strand.
TGTATGTTCAGTTTATATAGAAAAAGGGTTTGGCTAATGTGAGAAATGGGGATTTATGCAAAAAAAAAAAAGTTCTGCTAATTTGAAAAAAAATGTTGGTCAATGTTATAAGTGGGGATTCCTGTAGAGAACGGCCTTTAAAAATGATGTTCTGCTGATTAAAACATGGCCAGTTAATATAAATAGTCTGAACAAATGTGTAAAAACATATTTTGTTAACGTATAACAAGGGTTGAGTTAATGAAAAAAAAGGGGACTAGTGTAAATACGGACGTTCAGTTAATGTGGAAAAATGTTCCAGTATAGAAAAGGACGTTCCGTAATGTAAAAAATGGTCGAGTCAATGTGAAAAGTGGGGGCTAATGTAAAAACAGGTGTTACCTTGATATAAAAAGGGGAACCAGCTGATGTATCAAGTGACGAATAATGTGAAAAGTTATATTTGGTCAACGTATAAGAAGGACCAGTCGATGTAAAAAAAATCTCGAATAATGTAAGAAAGAGATTATTATCAAAACAATAGGAGCATGATGTGCAAGGTTTTAAATGGCGTCAAACGAAGGAAAAAGTGAGGCTGATCTCCAAAAAAAAGCAGTGTTGTGTGGGAAAGGAGGGGTCTTACGTCAACAGAATGTAAAAAAGTTTAGAATGAAAAATTTAATCTGAAAAAAAAGTAGATAGAAATCTTCCACGTTTCAACCCTCTAGGATTAACAAAAAATGCCCCGTCGATTTTGACCCCTAAAAATAAAAAAAAATTATCCCCCTCAACTTTGACCCTCGAAAGTAGAGAAATATTCTCTCAGATTTAGACCATTAAAAGTTGAAATTGTCGCTCGATTTTGACCCACCAAAGTGAAAATAAATCCCCAGATTTTGACCCCTAAAAGTTTGAAAAATAAGTTCTATCTTTGATTTTTTCCAGACATTTTTCCTTCGAGGAAAAAAAAGGAAGATCCCTGGGATTTCAACCCCCAAGTTGAAAAGAAATCTTCCCCTCAACTCAGACCCATGAAAGCAAAAAATCATCCTTTTGATTTCGACCTGTTAGAATCAAAAGAAATGTTACCTCTTGATTTTAACGCATAATTAAAAAAAAAATCATCCAAACGATTCTGTCTCATGAAAGTAAACGATGAAGGAAACCTTCAGTTCTTTACCCCCAATGCAAAAATGTCCCCTTCAAATTTGATCCCCTGAAGTAAAGACAAATCCTTTGATCCCGATATTGAAAAATAATCTCTTGCGATGTAGACCTCTAATTGTAAAAAAATCGTTTTGATTTTTATTCCTTGAAAAAAAAAATCCCTCGATTCAGATCCCTAATCGCTAAACACGACGATAAACTTTCCCTCTCCATTTTGACCCCCTAAGAAAGAAAAAAAGAGATTTCCCGATTTTTTTACCCTTGAAAAAATATAAGAAAGTTTTATTAACCCCTCCCCTCCTCCAAACTGCAGAAACAAATTCCGACTCGATTTGGAACCCTAAAAGAGACAATTAAAAGTTCATGTGATTGCTGCATTTAAATTTCGGGAAATGATTTGAGAAAATAAAAAAAATGCTCTTTTATTACATGGTCAGAAAATAAGAGATCAATTTTACCATGAATGATCAAATGGACCGACCATGCCCTGAATTTAATCCCTCCAAAACATATTGTTGGGTTTATTTTCAAACACTGATCCGCTAAAAACACTTCCCAGTGATCAAATCCGTACCCATAGAAAATGTCATCGATTTTTGCCAACAAGTCTTTGTGCTAGGCGAGTACAGATAGACAAGCAAACTTTTGGTGATTTATAGTGAGTCCATATTGAATCTGCAGAAATGCAATTACCTAGTGAATCATTCACACCTTGTATTATTTTTTATGATCTAAATAAAGAGCATTGCACGTGTAGAAGCCTAATAGAAATTTTGCCATGCAAATTCTGCCACAACCCGATTGCCCTTCAATTCCGTTTAAAGAGGCATTTTTCCGTGTACACAGTTTGTATACAAATATGTACGATCATTATGTTCTCATAGACAACACTCACTATGATATTTTAGCTGAATGTTTCTGGATAATTGCAGATTGCATACGTCAAAATTATGGTATGACATAATTAACACTTGTTTTTCATTTCATGAAAGGTAAGCTACGGTGTTTTTGTATTTACTTTGACGCCACAACCAAACAGGAGGAATTAGATGTAAAACTGACTGCTCAACACTTAGAAAGGAACAATTCATGCTTTCTTTACCGTCAGTCACCTGCCACAATACAAACGAAGGGATGCGGCACAATCTCACGCACACTGACCATGTTGACATGCGCATGTAGAGATTTTGGGCTAAATGCCTTGGAAAAAAGTTACGTAAAAAAGGTCAAATTATTATTCCCATGGTTTCTGTAGCATAGTGAATTATCCACTCCGGGCACTGTGAAATTTATGAGTTTAGCAAAGATTTAAGATGATTAGAGTAGAACAATTGCCAAATTCCTTTCAAAGAATTTAATATCAAGAGAGTGGAATTGCCAAATGAATCTTCCTTCCTTTCCTGGGTAGTTTGTTAGTTGGAGGACATTTGCATTTCAAATGGTAAAATGCTGGTATTTGTCCTTGGTGTGTTTATAGGCATTTATGCTTCAAAGCTGCTAATCATATATACGTAGGTAATTGAATAACTGGTGAGGAGAAATGCATTTATTTTACACAAAAAATGAAATTTATTGTCAATGCATTTCCAGTTCCGTGTTTCCTATTGCTCTCGGAGATCGAACAATATACAGTTTAAATGTATTATAAACATTCAGCTGATAAATGATTCAGGCTACAGACTTACTTTTCCATATCGTATACACACGCACACGCACGTGCACAGACCCAGACCCCCCATATATATATATATATATATATATATATATATATATATATATATATATATATATATGTACTGTTACTACCCCAAAATAAAAGAAATTTGAGTCGCTGAGAATTTACAAAGAAAAGTATATAAAATGAGTTTGTCTTTTACATCCTGGTGGGATGCTTTGGAAGGAATTTATAGATATCTGGCATGACGAAAGAAACACTGCTACATATCTATATGACCCATGATTCAGTACTGTAAGTGGGGACGGTGTTTACGACAGCTTCGTGTATTTCTCTAATGTATCTAGCTTAAGTTATTTTGAAAATAATCATCCGATTCAATTTTTACGGTCTACCAAAATAAAAGATTTAACTGCACTGATCAAAATGTATTAGTTAAATTACTAAATACCTAAAAGGTTACTTGCATGTTATTTTTTTTCATTAAAAAGAAATGTAGATATAATAATTGCAATGATTTTTTTTTCTTCTTGATATTTTGAAACTGTCAAAAATCAGATTGATTGATGTTTACAAATTTTAGCTTCGTACAGGAAAAGATTAAACCAAGGTGAAAAAGTTGCAGTTGAAGTACGTGCAGCGCCATTTAATTAGATGACACGGCCAGATGTGTTTTAAAAATTGGCATTCAATAGTGTGGGTTTAGACCAAGCTTGAACGCATAGCATGTGCAATTGTTGAGAAAGACAACAGTATCTATTGACACAACAGGCAAAAGGAAATTATGTTGTCGCAATATTTTCCAGTGCCATCACATTTTACTCAACTCTATTGTGATTTTAGAAATATTTTAAAAATTTGCCTGACCCTTAGTGTTCAGTTTGCACTTTAGTTGTACTTTCTCTAAATGAATATAACATGTTCATCTGGCGCTGTTTGAAAAAGTGCAAGTATGAGTACAGAATGTATCGTCAAATTTGAAATGCTGTCCAATGACTGAGGTCATTTGGTAGCATGCTATTCGGAGATGATCAATTAAAAATTAATGAAATGATGATCTATGAATAAATTACTCATGTTACCTTGCATCAATATTGCTGGACAAAAACCGATTCATGATACAATTACATAGTAAATCAGAGCTTTTGACCAATTTTTTTCTAAAAATAATTAGTGAATATTCAAATTTTCATCCTGTATGTACGACACGTGCATAGCCAGCCAGCAAGACGAACAGCTGGAAGAATCTTTCTCTTGGTGACAAATCTTCTTTGTCGATTTCTAATTATAAGCACACAAGGATCGCTCGAGGTTTTCAGAGTTTGAAGGTTTTTGGCAGAGACCTACGAAAGTTCAAAACAAACAATAAATGAAGTTGAAAATAGTAAAAGGTAAACTTGTCAACGTTTTGATAATGACACATCGGAAACGATTGACTTATTCTTGGGTTTTAGAGTCTACCGTTGATTTTTCTACATTATATATTAAATTCAGAGAAAATGGAAAGTTGATTTTATGGGAAGATGCGATAAAAAAATTGATGATGGAGTTATGATGGGGAATTCTAAGCATATAAAGCGTAGTCTGAAGACCTACAATCCCCAGACTCCTATTTTGCACGATTCAAAACTCTTTGTTGCCAGCGATTCCCTCAATGTGATGAAATCGCAAAATTCTAATAAACCAGGCTCAACACTTTTCTATCCACTGAACTTAATATATTCTCAACAGAAAAGCGCATATAATATTTTGATTGACAAATAATATGGATTTGTTGGGTTTTTTTATGATTAAAAGGGGGATATCGGTGTGATTTTGTTTTAGCTCGTGATGTAGCAAGTTCATTTCTCTTTGAAAACAATATTCCACAAACAATCAATCAATACCAAAAAGAAATGAGTTCATCTGAAATGAGATATAGAAATTGAACAAAGGAGAAAGAGAGAAAAATACAATATGGACGTCGTTCACAACACCACAACTTATAGAATCAACATTCACTCAAGTGCATTGCGATGCTGATTACAAAATAAAAGACATTGTTTTTCTGTGAAGCTATTTGCATTGGTGAGAAGACCCCCCCCTAAAGGGAAAAAGTATGGTTAAGCACGGTTTAGAATACGAATAGTAAAGATAAACAAAGTCAATATTTTATAAAGAAATACCGTAATGAAAAAATGAAACAAAAGTGGTAAATAAAGCAAAGATGGAATAATGAACTGATATAAGCTTTTCTTGAAAGCTTTTAGCGTTCAAGCAAAAATATTTGCAATTAGCTTCCAATACATTATTGAATGAAAAAGAAAGGAAAATAGAATTCAATAATGATAGCCTTTTCGGCACAAAACAATGGCCGACTCTTAATATCCCTATGTCAGGTGAGAGGGTACAGAATCCATTACCTTAAGAGTGGCAAAATGAGATTCAAAGTTTGTATCGGACGATCACAACTGTCATTTGCTGTTTTTACCCATTGTATGTATTGTTTCATTTTTTTGTTATCTTATTTATCCTGTGGTACTATTCTGCCTGATGCAGTATATTTATCACTCGTAATGGAAGTAGGATTTGATGATGTCTCCGTGGAAGACGATTTGTGTGAAGAGAGTAATCACATTTGCCACTATCTCTCTTCTTTCTGTTTCCAACTCAAACTTCATTTTCTGTTTGCATTTTCTCTACCCCACCTTCTTTTTCCCGTCTCTCGCTCTCTTTCACTCTCTTTTTTCGTCCCCATTCTTTATCATGCGCTTTTCATTCTCACAGGACGCTGCCCCAATTTTTTTCTCTCGATCGGTGGGAAAATGGTATTCAATTTCCTTTGCTGATAGACCGAGGGAAACTGTTCTCGTACGACGCAGTATGTAATTGAAGGGCTTTAACTGACACACGCATTCATTTCGAATACATAAATCTTGTAGACGTACACTTTCGGTCTGCCCACACATAAATGCACTACTTGTATCTTTTGGGGCATCATATACACTTCAATTCCAGAAGCCATATTGTATGGGGTTTGTGCGTCATACGAAGGTATGTAGCGCTAGAGGCGGAAATATATATCGCTAATGAAATGAATGAGAAAAAAAAGACGCATCTATGCAGTAAAATTGAAAATTGCAAACGTATATAAACATGTTACCTAAATACCTCAATATTATATAGGTATAAACATAATAACTCAAAAGTGTGTAAGTATGCAAATATCCAATTGAATTCATGCATACTTATAAAAGCTTTTAAAAATGGAGGAGGAATTCAATTGTATTAAAACATTTTTATAAATGGTTTGGTTAGCCACTCAAAATAAACACTCACATAACCGCAATCTTTTAGACGCATACCCTTGTTGGGATGATCAATTAAAAAAGATGGAAAATTGGGTGATCGATGAATAATATACTTTTCTTACCTGTTATCGAGTGGGGATCACTGAAAACTCCTATTTTCCAAAAGTCGTTCAATAAAATGAATCGAACATTAGCTTACATTTGAACTTCCCCTGAAAAAAATCCAGGTGTTTAAATTTCGAGTGTCAAGTTCGATTTGTGCTACCTGTACGCCTGGCACACACAAAGACAAATAGCCAGCCAGCCAGCCAGCCAGCCAGCCTACGGAACCAAATGAAGAACCGAACGAAGGTATGTTGATATCAACTCATTTATCAATATGTATGCATATAAATATTTACTCAACTTAATCTAATCTCGAACAACAATGAGATTGGTTGGGAGATGGTGTTGTACGGATGAACATATTGAAGAAAAGCTATCAGCAGTTAAGATTCGAAATCTGCTCTTTCCTATTACGTTATGATATATAGAAACACGAGACAATCATCTTTTATTACGTTTGGCATAGACAACGTAAATAGTATGAGCAATTAAAGGAAATGGGGCTGCTACTGGAATCGAACTTGCTATCGATATGGTATTCCTTCAATGTAGCATTGCTCTTACCATTGAGCTAAACAGTCGCCGGTAATATGAAATCCAAACCATTACCCACTAAGACGCATGGAAATGTTCCAAACAATAGGGAAACAAGTAAACGAACCAAAAGAACTCATCTTTCAAGCCTGAAAAGAAAAAAAAAACACTGAGCCAGAAGACAACGATATCGACATGAACGAGTTCAACAACAAAATAACAAGCTCTCTAATAGAAATCACCAAAATGTTAAAACCAAAAAGCAAACAAACTATCGGCAAAATGTTACAACGGATCAAAAATCTCATGGAAAAACGCAAGAATCTCAAATCACCGACAACGTGAGAAAAGTTTGAATCAACCGAGCTAAACAAAACTATAAGATATGAAGATAAGATAAAAGGGTACTAAAATTCTGCAGATGATGATTGTGAGAATAACATCATTTTGCCATCATTGCCTGGGCAGTTGAGGTCATTATGTTAGAGTGCTAACTGAAATATTCTCTTTATGCAACTTAACAACAGGAAACAGGGACAAGTCATCGAGAGAGGTAAAGGTTTCAAAGTCTCAATACCGAAAGAAAACAAATAATCAGTGTGCTTGAAGGTGATGGAGACCCAACAACTGTCCGTTCTGTTGAACGTGTCATGGAATTTTACAGACACCTCCCTTCCTCCAAACAAGGAGCACAGAAAAATAAACAAAATTGAAACAATTATAACAACAAGGTTGAGATCCAGTATTTTTCAGAGTATTGCAACATTGATATAACAGTTCTTTCATTAGGCTCAGACCCGTTCAAACTCTAAAAAAGGATTCAAGACAAGGAGATACAAGAACAACCAAACTCCTCACAGGTAGCTTCGGAACCTAGACTGGGGGAAAAGAGGAATCAAAATAGATAGCGAGTACCTAAGCTACCTTGAATTTGCAGACCATGTCGTCTTTTTTGCTAAAACCCCATGACAACAAAATGGAGCTGGATAAACGCAGAGAGCCGGAAAGTCAGTGTCCACATGAACTTCAGTAAAACCATTGTCATGTAAAACGAATATATTGAAGAAAAAGATGTGATAATCAAAACGAAACTCACAGAACCTGAGAAAGATCATTACACCTATTTGATATCGACTAATCTCCATGAAATCTTCAAAAAGAGAAATTAAGCAAATAATCACGTCAGGTTGGCAAGCACTTGGCTGGACAAGAAATTCTCACTAGTGCCATCCTCATGATCGTCACTAATGGAATTGAAACATTGAACGTAACCAAAAGACTGACCCTTAAACTGAGAACCATAAGACGTGCACTAGAGAGATCACAAGGTAGCACAATATATTAGAGGGAAAACAGGAGTCCAAGATATCATATAATTCATAAGAAAAATGGCAATGGGCTGGTCATATTGTGAAATGTCAGACAACCGATGGACATCACAATTCACAATGTTGATCCCTAGACTTGGGGAATCACTATGTCCACTAAAGGGTACTAAAATTCTGCAGATGATGATTGTGAGAATAACATCATTTTGCCATCATTGCCTGGGCAGTTGAGGTCATTATGTTAGAGTGCTAACTGAAATATTCTCTTTATGCAACTTAACAACAGGAAACAGGGACAAGTAGAATCGTGCCTTTCACAAAGGCATCATTAAAATGTAAGAATAAAGAGGGTCGACCAGAAATCGACGTTAGTACACCGTTCATGTTCGGTGCTAACTGATTATCATCATATCAGCTTCCATTGATATACATTGGTTTAATATATTCAAACATGGTTTCATTCACCTACTTATTTGTATCTATAGGCTCACACAGATAAACTCACACAGTTCACAGTGTGAGTCCATGAATACCAATTCATCTCTCTCTATATATATACTCTATACCTATATATACCTTACTACTTGGTCGCTTAATTGTGATCGTTTGGAGTCATACATGAAGACATTGTTATGCGTGTAAATCGCTTGTTAATGCGACATTGCTTTTTTTCTTTCTATTGTACTTCCTTCTCAATATTTCTATCTAATCAAACTTTCTCCTGCAATCATAGTAACCTTTATTCAATCTATATGTGAATCAGAGTGTAAATTCAGATTCATTTCCAGATTTTGGTTTTAGAAACAAGACACATCATATTCTCAAATAGTTTTTGTTTCCATGAAACATTTTTACAAATTGACATGATGCCTTATTCCTTACCACCAATAATCCTTTTTCACTCATCTTATTGGTATTTTTATCGTGAAATATTCCTCCACAATTAACAATCATCGGTAGTTATATATCAATCCCAGACCACTAACAATTCTTCTTTTTCGGATTTTGACCGTATTTACAATGTATTTCTACATCAATTTTTCTTCAATTCTTTCATATGGCAAATCTTGCATTTCAGTTATGCATATAATGGCCATATTCTGTTAGAAATGCTTGCAATGATCCTTATTCTCTGATAATCCATATTTTCCCATTGTCTTACCATTCGTATTGTATATCCTTTCACAATGTATTCAATGGAAAAAATTACTGGCAATGGATTTTAAAGCAAACAATCTATTCAAATTATATATATATATATATATATATATATATATATATATATATAGAGAGAGAGAGAGAGAGAGAGAGAGATAATAACTTTATTCTTTGAGTGACGTTTGAATTAATTCGTGACAAATAACAATCAGTAAAATTAAACAAATTGGGTCGAGGGAGGGAGAAATTAGTTGGAAATGTGACACATTTCTCACTTTATGGATTGAGAATGGTAGTTGGTCTTCACTTTTTTAATGTTTAGGAAGTTTTTCCTTCAAAGATATCGAAATAAAATACTTATGATGACATCACTATCCTGTATCCTCGGCCCATTTCTCTGTGCTTACTAATTATCTGAATTTTATCAATATATTATTACAACGTCTAGTGTTAAGCCTGGAGCCATGGACAATTATGGAATAACAACTTATTATTACTTCCTGACATCATGGTTTGGATATACCAAAATATATTGTTTTTCACAAAACAAGAATGGCCCAAATAGGTCAGATATTACCAACACCAGAGATTTTGTCGCTAAATGTGAAATCAAAACTTTCAATTTTCACACTTGATATCATAGTGTAACAGATACCACAACTGGAAAACTCTTTGTAGGATAAAATCCCCTCAGCTATGGATAAAATAGCCGGGCATATTTGACCCTCTAAAGGGCAAGCAGTTGACATTCATGATTCCACAGTGACGAACTCTTTTTTTGCCCAATTTGACGTCCTTCCGACAGCTCCAGTAACCAAACTGATGCCAGACGTATCATTTTCAGCTTTCCCGTGGATCACATCAGTGTGACCGAGACTGATGACGGATGACCCCTGGATCTCTAAATTCTTTGCCCAGGCATGCAACTTTGAGGGGGTATTCTAATGTTCCATTGTCTATACTAACAAAACGGGGACTGTCATCACATTTTCAACTAAGAACCCTAAGAATATTCTTGATGAAAAGGAAGATTAGGAGAGCAGAGATTCAAACCGTCAACCAAAACTGCCACAAAAAATGTCAATGTTTCTCCAGTTCTCAAATGGCTAGCCCTCTATTTTTGTGTCACTAGTTCAGGCCAAACAAATGAATTTAGAGCATTTACTCATTGTGTTAAAACAGAATAAGGGGTAAAAGAAGGTGTTTGCTTTTTCGAAAAGCCCCTTCCAAAATACATTCTCTGTGGGGTGTTCAATTTACAATATAAGTGTAGGCTAAATGTGTACCTTGGTTTGTGTCATCGAAAATCGAAAATTTTCAGTGAATCAACAGAAGGCACAAAAGTAATTTATTTATTGATCCTCCCTTTTCCCAACTCATCCAATTGATCATTACCAACTCCGAATGCTGGGAAAAGATTTTTGTCACGTGACAGTTTCCATCGATAGACTAAATAGAACTACGTATTTTGTTTTTAAATATTGACCAGTATTTGATTAATCATTTCCTATTTCCTGTCACAAACACGCACATACATTAACCGTTGGAATTTGATTGCTTTCCTAAGATACAAACCACGAATATAATAAGAAGATTTGCAGCAATGAAGTAACTTAACATCAGAGAAGAATGCTTGTGGGTTTCAGATACTACTATAGGACGCCTTTCTTCTAAATTGGGAAGTATTCTGCCATCCCAAGAAATTAGCAAAAAACAATTGATTAAATTGGCTCACATGAGTCTTAAGCTAGTGCAGATTTTAGAATCAATGAGTCATTAATTACATCGATACTGATTGAAAAAGCGATTTATCTACTGGCGGTAACGAAACGAAAAAAAAAAGAACCCAAAAAACCCCCCAAAAACCCAAAACAAAGATAATTGCGAATATAAATAGGTATACGAAGCATACAGATTTCTTGGAGTTGATTAATCCTTTCTGAGCTGATGAATGAATAGCTAGGAAAGGCTGAGCTGGAGTGATAAGGAAATAAGATGATAAGAAATTGCAAGAAAGAACAGCAAGTCTTACCTAACAGACTAGACAACTAAGTGATTCGTTTCTAAAACAAGTTATTAATTGACCTACAAATAGTATCAGATAGTTTTGAATCTCTATTGAAATCAAGGCATTGACTGTGTCCATCGCTATACAATGATAATAAAAATCAACTTGTTAAAAGATAGCTAGCGTAAATAATTACCGCAAGCTTCACTATTGTTACCTTGATCCTGCATAACCAAAGCTAAGAAAATTAGTCAGTTTTATAACGAGCATATTTTGCTGACTGGCCTTGTTCCAGGCTCAGATAAGCTGGGTTGATAACTACTATTTTCTAAGCAAAAGAATATAGTTTTGCTTCAACTAAATTTCAATTTTTGAATTTTGAATAATTTCTGTTATTTTATTCCAGTCTTCCAACAAACAGTAGACATAATAGTCCTGAGTTGTCTAAACTTCTTAGATGATGCATCTTGATTATTGATTTTCGACTAGTTTTTAAAAAAAATCTATTTTGTTGCCCGAGAAGTAGTAGTAGTAGTAGTAGTAATAGTAGTAGTAGTAGTAGTAGTAAACGTAATAGTCGTTGGTTCCTAAATTTCTTAAAGGAAGCATTTTGAATATTGATTGCCGTTTATTTCTATTATATTCTGTTGTCTGAGTAGTATTAGTAGTAGTCTCAAGACTGACTGAAGATACATTTGTGTTTTTTTCTCTTTCGTGGTATCTTTCAACAAAAGAAAAAAAAGAAAGACTTGTATCCCCATCTTCTGGATCGGACAAAGGAACATGTGATAAAATCTGAATTTTGCCTACTGAGGAGTATCTGTGACCAGATTGCAATGTTGCAGGGTTTCCCAAAATTAATTCCCAAATAAATATAAAATATTTTGATCAAATTTGTATCTTTTTAGATAGAAAAAGCCAGAAATAAACTTGTACTTGTGCCATCAAATTATAGTCGGATTAAAGAATGTAAAACAACCGGATATGAATCTGTAACATGTATTAAAGGAATCAAAACGAAAGTAAATGAATAAATTAAATCAAAAAAATATTTTGCACATTTTTAGTCGCACTACAACCATGTGAGAGTAGAAAAAAAAGCATGTTTTCACGTACCAAAAACATTGTTGATTCATGGGAAATTAATTTCTGAATTTTGATTCATCTCCAGTACACTCATGGTAGAAGCAGATTAAATAATGAAGAAATAGGAAATATGGAATATTTCTGGTTTTCACTCTGAAAGATATTCATGAATTTTCAGTTGTGATAAGCACATTGTCCTTCTCATATGATGATTCCTTTTTATTGATATTGAGAAGTATATATTAGTAGGCGAGACCAGCTACGACAAGTAAAAACGAGAACATCTTGACACGTGTCTCTAAAGTATCCAAGAATCTTAATATTTGAAATGGTAGCTTCAGATACTTCCCCTGGGATCTCACACCCTTATCTTAGCTTCCTTTCAACTTTCGAAAAGATTTAGCTCAAAAGACTACTCTTCCGGAATCACCATCAACTGCCTCACTATGTTCTCATGTACAATCTGGAATCTGTTACGAAAAGCCAGAAAACGTGCGGAACCAAATGCCGCTTACAAAAGAGTGTGATACTGATTTGTCCCCCCCCCCAAAAAAAAACCCGTATGCATAATGCCTCGCTCATTTATTGCACATTAGACGGAAGCACAGTACTCACTATAACTCACTGATGGGTGAATAACCCCATGGGAGAGTTTCTGCTCATGCATTCATATAAATATTCTATTTGAATGGTTGCCAATGTATCAAGGCTGTGCAACAGATTCTTGAGATATCCAAAATGGCTAAATACTTTCCAGAGATCTTGTAAGGTGTGTGTGTGTGTGTGTATGTGTGTGTGTGTGTGTGTGTGAGAGAGAGAGAGAGAGAGAGAGAGAGAGAGAGAGAGAGAGAGAGAAGAAAAGGACTGACTGATGGACAGAGATAAACATAGTATGTGGTTAGTGCATATGTTTGCGTGTGTTGGCGTATGTACGGTGTATGGAGAGCTGCATGGATCGAACTGGATTTTGGCACACACCACACTGTCGACCTATTCAAGGAAGCTGGTTTCATTGTCACTAAGAAAGTAGCAATTCTATTCAATTTATGCTCAAAACAAAGAAAAGCTCCAGATGCTTTGAACACTATACTACTAATGTTGTTATTTAACAAAGGAACACCCGAAAGACTTTAGCAACAAACCAATGAAATTACTCAACTGCATCCGCAAACTTTTCAGAATATTCATTAATGACCAAATCACCAAAACACTAGATGAAAACAAACCACGAAATAAGCTGGAATAAATAGCAGAATACAGAATGCCACTCGCTGTAGCATTCATCGACTTCATAAAGGCTTTCTACTTCTATGGTTATGGAGGTTATCACAAAATGTAGATCCCATATACATCATAGTACTGCAACATATATACAATCACAGCAAATCCTCTCTCAGGCTCAGAGCCCTTTCTGCTCCAAAAGAGGTACGACAAGATGATACCAGCTCACCCAAACTCATAACAGTCTGCCTCGAGACGATCTTCTGTAACGTAAAGTGGGAAAATAAAGGAATCAGAATAGACAGCAAAGTCGGTCTCCACATGATCTTTAACAGAACACAGCCCATGCGCAACTATCATGTCGGAAAATAACCACTATGAGCAACAACAACAACAAAAAAACAAAAACAGAACTAAAGAAAGTTGGCCGCATCATCTATCTAAGAAAAAAAGTCTTCATGCAACTTGCAAATGAAAAAATCATACTAAACCTCACAGGGAGAGATCACAAGACAGCATATGATATCAGGAGAAAACAGGACTCCCAAAGATGATACAATCCGTTAGTAAACTCATATGGCAACGGACTGGTCATGTTGTGAGAATGTCAGACAGCTCACTGACATCACGACTTACACAGATCCACTGATGTTACATGCGTAACCAAGGCTAGCAGAATACATGTTGGAGGGATAAACTAGATACAGTCAGAAATTATTGGCTACGCGTGACTTTCAAGATAAAAAGATCTGGAGATTCTCGGAGAGGGTCTATGTCTGATGACGGACGTATGATATTGATAATGATATTTCAACTGAAATAGATATAGTGACAGGCGTGTGTCAAGGTTGATAATGCATATAACACCCATTCACCGTTATGACTGTCGAGGCAGCGAAGCAGTTTTGACTGATTTATTTATCAATTTGCTCACTCACCTATTTTTTCCCGTAACCTGCTACAAGACGATCTTTTTGGAACATAACACTGGGATAATTGGATCCATCTTTTTAGTGAGGCCATTAACGCTAAGTAAACACAAGAAGTACCAGCGAAACTTTGAACTCAGTTTACCAAGGTAGTTACTTTTTCGGTTTGGGAACGATCAGAATCATTCCTATATAAATCAATGATAATTGCTCTCTCGCTATATGCCTTTTCAGTCCATGAAACATAGAAACACTCCCTTTTGTACACATTCCCCTTTTAATCTCTGAATTTTGGCAAACAGTGCACAATGAAGATTTGTATGCACTCAAGAGATTTCAAATTATGTTTATAGCTGTCTAAATTCCTATTGAAATAATACTCATTCTCTACGCCAAATACAAAAGTGCGCTCATAGTTTTAGTACGTGAAAGAAATTAAAAAACATAAGATTTTCGTGTGCACTGACTACAGAAAAATCAGAGGAGAAAAATTGTAGATTCTAATATATCTGAAAGAGGGGAATGTCGGATGATCTGTGAGTCTTCCTGAATCTCGCAGTTCTCATATATAGAATTTTTTCCCTTAAACTTTTGTTTTACTTATTCTGTGGTTCTCTTAATTGACATTAGATATTGAATGCCAATAAAGCCCACACATTTCGCAAGAGATTTTCATCCAGATGCTGTTTCTTTATTTCTCTTTCATATCAGCCAACCGACTTGCATTGTAAACAAAAAGGACTACGCAAAATCGGATGGGACCAGGCAGAGGTTCTGGAAATAAAAGGAACAGCGAGCCGAGTACGACGTCACAGCGACAATATTCTGATCGTAAAAAATATCTAGTATTCGATCCTTGAAATAGAAGTGAATAAATCAACGTATCATTTACATACTACCTATTTATGAGACCCATGATACGTATGTAAGATTACTTTTTAAAAAATACCTGGAACTTTCACTCACTCATATATTTACATATACTGTGTTGACAAAAGTAAGTGTACGATACCGATTCTTTGAAATCTATTATTTATTTCTATTTTTCAGGTATTGAAAACGATAACAAGGAATCTGAGTCCAGAGGAAGAGAATGTTGATGCAGTATTGGAAAACTGAAATTGCCAAGAACGTGCAGAACGTTGCAATTAATCTGACAATCTATCACAGATACATGTAATGCATCTGGAGGGGTAGTGGTTAATGCACCAGAATCTACCTGTCCTCATATGTATGCGACTACAGAAGATAATCTGAAGGGTTCTTAGAGGGGTAGTCCAACACGTAGACGAATAAAAGTAGCAATCATTTATGGATATTGATGCTAACCAGGAAATGTGTTACTGTATGTCAAAGTGTGCCACAGTGTCAAGGACAGACTTGAGGAATGTAGCACTGTTGATGAAGGACATTTGGAGCACCTGGGAGAATAATGACGACCCAACATGTACTGAATAAGGGGGGGATGCGACGATATTATTGGTTGTTATCTAGTGACAGTTGCATTTGAACCTCATATACTTTCGGCCTTCCTGGTAGTCGGCAAATCGAACAAACACACACCATATACTTGGTTTACCCAGAAAGTATACAGCTATCTAATGTTAACAAAGGGAATAACCTATCGAGGGTAATGAATCATTAGTTTCTCTTCAAAGTACTCCCCTTCAGGCCCCACGCACTCAACTCAGCGTCCCTTCGATTAAAAAAAAACAAACCTTATCTTCTAGTAGGATCATCATTATCTACTTTTTTGTATTCCCCTTAATTTCTCCCCTGGTGATTTTTGCCCTGTAGAGACTGAGAAAGTGACCCATAAAAATTTTGTATGCAATTTATATTTCCATCTTTCAATGTACATCAAATTTTTTTTTTCAATGCAATAGGTAATATGTAATATGTAGAACTGCTGTATTTGATAACCCCTAGAATCATTTACTCATCCTCAACCTTTTAGCGTCCTCTGTTGGACTTGAACCTTCCCAAGCTTTCACAAGACCTCCTTATCATCGGCGTTGGAGAGCCAATACATCCCGAACTTGTCTAACTCGACATGCCATCTTATATTTCGCCACTTACAGTTTTGCAAATGATTAATCAAGATCCACGTTGTGAGTTGTAATGTTCATTGGTAATATGACCTTCTTGAAGATGGCCAGTCCATTCCCATTGAAGTTTTTTCAAGGATTATATGACATCCCTGAACCGTCCTAGATAAACTGTGCTCTTTGTCATCTTGTCATATTTCTATGTTTCAGCTCCATAAGTGACTATCGGCAGGATGTATTGCTTGTAAACACTTTTTTTGAAAACAGATGGGAACGTCTGGATTCTAAAGGTTGAGTTTTCTTTACCAAAACGTTGCCATCCTGTCTTAATTTTCTTCTTTTGAGGGATTCATAGAGATTTGCCGTCATTAATAGACGTAGGGTTTACTCCTCCTGGTCTGCGTTTTTTATATGGATTTTTTGTTTTTATCCTCAATATGTTTGTTATACACAACATTTGTTTTACTGAATTTCATATATTGTCCAACTCTGTTGATTTTTTCTGTCAAATTCTTGTGAAGATATTGTAAGAAAGACGATGTTGTCATCCTATCAAAAGTGACTTAGGTATTCGCTGTTTATTCTGATTCCTTTATTTTCTCAGTCTAGGTTTTAAACAATAATCTCGAGGCTGGCTATGAGAAGTTTGAGTAAGCTGCTATCACCGTATCTTATCCCCTTTTTGAATTAAAAGGGTTCATAGTCATTGTATAGCCAACTGAATAAATGAACAGCTGTGTCGGTATATATGTTGCAAGAGTCTGATATACTGGACTGATACATTGTTGTATGATAGAAGCTATGACTTCAGAGTTTCCACTTTGTCAAATCCTTTTAAAAGTCTGCAAATGCTGCAACGAGTGGCATTTTGTATTCTGTTGCTTTTCCTTATAGTTGATTTACTGAATGGAAACGGTCCATGGTTTAATAGGTTTTCCTGAATCAAGTCTGTTTTTGTGTTTGGTTTTCATCTAGCGTTCTGGTGATTCGGTTGGTGATCACCTCGGTAAAAAGTTTATTCATGCAGTTTATTGAGCTTATTGGTCTGTCTTTAATTAGATTTTTCGGGTTCGATTTCTCATCTAATAGCATTACAGTTGCTGTAATGTGAATCAGTGGAACTTCTTTCTATCTTGGGCATGTCGAAGAATAGAGGCTTTCGTTGATTTCTGAATGCATTCAACCATTTGGTCTCTATTAGTTCTCCATTTTTCTCCAAACACACTATTTATTTGCATTTTTCCTGTACTGAGAGTTTTCTTCACAGTTTTCACAGCCATTTACCATGGTTTGCCAAATATAATGTGTGTGCACAGTATGTAGGCAAGATGACATAACTGAATGTCTCCTTCGTTATAACGTTGTTTACCATGACACAGTTTGCAATTTAACACAGGTGGGTAGTAGACCCGAAAGTATTTACCTATATTATCACTCACTGATCTAGAAAAACTGCAAATTAGATAAATATCAATAAAAGACTCACTTGATACGATTAAAATGTCAAATATCCTCCATATGTATTTCCTTTTTCATTTCGATGGGAGCATCTGCAAACTTCTCATAGAATTGACATCGATAGACAACAAAACTACTCAATCACATATAATGGGTTAAACGACTCATATAATATTGTCTTGGAATGAGGAAGATTTTGATGAAAATATGCATTTATCACATCACATAGAAATGGACATTTTTGTTTATTCGAAAAATGATAAAAGAAAAATTGTTAGAAGTTTTCAGCTGGAAATAAACTTGCTTTTGAAAAACTGGTTGAATTTCAACCAATCAATGATGTCTAATACAACTTTGAATATCGATTGGTTCATTATGAAAAGTTCAGTCACCAGCAAAATAGTAGGAATAATTTTTCGGATTTTATGGCATCTTTTATGGCAAACAATGAGCAAAGAGGTGTTTAAATCCAGCGAATAGAATATATACGGAAATCATCCCCCGGTACTTGACTGGTGGCAGGAAGGACGGTAAAATTAAAACAGAAATTAGATGCCTGTCGACGGAGGATAGAAAACATTTACTCGTGCCCTAGGAGAAAAAAGAAGTTATGGGCAATAAAATGAGATAGTTACTCCATTCGAAAAAAGTTGAGACTTATTGTAATCGATTAGCGACTTTTATTCCATTGGACCATTTTTTAAAAAATCGATCATTTTCTAGACTGCTGTCACCACTCTTGTACCTGGAGTCACACACACACACACACACACACACACACACACAAACACACCCACTTTTTCTGGCCTGTTCTTCAGGATCTAAGAGTAGTATCTGTTCCCTGGCCCGGCATAGACCGAGGAGTCGGTACTGACACTTGCCTGCTGAATGGGGCAGAGATGGTGGGTGTCAAAGACCGAGTGCGTCGATGCAAGCGTTAGCCAATGAGATTTAACTGAGGCTGCGTTTGCTAAGCGCATTGGGGGGCCTTTGGACTCGTCCTTCGGCTCTCCCATTATTACTCAGCCCAGCTACAGGGTCTCTGTTTCCCCAGGGCAGTACTGCTCCATTGCACTTATAGGAGCAGGTCCCCTGGTGGATGCTTTTGCAAGTGACGTTGTCTAGCCATTACGATGTGCTTTTCAACGGTAGCTGCGTCGGCTGGAGCCATTTTTGGAAAGGTTGCTCCTATTTCTTCCCACGTTAAGCCCGACCTTGTGTCACATATTGCTGTGGTAGGACAGTGATTGAATAGAACACACACACACACACACACACACACACGGAGAGGTGCACACAGGCACACATATGCATGCTAATACGTGCAGCGTGCGTACGGAGTTCATTGTCTTCATCACAACCTACATCCATTCATCCATCTGTGAAATTTCATTGCGCCGCTCTTCCCAATGTATGATGCAACAAACATTTCAAAATGGATGCTTTTAGTTCACAGCTATTCTTTTGTCCCCAATCAACATCTATTTTATTTAGTGCCCTTACCGAACTCAAAAATATTTCTCTTTGCTGTTCATTCATTGGTAATAGTTTCACAGTCTTCTGCAAATTTTTGTTTACATCACGTTTATGGAGCGCAAGTAGTGCTACATCACTTACATCCATACTTTTAATGCTATAAACGACTTAACTTTGACTTTGAGGTGACTTTGATTTTTCATCAATTCTGTCTGTAACTGTATTTCTTGAATGGCTTGTTTGCAGATGTTTGACGGTCTTGCAGGCCATCATTTCGTAATGAACAACCTTTCTCAAAATGGCTTCAATGGCACTGCTATTTCATAGGCAATCCTATAACGTGTTAGAACCATAGCGTCACTGACTTGAAAAACACTCATAAATATTGATCGCTTATTTTGAAATGACAGCTACAACTATTCGAATATGTCTTTGCATGAAGCTTTAAGTAACGTTTGAAATTTAAAAGAATACGGAGGTTTATTTGATGAAATCTTTTTGTATTTTGTAAAAAAAATGTATATTTATTTTTGGATCATTGATTGGTTTATAGAGTTGAAGAGAAAATTAGGTAATTGATTTCATAGAAATCTTCAGGAATGGATACTTTTTTCAACTATTACGGACGCAAGACTTAAGGGGCCACCTGTAGAGATCTTAATTCTTTGACAATGCCCACAATGGTATCCAATTTCTATAACATTTTAAATTCTGAAAAAATCATATCATTTTGTCGATTTTTTCAATCATATTTAGTTTTCGAGAAGAAAGGCATTGTTGAGCACAAAATATTATTAGAGCTGCAAATGTGTCGCAGGACACATGTGAGGTGTTGGTTGGCAACTTTTGGCCTGGGGGGCAGCTTTGATACTCTTTCCATGGCACTTGTCGACTGTATCTTTGAAATAGTTGATCAGTCACGCAAATGTGGTTCTTATTGTTTTATCAAATACACTTGAAGCAAAATTGTTAGAAATAAGAGTTTTACCAAGTTTTACCCAAGTATCCAAAATTAGAGCGTTTATATCAATTATGCTGAGCCAAAATGTCTATCTATCTAACTATTTTACTGAAGTCACGTGTTAATTGTGAAATGCCCAAAGACACTCAAACTAGTTGTGATCCTAGAATAAATTATGGTGATGATTTTCAAAAATGGTAATATTCAACAAGTACATGGTATAAATCCATAATCTCACATAATACTACATAAAACTACGACTACTATTTTGATCCTACGTTAATACCATGTTCTTTGTACATATGACGGAGAAAAATTTATACTGCAAGCATAGCGTTTCTTTCAATTATTTAGTTCTAAGAAAACCCCTCCTATGTAAGAGAAAATTATAGCTTGACAAAAGTATGCTTGATCTTCAAGTACTTCAAAGTACTTTCCGATGTACCAGACGTCAACTCTTCCATTCTGCTCCCCCCTCCCGAGAGCTGAGGTATATACATGACAAACCTGACACAGGGACAGAAAACAAGATTTTTAAAGTATTGTCATGACGTTTTAGCAGCGCTCTTTGTTGTTTGGCGTAGGTATTGTCTTTTCTTTACTATTTTCTTTCGACAAACTTTGACAAGTCTAATATTCTTCCGGACAATTTGGAAGAGGTTGAAGAGTTCATATGGAGAAAAAGGAAGGAGAGAGTGTGCTCTGAAAGATGAATATGTTTTTCTCATATTTCAAATAAACTTTGGGAATGAAAAAAAATGCGTTGTGTAAGCGTATATTTATAGGGAACGGAAGTAGATACACATTTATGTATCCCAAAATCAGACAGCCTCGAAAAAGATGACCTGTGACCATTTTCAAAATTAAGTTTTTTTTATTTCTCAACATTTTCACATTATTTTATGATAGGTAATGAATGTTGCCAAATGCTGTCAAACAAAATTGCAGATTTGGGAAAAAGGCTGCATATTTTCTTGTTCATGTGCAATTCTCGTGCCTGTTATTTCGTAATTAATCATCAAAAGCATAAACTGACGGTTACAGGTTCTGATATTCCTTCAGAGGTTTTGATGCGAAGATATAAGAACATCTTAACCTGTGAATCAAATAAAAGGTTCCGCTTGACATTTGTGACGGATGGTGTAAAAAGTTAGTCAATTAGTGTTCAAAGGACTACTAGATGTAGTTGAAAAAAAAAAACAGACATAAAACAAAGGAACAAGATGGAAAGGTTTGCCGGTCGTACTTAGTAGAGTTTTGTCATCCCAAAGTAGCATTTCTAATTCTGAAAAAAATAAAAATTCACAAAACTTTAGATGTAACACCCTCAAGGGGTAAGAATAACAAAACTCCATAAACTACATAAACATTTACAGATGTGACTGCAAATCTAAAAAGAAATCAAAACGTGAATGGTTCAAATGCAATGAAAGCTGGAATAGAAAACGAACGTCACACTTTAAAATTTTAATATCGTCGTGCCTTTTTAAAGAAAAAAAAATGATTTTAAAAATTTGAAATATGTGTTCTGTCAAGGGAGCCAATAAAGTAGTGCATCTTAAATATTAGGTAATCAATTACTGAAGAGGTTATGGAGAATACAACTCAGGTCGCCGAAATCATTATTCAAGTCATCTTGTCCAAGGGTTTTTAAACCTCAACATCCTCATATTTTCCTGGTTTGTTAGAGCGTCAAAGCCTCTGCCCAGGCATGTAATCGGATGTCATTATCGAAAGAACATGTCTTGTTCTAATCGAAGCGGTTGCTAATCTCTGCCACAACCGGTTTATTTTCCACAATGCAATTTAAAACGCCTTCTCCGAGAGTTAGATGTAATGGGTCATGTTTTGTATATAAGGCGACATAGGTGATATTTTTGATTGATAAAAGCCTGCTGAAACTTTAAATTTATCGCCAGATCTAACATTTTCAAATCTTTCTGTTTGTTGAATGTGGCTAAATCATTAGCTCAGACAATCACCATTTTCAAAATTTGTCAGTGTGTATTTGATGCACAGTACTGATTTTTTTAAAACTTGGGTTGACGGAAGACTAAGATGGATCAAAAGTCCCAGTAAGAGGCTGTAGAAAGACTGCAGCAAATTCTGGATGATCCTCAATTAATACATGATTTCTAATTAGGATGAAAACAGGTTTATGAACTTCCTAAGCCTATTTTCCACTTGGGGCAACCAATTATTGTCATTTTTCTCTTTTTATAGTTACAAACGGAAAGGTAATGCAGGGTTTCGTTTAGTCAAGAACAGATACCATACTTTGATCATGAGCAAAAGGCACATCCTAATCGTGACCACTGTTCTAATTCTGATTATCATCACAATCATTATCATTAACATCAGCTTTTTCTGCTACCTCATGTTGGAATTCCAATCAATTTAAATAAATTTCATAAAAGTTTGAAATGTTATTTATTGAATGAATTACTCGAAAATATGTTGCAACTAATGTAGAGGGAATTTGGAATCAGAATTATGATTTTGGTGAGAAATCAATTCCACAAATATAAAAGAAAAAAAAAAACGCTGTTTTAGTTTAAATTTTTAGAAATATAAAAATTACTGATAGACTTGACATTTTTTGTCAGGATCGAATCAATCACGCTTTTCTTTTTCCCTTCAACGTCAATGACGTCAACATCCCTTTTTCTTCACTCTCTCTTCCGATATTTTAAAATATTAATTAACTTTCTCTCTTCCAAACTTGATGTCATATGGAAAATAAGAAATATAATAATTTCTCTCTTTCTGTCCCTCTTTGTCTACACAACACTTGATAGGGTTAAATTTGGTAGTTGGTGGAATTAAACGCTTTTTTTATTCTTTTTATGATTATTATTATTATTATTATTATTATTATTATTATTATTATTATTATTATCATCATTATTATTATTATCATCATTATTATTATTATCATCAATATCATTAATAATAATAATAATAATAATAATAATAATAATAATAATAATAATAATAATATGAAAACCAGGGTAGTACCAGTCATAGTGGGAGCACTAGGAACTGTCCCCAGAACGCTGAGGGAGAGACTGGAGGAGATCGGGATTAGGGGGAGGATAGAGACCGTACAGACCACAGCACTACTGGGAACTGCACGGGTACTGAGGAAGGTGCTAGAGATATAAGTACTGCAACGAATTGTAGCTCTGTCATGATATGCGAAAGAGGGAGGAGACGTTAGCTGAAGACCTGAGGAGACTTATTGTCACTCAGCCCTCAGCGATAACCACTGGGCAACCGGTGTGAAACTGTAAATCGCAGAATTACTGCGACCTGCTAGTACTAGGAGAGGAGGGCTGGAGACTTGAGGAGACTTGCTGTCACTCAAACTCCAGCGGTTACCACCAGGCAACTGGTGTGAGATTCCAAATAATAATAATAATAATAATAATAATAATAATAATAATAATAATAATAATAATAATAATAATAATAATAATAATAATAATAATAATGTGTTACATATCTTACTGACAACCGTTCTACCTCATCCATCTTGTGTCCGGTCTCTTTTACTTTATAGCCTAATAGGCACCAGTTGTTAATTTCTTTTACTCTAGAATTCCTAATAAGAGTCCAGCCCATCTACATTTTAGCTGCTTGATTCATTGTATAATACCTCTTACTTTACTCCTTTTTCTGAAACATTTATACGATATTGCTCATCTCTTTGTTTTTCCATCGCTCTCTCTTTGCGATTCTAAGTTGGTTCCTTTTTTTTTGTTCTTTTTGTTATCCCCGTTCCGTCATTTTCCATGTTTCATATACTTAAGTCATAGCGGGTATCATGCTTTCATTATATTCTTTACCGACGTTGGTGAAATTCTCTTCAATATGTTTTCATTCATTCTAAATTATTTTCAATCGATCGATTTGTGTTGTTTTATTTAGTTTTATAGTCTTTCTCTAACTCTATTACCCCAATTAATGAATTCGTCAACCTTGCTCTCACTCTAATAGTCTTTTTCGGAAAGGGGGGGGTTCTGTTGAACATTACTTTTGTCGTAGTTTAATTCTACTTCTATCCCACTTTTTACTTTTTCTATCTAAATCGCTTGAATTTTTTGTAATTCTTTCGATGCTCCCGAGGCCATCGACACATCTTCAGCATATATCACGTGGCTTACATATTCTGTATGATTATTCCCATTGGCTCTTAGTCAGTTTACCAAGAGATGCTGTCAAAGTTTGCAGTAAATACATTTATTCATTCGTGATTTTTATTTTCACCCGTTCTTTGTTCCGATTCATGCAGTTTATCGATATATTCACTGCTCAAGGGAAACTGTTCTGAGCTTAGTTGAAGAAGAAAGGAACAAAAATTGTGATGAAGATGGATAGTACCAAAAATATTGATGATAAATGACAATAATTTATCTAATAAAACAAACGAATAAAATGGATTAGCGATAGTTAATCAGTAGTTTATAACAAACAAGGCAAAAGATGAGATCGGGACAGTGGATGAGTTTGAATGTTCAAATCAGATTTGCACTTACTACTGATTATTCGTGCTTTGAATTTATCCAATCGCTGCCAAAAGCAAACCGGCAGTACTTTACTTGTATTAAAAAAACAACACAAATGAGATGAAGGTTGATACTTACAATGAAATGTTGATTCATGTTATTTCATCAAACAAAATAAATCAATTGGATTACTGATATAGAACTACTAATTCATAGGAAACTTGATGAAGATATTGGGACAGGGGATTCAAGTGTTCGAGTTTGACTTGTGCTTGCCAGTGACTGAAAGGAATTGGAGTCGGTAAAATGATACGGTCCATTATCATATCCATTTGTTCATATTGGAAATTACTAATGGGTAGAGATCTGTTTTTACTATATATATCGAAGTAATAAGAATATCACTCATTGTATCAAGGTATGTATTTTTAGTATAACGAGTTAGGTAGTGTAATAAAAGGGTAGCAAGAGCGTAGAACATGCTTGGTGCAAACCAACCACGAAAACAGGATGTATTCAGGAAAAGCTACTCAACTATCGACTATCTCCAGTGAATTAACTAAATGAAAAAGCAGCAGAATCTAAAATGCCACTCCCTGTAACATATGTCGACTTGGAGGAGGCTTTTGACTCAGTGGAAATCCTAAAAGGCATCGATGCTATCACGCAAAAAAGCGTTTATCCAGCATATGTTAGAGTCTTGCAACGTCGTTCATTTCCCAAGGCTTCATATTGAGTCTAAGCCTTCTCAGCTCGAAAAAAGAGAAAGAAAAGGCGATATCAGCACGACCCAACTAGAGCCTGCTTCAAGATGATCATCAGTAACCTAACTTCGGAAAAAAATAAATACAGCGAATACCTAAGTAACTTTAGATTTGCTGATGGCGGCAGCTTACGTAAAGCAACAAACATGAACGACCACATACATTTCTATTCTCATTGCACTCTAAAAATTAAATCGGGAGTAATTATAGGCTTTTACCTAAGGACTCCCTGAATATGTAGCCCAAAATACTGCGATGATGAAAAAAATACATCGAATGATCCCCATGCTCACTTTAATACCCACCATATTTCATTTACCAAGCAAGGAGGAAAGTATCCAATTCTACATAACAACAACCAAACATGACACAAAAACCATGTAGACGTATCATATTACCAAACAACTCAACTATCATCAAATTCAGCACAAACTTGAGCGGGATGGATAGATACATTGCCACCAAGACCCCCCAAAACATAAAAAAATTGATAAACAAGCCACTGCAAAAACACTTCCCACCTGAATCTAGCGTCTACACTATTCCGTGTAATGACTGTACAAGTCTTATATCAGAAAGACATGGACACCTCTCAAGGAAAGATTATACGAACAGAAGAGACTGGATCGGAGGACAAATAATCCTGTCGATTACAAGAACATTCACAACTACAACTCCAACTATCACCAAGCGAATCCCATCAAGAAAATTTGTTTACTCCTCGAAACGTAGATGCGGTGAAAAAGCTTTTATATTTCAATGCAATACAATAACATAAAGGTATGATCACTTTCAGACTGCTAACCCCCTAAAGACTTTTGAAACAGAATCACATAGACACAATGCATTGCATTGCCAACATACAATTTATTGACTAACAAGCGACAGAAAATATGCTTTGCTTTTTGTTAACTATCATTTGCTTTCAGTTTGAATAGTTATTCTCATCAATCATCTTCTGTAGAAAGATTGTATAATAAGATGATTCCTTCAAATCAAACTTTATACACCTCATAACATTCTTTGTGAGAAAATTTAGTTTTTCATTTCTTATTTCCTTACAATATCTATATTCTATTATGGTATTTCCATTCCCTTACGGTATCTATATTCTATCACGGTATTTACATCCCATCCCAAGTCATGATTTTTCAAACTTTGCGAACCACTTTTAATACATTTGATCATCCACTGTACATGCTACATAAACCAAACAAATTTTTTTCTGCTTTCGGTTTGAATTTTTTAAAACAGTAATTATGATGTGCCAGAAATATCGTACATTTTTTTGCATTTCCAATGTTGGGATCAATTTAAAAGGCATATATGACACCTGTCACAGTAGGATTAGAAGTGATCTTATTGAACCAGATAGGTCCAAATTAAGCTCTATAACAAAAATTAATAAACTTTTGAAACAACCACTCACACACACACACACACGCACACACACACACACATTTCTACACTTTTTTGATTATAATAATCTATTTTGGTGCAGTAAAAAGACACTGTACTTTTTTGACGAATCGTTTTCTCTACTTATTGTATTTGGTAAACATTTATTGACAAGTTGTCATTACTTTCTAATACAGGTTAAAATCATCAACCCACCAGCTAAAAGCATAAAAAATTAATTCCCTTTGGTTTCGTCAATGCAAAATCATACTTAGGCAGAAAGCTTCTGATACTACATTAAATACCACCCGATATTCTGGCCAAGACTCAGTTCCTGTATGTTTACAGGATTTAGCGAGGGTATCTGTGCTTTGAAAACGATAAATGTCAAGGAGCAAAAGGAAAATTTTTCCCTCAGCTGCCTTTTTTCTTTAGACCTTTCTTCTACTCACTTTCTTCCTGACACGTTGATAATGACTTTCTTTCTCAGAAAGTTGTCAAATTGAGCAGCTGCAAAGAAAACCTTAAAGAATTCTTGACTCCAAGAATAATGATTTTCAAAGTAGAATATCAATGACATTGTTACACGTTGATTAAAGTGCATACAACCACGTAGAATTCACTCTAATTGTTTTATATCATTCATTTATACCACCTTAAAGAATCGTTATTTCGAAAAAGACACACACACACACTTTCACACACACACTTACAGAAATATATATATATATATATATATATATATATATATATATATATATATATATATATATATATATTGAAACTTGAAATATCGATGTAAAATTTTGAATAATTTCATCACTTATCTGGAATACATTCATTTTTGTTTGTGATTTTGACCACCTAATACATTCTTCAATAGTAAAGAGTAGAGTTTTGGTCATGGGTTGTGTAATCTAAATGGAATTCGAATCATTTGGAGTCTTCATAGCCAATAAACTCTAATCTATTTATGTGATCGAATGAGATTAAAGTTGCATTTAGTGGTCTCTATTCAACAAACGGTGTCACATCTGCAAAGTATTGGCAAGAGAACACTTCTGCTCCATTTCGAATGAAGTAGTTATGTAGATCTATGATATCAAGTACAATGTGCAATTGCTGAGCAGATAATTTTCCTTTTTGGGGGGTGACCCAGTTGGTAATGGAGAGAGGAAGAAAGGTATTGAACACAAGATGAAGTCCATTTGTGATTGAAGGGCTGCTATTTGAGTGCTGCAGTAAATAGGTCCCTAAATGGTCCATAGTAAGTCCAGTGGTGGAAATCTCTGAAAATGATCAACTAACAATGCACCCTGGAATTCAGAAGATTTCACTGGTAAACCGGCAGGAAACTTTTAAAATCATGCCGAAGGGAATAATGGACATGGTGGCAGGTATTGTGCGATATGGTTAAGAAACACTGCTTGAGTTCTGTGACAGGTTGCAGTAAGATGTATAGATTTGTTCAGCTGAATGGTGAGCAACAGATTTTGTTTCGATTGGATGATGCTTTTCATTCTGGAGAAGTCATGCAACGATTTTTTCAAGAAGGGGGATATGAAAGTTTTGTTTTGTTCATCCTGGATCTTTATATGGTTGATACCGTTTAAGGAGGTTGGCAAGGAATATTTTGAACGTTTTGCAGCAATTCAATCCTATGCATGTACTCAAAACAGCTATGTGAGAACGTGAAATGAAGTACCTAATGAGTTCCTTCATTTTTTCACTCAAGGCATACCAGAACAGACTGGTCAAGTGATTAATAGAAACAGTGCTGTGATAACATCTCAACAGTAAAAGTTTTCTACAAGAAACCAAATAAGATTTCCGATGAAATAATGAAAGGTGGTTATTAGCAATGAGTTTAGATTTCTGAAACGTGTTGATCAACCGAATGATATGTCTGATTTAAATAGTTAATTCTTACATTTTTCAAAGCGAGTAAGTATAGGTATCTATAGATGTGACTTACGATCAACTCATGAGAATTGATGATTTATTTAAGAGATCAGAACCATGATTTAGTTGAAAAGTTTTGCCCATGGGTAACGTCTTATGACATTCATGACTGATTCGATGCGGCATGTACAGCTTAGAGAATCTCAAACATAAAAAGATGATACTCTATTTGAGGGCTTTTCACTCAAAAAACATGCAAATAAAGTCTTCAAAGTTTTTCCAGCCATATATAACATATCAAGTCATTTGTATGGAGTACCCATATTGACTATTGTTATAGGTGTTTCAAAAACAGTGTTTAAAATGAGATCAATTTTTGGATATCCTCGAAATTGTCTTCAATTAAATTGATTTTAATAAAATGTGATAAAAGCTGTGTGGCTATTTACGTAAAACCTTTGCTTACATTATCACACGGTTTATCCACAAATAGATGGATGTTTGCTTGCTATTGAGAGCATGAAAAAATTCTGAATAAAAATTCGTACTCAAAATAGCCTCGATAGTGTAGCTATACCTGGCCCGAAAACTTTTGTAATACTCCAAAAATTTTTTTTCAATGTTTACCAGTGTTATAATTTCTTCGGAAATGTGTCATGTTCCATTGAGGTAGATCATTGATTAAAGAACTTTAAATTTGAATTAAATTCAATAAATAGTTCATTTTCACCCCATCAATATCAAATTCTGTTCCACCTGAAAATTATTTGCTAAGCAGGTGCTGATTATTATTTTTGCACTAACGCTCCTGGACATATATAAGTGTTTTGCGAGATGAAAATACCAAAAAAAAAACATATTTTTTCATTCAAATGGAATCCATACAAGATGATGTCCCATACATGATAATGTGAGCAAAAATTCAAAAAAAGTGAAATCGATTGCAAGAAAACTGAAGTTTACCAATTAAAGAAGGTATAGGACCGTACTTTTTTTTATTTTTGAATTACTGCATCTCTTTTCAAAAACTAATAAAACAAAATTAGCACGAGAATCACCAAGAAATCCGTTGCATTTCTTTATAGGATATGTGAAATAAAATTCTACGAGGAGCCTGCAAATGCTGAAAAAAAATCAAACAACATTACCCCCCACACACATACATATATGCACACACACACACACATATATATATGTGTGTGTGTGTGTGTGTATGTGTGTGTGTGTGTGTGTGTGTGTGCATGTCCTATGTATTCACTATCCCCCCAGAGCAAAATGTGACACAAGGTCAAGGCTTTACGTGGGGAAAATAGGAGTAACCAATCAAAAATATGGCTAAGCAACCGTGGTTGCTAGAGCAACTGCAATCACAAAAGCGTCAGATAGGTCTGACCTGTCCCTTCAAGTACAATGGGACAGTGCTGCCTTTGGGTGAACTGATCCCCTGTAGATAGGCCAAATGATAATACGAGAGCCCATGGACGAATCCAATGTGCGAAGCAATACGCAGCCCAAGTATAACCTCATCGGCTCAGTTTGCAAGTCCGTCTCTTGCTTAGGTTCCATGTTTCAGCTCCATATCGGGAAAATGCATCGGTTGTATACTGTTCATTTTAGTATTATTAGGATCGTCTGGATTTTGAAAGTTGAGGTTGCTCTCCCGGCGAATATCTGAGCAACCTTGAATATGCAGACGACATCGTCCTTTTGGCAGAGTGCCTATACGACCTCCAACTAATGCTACAAGAACTAAACGAAGAAAGCAAAAAAGTTGACCTACACATGAACTTCAGTAAAAAGAAAATCATGTGCAACAATCATGTTGAGAATAAGAACATAACTCTCAAGATAGAAAATACAAAACTCGGCAAGGAAGACCAGTGCATCTACCAAGGACAACGGATCTCCATGATTTTCTCAAAAGAGGAGGAAATCAAGTGAAGAATCACTTTGGGATGGCAAGTCTTTGGATGATAAATACGTGTCGTAGAAAACGGAATATTTTTTCATCATAAAGCAACAGGTAATTTTGTTTGGCAACTATCAAAAAATGGATCTACTTTAAAATACATGAATTGAGTAGAGAATCATTATATTGATGAACGTATATAACTTTACTGATTCAAAAAATCGATTTTAAACCACAAGAAAAGCAATTTCGGAGCACGTGAGTGAGGTTGTATTGACTATGTTCATTTGAATTTGAATTTAAAATATAAGAGCACATTGTCATAAAACCATCCCTTAAGATTGAATCTCATGAAATACACGTATTGAATCTTGATTCCGAACTACCTGTTATATACATATATATCTAGAGAGAATGAGAGAGAGAGAGAGAGAGAGAGAGAGAGAGAGAGAGAGAGAAAGAGAGAAAGAACGGAGAGACGAATGTCTACCTTCTAACGTCAAACATATTACCATCGTTAATAAAGGGAATATTGGAAATTACTGTCAAATGGGAGCACATATAATTAAACCTGACTCCAAGATGGAAAGCAACAGAGTGATTTTTGCGCTATCAAATATGAAAATCAGAAAAGTCCGAGGCAAAGATAGATCTTTTCGAAGATTAGCAAAAGACAAGGGCAACTATTCACAAAATGCTCGGGAGATAATGTAATGCCCTGAAACGTCTGTCTAGGCAAGGTGATCCCACAAGAAATGAAACTATAAAGTCTATCACAGTCATCACCGTATCACTTTATTACTCAATATTTATGAAGTTTTTTTTTCTTTTAAATACTTACAAATATGATGAAAATCAACTGCAAAGTGGCTTTTTAACAACACACTGACTAAATATGCTGATTGAAAATACATCAGAAAGCAATGAACAACTTTAGTTGATTTATGCAAGCTATGAAAAAGCTCTTGATTCAATAAAACACGCTGCAGTTTTCCTCCCAATAAGAGAAGAAGGATTGGATGAGAAATATATAAAAGTAATCGAGAATATATAGACAATGGCACTGTGTTAATTAGAATTAATAATGATAAAGATTGGCAAATGAATGATACAAAAGGATATGATATCACCTTAACTTTTCACAGTTGAGTTTGAAAGCATATCGGAAAATAAACAGAGAAAAACCGTAGGCGTTAACATAGATGGATAATATTTGAATTAATCAAGGGACTGTGATGACATTGCATTTATAATAGAAACAGTAGAAATCTGCAAACAGAAATTAAATTATATAGTCCGAAAAAAGTCCATAGAAAAAGAGGGTGAAGGTTGAGGGATAATTTTGCCTACGTGAGGTGATAAGGCCATGACAAAAACCCTCGAAATGTGTACGTTCTGTAGAGCAGACTACAAATTTTTAAAACATGAGACTTAGATTGAATGTATCGGTGTAATTCAACCCAAGTGACGATTATTCCACGAACTCCCATTGAAATTCACTGAAAACTTTTGGAGATATTTAGTGGATACACATGTCATAAATGAATGTGAAAAGACAGGAAATTTTCTATTAAGATACCCTTATCCATCCCTAAATTCAACCACCTCTCCCCTACCCTAACCTACTTTCTTTCCCGAAAACTTCGTTGAAACTAATTCATTCCTGTAATGTCCATTTGACTCACGACTTCAATGTGCAAATAAAAACACTGTTTTTTCTTTCTTATTTTCTGAGGCTTCAAAATCTTTTTTGATATTTTCAGTCTCAACAGTTCGAGTACAGTGATTCTCTGCAATAGATGAAAATTGCAAGAATTGTCTCATCCATGACTCATCTAGAGAAAAGACCATTTCTTTCAAGTGGGTAAAAATTATTTACATCTCTGTTATGCATATTATTTTACTACACAATTTATTTTATTTTTACTTGAGGTCAATTGATATAATCAATAGGGTTGGTTTATAGCGTACCAGGTAACCTCACTCATAATATATCAACCAACTCCAAATACATAGTTCTATTTGTATCCTATTCAAAGAGTAAGCCTTCAAATGCTGCTTGAAATGCATGTAAATTGTTCATTGCTAATTCTCATAAGCATAGACTAAGTTATCATCAATGTTTGTCAAAGAGAAATATTTACTCAACATGGTGAAAGAACGTTTCTCACACAAAGCATTTCATGTTTACCGCACATGATTCCAATGTACAAAAATGGTAGAAATACTGGTGGAAATACTGATGGGAAAAATATCAAAGCATGTGATTAAACCTGTCCCAAGTATCAATCTGCCCCAGTATCCCCTAGTTAAATAAATCAATTTGTTTCTGTGTCCTAAAACCCTTCATTAGGACTCAAAGGGAAGTCATGTACCGATTTTCATTCTTTCTGCAACTTATCTAGTCGTTGTGAAACACATAATATACTTTGCCATAATATCTACACGAAATCACAGCATGGAAGTCAAAATAAGAGCTGCTATGTAGTCGCGTTTGGTAATATATTACTATTTTTAAACATTAAAACAAAACAATGAATTTTTTGATGAGCAGAATTAACTTTCATTATCCATGAAAAGGAACCAGGTTTAACTCTACTTGTGGAGTTGGGTGAATAGTGTTTCTGACTTTCAAGCAGAAAGAATAAAATACCCAACCTTATTCATCCCCTTTTTTTCCAATTTTCTTCAAATTGTGGACAATTAAAAAACGGGTATGGAATTGTCGAGAAAAATCTGTATATTTTCTCCCTATATATATTCTTTGCAAACACATTTCATAACCGTGCAGATCATTTTTTCTAAATTATCATCAATTATATTTCTGAAACACTCCATATAATGGAAACAAACATCACTTTTTATGAGATCATCAATTTTGACAAGATACGCCTCGGGAACCATGATGGAAATTTACAAGAAAATCCAATGAAAATAATCGCAGCAATTCCAGCTAAAAAAGCCTAATTGTTTTTCCTAAAATTGAAAACAATCAAACCGAGGAAAGGATTACCTTATTAAAATTTATAACTGTGGGGCTGAATTTGCTTTTCTCTAAACATCAAAGATACGTTCTTACTTTCAATCGGCCCTCGACGCATGAGTTAACATTTGACAAGAGCTTTAATGCCCCGAATAATTGTATTCTTTCTGGATCCCAGCAGTAAGATTACGTTTATGTCTTTAAAAAAAAACGGTCAACATTCTGTGTATGTTGAACATGAGGTAAAGGTAAAAAAAGTCGTGGAGGCAAAAGAGTTCAAAAACGTTATGGGAAATATAGTAAAGTAATTATGTACTAGACAATCAAGCATTCAGAGGTCAAATGCATGCATGATAATGTTAGGCACAACGGGATTGGTTAATGTCATTAGAATTTTTGAAATGGAACAGTCCTTTGACAATTTGCAGAAAACAATGTTGCTGAGTATTAGATATTTGTTTAAGGTATATTTTCCAACACAATAATGAAAAATTAGCTAAACATTAACCGAAAGTGCTTTTGCTGTGTAGCATTCCAAATTCTTAAAAATACTTCATTAGTAGCAAAAGCTTATCCGATTGCATTATATCAGGATCAAGGTAAGTTGCATAAATATCGCTCTGAGACTTAGCTATGGGACAACTGTAAAAAGTCTCGACATAAAACTATGTCTGGCACATGCATGAAATGATCAGGACAATGTCTGCTGATAGAGGACATAAGAAACATTATTCATTGATTATATTTTAGATGATATATGCTTTATTTTGCGTTAGCTATCTGCTTTTCTATGCGTGTTTTGGATATCACACTTAGCATGAATATCATTGAATACTTTCGGCTAAATGATTTTGAAAATTTAATCATATTACTAAGTATAGTTATACTTCATCAAACAAAGACATTAAATTACTAAGTATAATTATCATTAATATAACATAGTCCTCAATGTTTGATAGTTACCTAACGCTGGATATGTGCAACTTCTGTGTTTCCAATACAAATGAGTCACATTCATGTCATAAATACTCAAACAAGCATGAAATCAGATGTTAATTACCTAATATTCCAGCTACTATTTAAGGTATAGAGCAGGGTAGGTCCAAAATAAAATACTACTTTGATAGACCTTCAATATAGCAATGTGAGTTTTTCTAATGTCTTTGTTCGATTCCGAAAAAAAATTCAGAAGGATAGAGAAAGATAACTTGCCTTTTATAGTTTAACACATTTTTTCGAATTCGAGAAATTTAACATTTAGAACAACCAGTCCTGATTTTTACATGACTTTTTTTTATGTTGATTGCAGAATTTTTGGTTTTTCTTATGTAATTTTATAAAACAAAGCGATTAGAAGCAAAATGTTCCATTGTTACTCATCACAAGTACTACACACACACGAATATATATATATATATATATATATATATATATATATATATATATATATATATATATATATATATATATATATATATACATATATATATGTGTGTGTGTGTGTGTGTGTGTGTTAACTGCAGTATCTGACAATGTTATTTTCACTGGCAATGCATATAACAATACCCCAGGGATAGGCTACAGAGAACAGGGGCCATCATCGGCGTAAAAAAAAGTGTTGCAGAGAAGAAAGCGTGAGTGAACAGGGGCAATTCAGATCTAGGCACCGAAATGCCAAGGCTTTTATACTGTTGAGGGAGAATTGACTCTGAACTGTCAGTATCTGCATATGCTCTGCTGGGGGAAAGACACCCCATTCTTCCAACCTCAGTGGACCATATGATAAACCCTTACTTCACATGGTGGCCTTGAACAAGTTGCACCCCACCTTGAAACTTAATTGCGCGAGTTGAAGGGTTACTCTGCTTATAGGCTCGCTGTCTATGGCCCTACTGCAGTGTTGAATCATTCCAAAAACTATTTGCTCGTGAGAACAAACCTTAATATTACGTTGATGGATAATGTAAGATTTGTTTTGGCTGATCCCTTTTAGAAAATCCTGGCCTTCTACTATACTAGTCAGATATAGTCATTACAGTATAAGATTTTTTTTAGAAATTTGAAAGTCTTTGATACGAAATAGGTCATTGAAATACTGTTCTATAATGAAGGTGATACAAAATGTCCATTTATCAGGGGAACATATTACTTATATAGTTTTCCCTGGTCATCCGTTGCATAGGAACTCTCTGTGCAATAAGATTGAACATTGTTTGCAGTCAAAATTGATTGAGCGTGTAAATACAGTGCACGGTTTCCAAATTTTATTATGATGAGTAATTCTGATTTGAAAAATGATTATCTTTATTAAGATCTTGTTCATTGGCTTAAAAAAAATCAGATAAGATGGGAAATTTTTTTTTTCTCGTTTAAGTGTCCTTGAATTATTACACACATTTTAGAGTATAGTCGATAAGTTCCAAAAATGCCATCTTTGTGCCAGTTTAAAGCAGGAAAATTAGCATGCATATGCATACGACCATTCTTAGGCCAAGTGGCTGCATTTTGGTTCAACCTCCCTCGATTGCAAGTGGCTTCACCTATATGATCTTAATTAAGATAGTGCAAACATTTCCCGAAATTGATGCTATCCCAGCTTCAAACTTATATATTTGTTTTGCTGTTTGCAGATACAGACCTCCAATAACTTTCACTGACTATAATTTCTTTCATTTGCCAACGAAATTTGGAGGATATATGTATCTGGTCGTGTCTTTCTATGTGATATCTCTGAAAGTACTGAATGCATGTCAATGATATTTTTTCTTTTATCTACATGTGTAATGATGTATGTAAAATTTGGTTGAATTTTTGGGTAGATCCAGCAATATATTTGTGATTGAGAAATAGTTTCCTACTCTTTTTTCCATAAATTTACCTCTATGCTCATGACTGCTCACAAGATATCTACAATGTTCTCAATGAATTTCAATGACAACATTAGACAGTAGACTGCAGTCGTTTTAGATAGGATCCATGCTCTCTCCGCTCCTTTATGTCAGTTCTATATATCTGTATCACATACACCAAAATGTAACTGATGACACGATATCTTCAAAGGTTCTCCATACATTTCAATTATATTTGACGATGAGTTGACAATGGGGCAATGTGTCCACCAATTCAAGACTGATCCACGCAGAATTATTCCCTCTATGTCAACAACAGATGATACCCCAAAACTCGCGATATGTTTCTCACAATCTATGTACGTATTAAGATGTATTTTTTCTAGAAAAGGGATCTTATGGCAATTCAATTTCAAATGGGCATTTGAGTATACAATGGGGATGTTATGGGACAATGAATGATGTAGAAAATGCTGTTTGTACACAGTTTGAGATTAAGCAACTTATTTGTCCCCAGATTTTACAAGGTGATTTGTCCAGTGCGGTGACTCTAGGCAACAGTTCTTGTTCATTTCATGGAACATTGATATAATCTTCCATTTACACAATGAAATGAATTTAGAACTTGGGGATGCAGACCTGTACTTGATCAAAGTTCAGGCATAACACTTTCTGATCGTGCAATTTTACGTTTATAAATAACAGAACAGGATGATAGCACCTCTCTCATATGCTTACACAGGTTACACCAGCTACGTTAGAAGCAAAGTCATTGTATGCCACACCCATTGTATGCCAAATCTTGCCGACTACTAGTTGCCCAGTGCATATTAGAGAGAAGCTGTGGGGTTGGAAATTTTCAAGAAATATTTGAAACCGGAAAGCTGGAGAGGGCACCTTCATATTTTGAACTGGATATGTGACAAAACAGTTGCTGATCTCCTACCCTGTCATCTTCCCTGGTATTCAACTTGTGTCGCCATAATAAAATATGGCATTGATATTATCAAGAAAGCAAAAGAACATATAGGCGCCTGTGATGATTGCAAACTAGCCTCTGTCTGCAATTGACAAACAAATGGAAAAATAAAGTAAAATGCCTGATGATGTTGGTCGGACTTGATATTGAAATGGCAGCCTTATTCAAGCTGCAATAGCAACAGTACGAACTGGAAAACAATATCTGAAGGTGCCACCGGTAAGCAAGCCCAGCCATACCCATGATTTCCCAGCTGCAGTTATGTCACTTCTGAAAAAAGAAACCTATAATAGCTACTGAGAAACTGTAGTTGAAGAGGCGCCAATAACCCTATTCAATGAATGACGAAAGGGAAAAAGGAAACAATTCAGATATTGAAACCTTGCCCAGGAACTGCAACTGGCCATTTTCATTTGTGAGAGGGTTCAGCGTGTAAGTCACTGAGGCCTGAAAGTTGAGTTCTTGTGCTGACTTGCTCCGTACGATTTCGGAATTGACCTAGATGCTAGCGAGTAAGGGTTTATTTTCGTGAGGTCGCTGTTCTCTGACGAAAACATCAGAATTGAACTGTGAAATTTTAGAATGACTACTTTATTATTCATAAAAGTAAAAATGCACCATCAGAGATTGTCACGTATCAAGGACAGGAGCAGAACATTGAACTTCTGAAAGGAACTAGTGGAGTCATCGGCCTAACAGAAGTATTTTCTGAGGTTGATCTGACATACAAGAAATAGGTCATGAGTAAACTCATTCTGTACAAGAGAAATGTCACAAGCAGGTCCTACCTTTGGTGGCAACTATAAAAACATGAACAATCCAAGAGAGCAAACAATGATCTCCTTCTGTTACCCTTCATAGATAGTGTTGATAGTGATGTAGTTATCTCAGTGAAAACTGTGGAAGTTATTGGTCGGAAAGGATACTAGGAAACATTCAATATCGATTCTCAGACGGATCAATGGTAGTACCGAATGTAATATCCCAGAACAATATTGCTCTATCCTGTCAAATGTGAGGAAAAATCAAAAAGCCATCTGCACTCGATGATGAATGTTATCCATCAGTAAATATGTATCCTATCAATCCAGATCCAATAAACTGGACACTATTGTTAAGTTTGGCCCATACACCGGAAAGCTGCTCTTGAGTACTTGCTGAACTGATTAAGTTTGAGAAAATTACCTTGCAGACATAAAAAAATGTCTACGACGGCTGACTGGAAAAATAAAAATTGCACAAAGCTATTCAGGGTTACCTCAATAGAATAGTTGTGTAAAATGTCAATGGTGACGTCGAGCTAAATGTCTCTGATTCGGA
This sequence comes from Thysanoteuthis rhombus, assembly GCA_963457665.1. Classification (NCBI taxonomy): domain Eukaryota; kingdom Metazoa; phylum Mollusca; class Cephalopoda; order Oegopsida; family Thysanoteuthidae; genus Thysanoteuthis; species Thysanoteuthis major. Next base: position 35,101,777 of record OY735216.1, read on the forward strand.
AAATTGATTATGCCACCAGGCAGCTGCAGAATTGAATTACCTAGCCCCCATTCAGCACAAAGATGCTGACATGTGAAGCATCATCAATTCAGTTCATGCAACTAGTAATGGCAATAAGGACATCATCATATGAAGAGCCTACTCTGATGATGTTGCACTTCCAAGTACCATACTTCGAGCGTCTTCGTATCAGTTAGATATGGATTGTTCTAGGGACAGGCGGGACCTTCTGATACATACTTGTCCCTGACATTGTTGTAACACTGAGTGTTGCTTAAGCAGTATTCAAAGAAGTGTCAACTTATACAGTCATTTCTACTGAGACTAATTCACATAAGTGCTTCATCTAGCATCGTTGTTTGTATTGAATACATACTCACAACTTCCTACCAGGCAGCTCCAATTGAGCATACAAATCGTGCGTGCTCCAATCACGTCATGTTCGAGGACAGGATATGGTACTAGACTCAAACAAACCTTCATCAGACTGGGGATTGGTAAAGGAGGATAGCACCTGGATATCACTCTGGACATCTCACCCAGGAGCATCTGAACGTTGCAGGGAACTTGTCAAGTGTAAGTGTCAGCTAAGTTGTAAGTGTCATCACACTTATTCTAGGTTCAAAGTGCCATGTAAACCTGCTCTTGATTGTATGCATATGCAAAAGAATGTTATTAAACAAAATATCTCTATCTTAATGCTACATGAATGAAGTACAATTCAATTCATCATAATCTACTGAACGGAGACAAACAATTTTTTACACGCCGTAGATCTAAAGATATCACCAGGAAACAAGGAAATGTAATATTAATATATCTTATAACTAATGTAGAAGAGGCAAAATAATTTAGGAACCATTTTGGCTGCTTCTTCTATGCAAATTCTTACAAAAAATATCAGTGAAAAAATGAATATTTTCAAGAGCCTGTTTTTGCAAATATAATAAAATATATTCATTGCTACATGAGATATGATAATTTTAGTACATCACCATAGCGATGAATATGTAGGTACCTGCCACTAAAGGTTGGTACCAAAATGCTTCCACTAAGACTTGTAATGGTCATATGTATATGCATGCTGTCTTTTAAAGAAAAGTGTACAAGTATTCGACGTATCAACTATACTATTACTCATTCGTGAACTTTCGTTCATCATCGTCCTTTTAGCGCCTGTCGTTAGATATAAACCTTCACTAGGAATATTTATCATGGCCTTTGCATAACCAGTACTTCTTGAATTTGTCTAGCTCGTCACTACTTACTTCCTATCGGCCACAATCTCACAAATGATCCCTGGAGATCCATGTTTTGAGTAGTCATCTCCATTAATTGCGTTGCATTTTTGTTATATGTCTAGCCCATTGCCATTTGATATTTTGAATAGTATCTATGATGTCTTTGACTCCAGTCTTTTCTGTAATATATTGTTGTCTTATGATCTCTCCATGTGAGACTCAGCATGATTGTCTATTGTGCACGTTGGATGGTTCTCAATTTGATGGTCAATCATTTTGTTAGGATTCCATGTTTCAGCTTCATACGTTACTATCAAGGGGATGAATTAGTTACTCATCCTTATTTTTAAGACATTGCATTTTCTGTCCTTAAAAGTCGATCTTGCTCAACCGAAAACCTTCAAATCTTGCGTGATTCTTTGCTTGATCCCCTTTTCTTCTGAGAATATGATGGGTTTTTGTTGTCTCGGAAGGGATCAACTTTTGTCAACTATGCGTTTTCGATTTAAATTATTGCGTTTTTGTCTTCAACACGGTTGTTATTCACGTCATTTGTTTAATTTGGGTTATTGTAGGGGCCAATTCTTTTGCTGTCTTCGATCATTCCATATATTTCCAGCATATTTTTAGATCATGAAAGTTCTGGGCAAAGACAACAATGTTGTCAGCATATCTGACGTATTCACCATTAATCCCCTTGTGTTCCCAGGCTAGGTTTTGGAACATCCTCTCAAAGCAGGTCATGAAGTATTTGAGTGAGCATGTATCATATTGTTCCACCATTTTTCTTACTGCAAAGGGCTGAGAGTGTTTCTGTAGCCTGATGAAGGAACTGTTGCACCGGTTATATGCTCCAGCACTCTGATATATACGATGCCTATACCTTGTTTTATTATTGCATCAATAACTTTGGGTATATTCAGAATGGAAATTATTTCTGAAGTCCACAAATACTACAACAAGTGGCATTCTATGTTCTGTTGCTTTCTGTTCTAGCTGTTTTACTGAATGGAGATTAACGGGCAAATGGGGCTAAAATCATAAACATCTCGTTTCAAAATCATGAAACCAAAACCAAAATAGACTATCGCAGTGGCTAAAAGTGACAGCGGACGTAAAATATTCCAATGTGGGGAGTGACAACAGAATGATAAGATACAAAATTCAAATTATCACCTACAACGCAGGAAAATGTTCCAAAGTAAACTGCAACTACAGCATTCGAAAAGAGCTAATCAGATTATTCAAGCAAGAACTGAAAAACAGGTATGAACTCCTTGCAGAACCAGACGAGAAGATCAACGAGTTCAGCACTAATATAACTTCTTCAATTGAGGCCATCAATATGCTTGAGCCAAAGAGCTCTCAAACCATAAGTGAACTCAGAAAAAACCAAAATCTCTAAAACAGGAAAGGAAAAGGTCGAAGCAACAGAGCTGAACAAAACTATCCAAAAGAAACGAAGAGAAGATAAAAGATACACAAGAACTGTCATTGAAAGCATTTTTGAAAAAGCAAAGTGTTCCAAAACTATTGGAAAATTTGATGAAACTCTCTTATCGCCAAACAAAAGAAACAAGAAAATGAACAAAAAACACAAGCTGATAGTAATCAATTTGGGGATTTCACAGGGTTTACTCAACAAAGTCAAGCCATCACAGAGAGAAATAAAAGGAAAGCCCTTAGATCCGATATCATCACCATCAACGCACTCAAAAAAGCTAGTAAAATCATAACTAGGAGAGTAGCCATTCTTATGACTCATAGCCCCGAGAAAATTGGAACATTGCAAACATAATAATGTCATACAAAAGCTGACACCCAAAAGACCTGAACATTTACAAGCCAATAAACCTATAAAACTACAGCTAAAACCACTACCAATCGAATCATCAAATGAAAACCAACCGCAGGATCAAACTGGCTTCAGAAAACCTTTAGTTAATAGCTATAATTTTAAGAATGGGGATTGTGACATTAATAAGTGATCAATCACTCGGACTACGTCCGTATTGATTTATCCCTTCTATATTGAAATATCAAGGAGATAAACTTCTTGATCTTTTAGTATCATCGGGAATTCAATAGAAAATTGGATTTTCATGATAGGATAGAGTCACTATCACAGTCAATAATTAAACAAGGTAAGCGTCAAAACTCAGGAAGCTTGGAAAAATCCACAGAAGAGTGTTATGTCATAAATGTATGAGAGGCACAAAGTCAGCCATTTGAAAGTGATTTAGAATTTTGAAATGTCGAAAATATTCATGTGTGTGTATACGATAAAATGTCAGTGCTTGCGCATGGTTGTGTGTGTGTTGTTTCCATTCCTTCACCGTGATATGATGAAAGGATCCAGTTGACCTCTTCCCAAAAATAGCTTACCAGAGAAGTGGCAATGTAAGGATTTTTACTGACAGGGGTGATAAGGAACCTGATAAAATGTATGATTTCCTCTTTATGTGCCAGTATGTTATGAGTGCCATATGTATGTGTCTCTATGTTATATGACACCGATAAATATATATATATGTGTGTGTGTGTGTGTGTGCGTGTGAGCACGTGCTCATGTGTGTAAACCTCAGCTTACAAATTCGAAAATACAGATAGGAATAGTATATGTCCACAGATAAATAGAGTAATAAGTTGAGTTAGATAGCAGTTAGCCCCTTGTCCAACGTCCTCAGAAAAAAAGAGCTTGCTTTAACTGGACTTTGCATATCATTTGTGTAAAATCCTATATAAAAAGTGTATCATTTTTGATGCATGAATCTTCCAGTGCAGTTCCATTTGTTTGCACCATTAAGGGGAGACATGATATAATAAAACATTGATAATTTACAATCAGACCCCCTGTTCTCAATATGAAATCAGTTGTGTCTCTCTACAGATGCAGCGTTTTCCGTTTCGAACTTTCATCATGTTCCTCAGCGACAGGATCTGAGCTCACGAGTTTCCTGTAAAACTGCATCAACGGTGTTGGTGCAAGTATAAAACACATTCTTTAAGAAATCACGCCATTGACGTATGGGGAAATGGTGGCTGACCTCTGTGAGATAGGATTCAAGCTGGAAGTACCCCGCAATGGTCCACTGCAGTTTCCCAACATCGACAAAAAGTCGCACACCAATGTCTTGCACGAATTAATATGGTCAAAATGAATAATATTAATGATACCAATGGCGATTTTCCGCTGGATAACATCTAAATTTGGGTAAAAACCAGGTCAACGACCCAGCTGGTACTCAAAGAAGTCACGTGACATATGCTGAAATTTCCAAGTTACACTCTTCGATTTTGACTGGCAGCAGTGATTTATATCAAGATGCTAAAATTGTTTGAGGAATAAAAATCAGCTGTAAACATGTTAAAAAGAATGATATTTCTTTGGATTGAGATTCAAACTCATGAGCCAATGAAACATAGTTGTTTCCCCACAAATACAAAACATAGACTTTGGAGAAGAATAAATTAAAATTTACAGGGATTTATGATTCAAAAAAGTCACAGTGACGTTGTAACTCTAGCCACTGGCGATTGAACCCTTCACATGGTTGACAATATAGCTTGCTATAAACTCTGGTGAGGCACCCAAAAAGGCATTTACCATATTATTCAAGCATAAATTTGAGGCACCCCGAGCGATGACAGTGTTAGTGTATTCAATATAATTCACTAAAACAGCAGTGGTCGAAATGTGTCCTGAGGAACCCATGTAAGAAGTGTGCGAAAGGAAAACATGATGCGATAAATGTAATTTTTCAAAATTCCAGCTTATGTATTGTTTTTTTATAGTGATCATTCAATAAAATAAAAAAAAAAAAAATTAGGTGGGGGGTACTAAATGGTCTGCCGTTTGGGGAAAGTCCGAGGACTACTGCACTAGAATATAAACAATTTGTGAGACTACCTTTGCATACATTAATCTATAGTGAGGCGCCTGAATACAATTTTGTGGAGATCAGCTCAGTTTTTCACAATCCACTAAGCATTGAACGCGCTACAGTTGTAATTGGTCAGCGAATTACTTTAAATGGATTCGCTGTAAGTTTAGGACACAGGTGAGGGGCATTAGGTAAGGATCAAACTTATGATAGAAGTTGGGGCTGGGAAAACTAGATTTCCCGCTGGTGCTCCATGGTGAGGTACCCAAAGATGATGCTTTAAAAGTATTAGCTTTAATCTAGCATGAAGCCAAAAGATTAGCTCACAGGATAGTAACTGAACACAGAAAGTAATACTGATCTACAAAACTAGCTTATCGACCTCTGTTCCTTGATATAAGATGAAAACTTTCATAGTGCTGTTTATTAGAATAAGCCCTATCTGGCATTCGTAGCAGTAGGAGACACCATTAACGATCGAACTCACAACAGTTGCAATTGTCTATGAGATTAACTCACTCATATCTATTCCATGGCAAGGTGTCAAAAGCAATACTGAAGAAGAAAGACAATTTAGTTCAATGCGATACAGCACAAGCTTGCAGACTGAAATTCCGTTGGCGAAAATTGATCCCAACAGAATATTTGAAAGAATAAAAAAAAAAGGAAAGATCACGGGTGTATCGGGGAATTAGTTCTGTTTCGGAACTTTGCCAAAAGCCTTCCAACAATTCCAAATTCACCTACTCATGCAAAAGAGATTTTTTTTTCTTTCTCATTATTTTTTATAATCCAGAGCTCACAGATAATTCATTTAGACCTCAACCGGTTACCATATCATTAGTGTCCCTGCCTTCTTCTGAAGTCCAATTCACTACCTCCAACACAAAAAAAGAGAATCAATTGTCTCCTTAATTTAAGAAGAAGACAGCCTGCTTGCAATCAGCAAATCACGAAAGAGGCAAAGAACGAACCCTCAAGGAAATGTTTGGACTCCCCCCCCAAAAAAAACAAAAAACAAAAAAAGGACAATCAAAGGAAAATCACTGCATAATTTCTCTTAGCTTAAATTCATTATTTCGTTCTCGAATATTTCTTTGAGAATTGTTCCATTCTCTTGTTTCTCTTTCCGTGTTTCCATTACCCTCTATCTATCATCTCTGTCTCTGTCCCTCTCCTCTCAGTCTGTCTGTCTTTCTTTCTCATTATCTATCGATCTGCATGTTCCAATCTACAGACATAGATAGATATGGATCCATCTATGTCTGTCTCATTCCTCTCATATCTATCGTTTAGTCAATGTAAATCTATCTATCTATCTATCTATCTATCTATCTATCTATCTATCTATCTATCTATCACTTTGATTACTTGTGGATCTTTATTCCTTTTTTTTGTCTGATAATTTGGGAGCTGATTTTCAGTTCGTAAGCTGATTTTCATCACTTCCTGTATATTCAATTTTGATATAATTTTTTTGCTTGGTAATCCTTAAAATGAACTCATGTATATATTTAGATTTTTATGATATGAGTTGGAAAAAATACTAAATAGTTCAACCAGCAAAGTTGTTACCTTTTAATGGAGGAGTTTATTGATAAGGATTGAAACAAGCAGAAGAAATATGATCGTGTTCATTATTCATTTTTCCATTGAATTTCTATTCAATATTTACTAATTTTATTTGAATAATCTAATTGATTAATTCCATTAATAAGGGCATGTAATAAGTGTATTGCTGTTCTCTCTCGTTTTCCTCTCTTACTTTTTTTATTCCATTAAAGATATTGATTGAATCATTTAATTATTCGATCATATTAATCTATTTTTAATCCATATTTTCTGTCAGAATTTCTCAGATGAGAAATTAAGAATATACTCCATTGAAATTAATTTGACAAAGTCACAACATAATCAGAAATCGTCAACCAAAACATCCACTATTAACATGGAAAAAAATCAACGAAAGATTTTTTCTTGGTTTTCAATTTAAAGTCTGAGTCTTGAGTTAACATTGTTTCTCTACTAAAAAAACAAAACACCATCAAGAACACACCTGATTTAAGGGAGTAATTGATCCAAGGTTTGTTCCGTCATGTTAAACCAAATCGATATATTTCTTCCATGATGTGCAATTACGATCAAGTGATTCGTAAGTATCTCTATTACTGACTGAGCCAAACTGGCAATCTTACGTATGTACAAAATTTCACATCATAATTAGGTAAAGGTTATAATGACTTCTAAGTAAACCCATTCCCTGAGGAATTCCATAGGAATTCTAGACCGTTACCTCTACGATAAACTGTCATAGGATAATTCAATTTTAATAAAGGAACTGTAACATGCAAAACTGGCAGCTGATAGATTACAGGTATGGTGAAAGACTAACTGCTGCCTTCTGAAGTAAACAAAACTACAAGGGCGAAGATGTTCATCTCTCAGTAGAAAGAACTTGGACAATTTAAATAGGGAGCTCTACAATTGTCACCGGCACGGTGTATAGCCGCGGCCAGGTGCTTTAGACCATGGACCACATCCTTTGTAGCTGCTCACTGGGACACATATACTTTGACAAAGACCTAAAACAGCAAATGATACAGCTTTAGATCAGATACATGACAATGACGATGATGATGATAATCTTGATGACTATAATGATTTCGATTTTATCATTGATTTCCTTCATTTAATTTATCCATCTTATAATTTGAATATATTTTTCTGTTTTCAGTATCCAGATCATTTCTCTTCATCTCCTTTCATTTTTACTTTTTCTGCTTGCTTGTGTCCTTCAAAAACCTTTTCCGGTTTCTCAAGTATGTGCAATATTCTACACAATTTGGCAGTCAAAGCGAAACAGAAACGAGCCATTTAAATCCCAACCCTTAGAGAAAGGAAATATAATTCTATTATCAATAAAAAAAAAATCTCCTGGGGCCCGTAGAGACAAAACCCCTAAACTTTTGATTCGATCGAACTGGTTATTTTACGTAATTACTGCAACACCTTCCTCTCTTAATGATAAGACTGAAAGAACATTTCGCGCATCTAATTCATTTTTACGTTCTTAATCATCTTTAGGATGATACAAACATATGTTTACATAATTCCTGAAGGTCATCTGTAGGAATTACGAATGTTTTTTCTAATGCTCTTATGAAGCTGGGAATAATCAATAGGATTAATAAGTAAAGATTATTTCTTTTAGAATTCTATGGATTCATTTGGCTTCTTGACATTAGTGACCTTTGTTGAAAACAGTCAGTTATTGAATGGGGTCCAATGACAATTTCAAAACTTTCTCGAAATTGTTCATAATTTGTTCTCGCTGTTTTGTTCAATGAAGATTGGTACGGGTTCCATCCTTTTTTTGTTTTTTTCATTTGGTGTATATGTGTATGTTTATGTGGTTTTGTGTTCCACTGATCTTCGAAATATTCAACTGGCAGCTAAAAATATTTTCCATATGTTTTGTCTATGACTTGAAAATTAAAATTGGTACTCCACTGAACCTCTTTAGATTTTTTTTTTAAATAATTTTTTTCGTCTTCTGACCTTTATTTCGACAGATTTATTTATAACAAACACATTCTCCAGAACTTCGATGTTCTTACTCAATTTCAGATGTTTGCCAATGGGAAATACCAATGATGTCAGAATTATCATTATTCAGAACACATTTGTTCTTTGATGAGATTCTTTGCATGACTGCCAATTAAAGCAGTAAAGTTGTCCAATTATTGACAAAGAAGGTGAGTTCTATAATTTTATAATATATATTTTCAGTAAGGATTCGTAAATAACAAATGTATGCATATATATCTTGCTAAATTGTTGGTAAATGTCTTCTAGATCATTAGTACAGTAGTTAGTTTGACTCTCATTCTGTTTTTCAACTCCCGTTGCCTTGTGCCAGACTAAAAGAAACTGAGAGTAACTATCACTACATGTATGACAGTGTAGTTGTTTCACTGCTGAATAATGGCTCGCAAACATGCCGTGTAGATCATTATTATAGCATTGTTTGATCGTCATAGGATGTCAAACTCATGCTGTGAGGCTTAGTTAAGTTTGACTGAAATCTCTGTAGATATAGAACATAGGATCATTAATGAATTACTGACTTCGATACTCACTGGTTGTTCTACCCTTGAAAACTAAACTGATGCAGTTACCAATCACTCTTGCTCTGTTTGATATTCACTGGGTGCACAACATTTGAAATGACAGTGTTCTGCGTAAAACTAAATTTAGAGAATGAGGTGAAACAATAATGGTATATGTTTGCTACCCAACCATGACAATTTTTGTCACTGAGTCAGTAGAGTAAATCTGGATCTAACTGATGCAACACACGAATCTAAAAAAAATAACCTGGAGTTTATGGCACTCTGTCGATCTTAGCTTAGAATGATTGGCGAAAAAATACAGCTAAATTTTGGATATACCATTGGATTGAGTTTGCATAAACGCTTGTTACATTTTATCTAGGGAGGCAATTAGTGTTGGCCGGAATAAAGCTCTTCCAGGGTGTTGTGGAAACATTTCATCAGAAGCATAAACTGAGGTTTATTTTTTGAATTCTCAACAAAAGCGAATTATTAAACCATGCAACGAAGGGACAGATGTAATGACACATTCTGTAAAGAGAGGTTGACAAGTAGGAATCAACATGCAATGAGATGGTGCAAAGAAAGCTAAGTAAATAGGAACTTTGGATGGAGGGAAAACGTTCTTGATTTACTTAAAAATCGCACAGGGAAAAATGATAAAAGAAATTGATGTACAGAAATATTTAGCCAGTTACAAACTCTCAGTGGCTACATATTCCATCTTTTGCAGCGATGACTACCTGTTTTGGGAAGGAGATGAAACTACTGTTAAGCTTGATAGTGAAATGATCATCGATGATTCATTCATGGAGTGCAATCCAATTGAACAGGCTGATCTAAGTTCGGACATGATTGACATAGATCATGTTATACTATTTAATGACATTTGACCACGATAGGTTTAACCATCAAGAACTACTGAAAGTTTGTAGAAGCTTCTGTTTAACTTACCCAAGGCAGAATATTCTAATGCTCATGAAGTGTCAGTCATTTTTGATCGCTGCATTGATAGCTTTTTGAAGGATAACACACATGAGAGAAAAAAAACACGTTTGATTCAGTACAGGTCAAAGTATGCGATGATAACTTATTAGGACTCTACTCTCAAAGTGCTCTCATCACATCTTCAAACAAAGATTATCTACTTAGGTCAGGCTTTTGATGGAAGGATTCAGTAATACAAACATCCCACACCGTTCTTTTGATTCAACTACAGTTCCCAATGTCGCAAATATTGATCCACAACGATATAGTGACATTCATGAAGTAGTACAGCAAAATCCATCCCGGCAGCTTACTGGTACGGTATCCATACTACTTGAACACTATTTACTTGACTTTCCCACACTAACAATTTTCATCATCGGAAGAGGTATCAGTTTTGGTTGTGAAGAGTGTATGGAACTTTGGGGACAAATAAAAGTGCTGTATTTTAACGGTTGCTCTACTTAGGTGTATGATACTTTGAACTCAACTGATATGCATGATCTTAGAATCATCATATGTATAATGCATACATTCTGACAATGACAGAATAGTTACCAGTAGTGATAAAGATGAGCAATTACAAATGTGAGAAAAGATGCAGCACAATGGGGTACAGGAACCACGATAATATAATAGAATGCATCAAAGTGCAATTATGCATCCACCGTGTAAATACTGAAGATAATTCAAATTCTGCAAAGAGGATTAAGAAAAAAGATGATTATGGCAAGTGGTCAATTCCTGCATTCAACAGTCTTCTAACCCGGCTAAGATCCAGTTGACATCGTTCATTCTGTGACATTTATGAACAGCAATGTTTATTTCTAGTTTGGCAATACCCTATGACATATTATATAGAAAATGTGACGAGATTGTACTCAAAAGTTTTGTGCAGTATTCTATGGCTTGTTGACTACCATGATTGCTGTAAAAGATACTTATAAGTTGCAATGCATTGCCTTTGTTCAGATTTTTTTCTTCATATGGATTATTCGTGAACACTTTTCTACTTAAGAGTCATTTATATGATCCGAGATGGAATAGGAGTTAGGAATTTTACAGACCAGTCTGTAATTTACTGATCACATTATTACACGATAACCAGACACCAGAGATCAAAGATAATTATCCAAATTGAAGGCTCATAGTGATACTGTTAAGCATTACGCAAGGCTTTTTTCAAATTTGATGCTAAAAAAAACCCTTCTATCCACTGGTCTGTATTTTACTGATGATCACTATGTGATACCCTTCTGAGAGCTCGTTTTCAGGCAAATTAATTACTTCGACAAGACACCTTTTTTTCTGCTGAACCTCTTATTCATATAAAATCATAGCATAATTATCGAGTTATAAAATGATTTTTCTCGGCTATTCATGATGATAAGCAATTTTCAATGTATCATGCTGTTGCAAGGGCTCTCAACGTTATTGATAAGATGTTTTGATCATATAAATTCAGAGCATCATGATTCAGTTATCAAAGTATTTTGACAGGTTTTATATGATCTTACACTACCTTCCAGCTTCATTGTATATTCCATTATATAAAAACTATTGCAATTTGGATCGATGGACTCTTCCTGGAAAGCTTCGATCTTTTGGAAATGCTTATGTCTATGCTTCACAGTAGAAGTGAAAAAAATGGCAATCTGAAGGTATCGGGTCTGAAAAACCAACTTATATCTCGTCAACGACGCGCTACGATTTCTGACAGAAAATCACTTATACATCATCCAACATGAAATATGGTAATATTTTGGCATTAATTGTTTCACCAAAATTCAAGATCAGTCACCATACCAGACATATTATGAATATAGAGTTTAGTGGCGACAAATCATGTCAACTTGTAGATCATTTTTTACCACATTATTTAATAACCACCAGTAGTTTTATCTCTTTAAAGAGTTATTACTACCCCATCTCTCTCCTCTCTCTCTCTCTCTCTCTCTATCTATCTCTCTCTCTCTCTCTCTCTCTCTCTCAATATATATATATATATATATGTGTGTGTGTGTGTGTATATTGCTCCTCCATAGGAATAGAGCACCCTGGTTGATGGGGAATATAAGCTAAATGATAATATGCATCGCTCAAATTCAACCTTACTTATAGTTCCGTGGAGCAGAAAATCAGGGTCTGAAGCGAAGAATACAATCCTACCTTGTGGTACTGGATGGGAAAATTGATAGTCTATAGCCACACTGAACAGTTGTAATACAACGAAACAGATGTCTGTGGATGACACAATAATATTTAACTCTTACTTGAAATGATATCCTGTTGTTACACAGTTAAAGTATCACTTGGTTATCAAACATTAGACAACATTAAAAAGAAAGATAATTAGTGCAAATGAGTTTTTCTAATGTTATTTATTTGATTCACGCCGTTGAGGCCAAAAGATGCATTAACCGTGTAACATCAGGAAATATTTCAAGTTAGAGTTTCTAAATAATATAACAAAATTTATAGTCATTCTATCGGGTCATATATATCTTTTTCAATATTCATATACAGAGAGGGAGGGAGGGAGAGAGAGAGAGAGAGAGAGACAGAAAAAGAAAGAGGATAAGAGAAAATACATGAAGTACATTTCATGATAGGTCCATTTTTCAAGTAATTCGAATGATAATTAGCATTAATCTAATTACGTTAAAATTACCGTTTTGAAGCAGTATTTGAAATGACCAAAGTTGGTCTCAACTTGGATTCTGTTCATAGGGAGAATGACTGAGTGATAGCATCACAATATATCAATTCATGTAATAATTGGTGTAAGCCTCTATGAGCAGTTAGAAATCAAGATACTATTATCAGAAAAAAATAAAGTGCAGTACTTTCAAGATTTGCTTGAAATCGAAAACCGAAAGGCCTTATTCCCATAGCTGAAAGGCCAATCCTTAGCCAATCGAGATACCCCAACAGTTTTAATGGCAGATGATTTTTATATTTAGAAGAAAAATTGAGAATTTTAATGTTGAAATACAAAAAATTGTTTGATCAAAGATATGAAATGCTCTCAAAATGCCGTCATACTGAAAAGAAATTGAAAGCAGTGGTATAGAATATAGGCATTATGGAAAAAAATTGATTATATTTTTCATCTATTAATTTAATTATTTTACCTCTACTTTATCAATATCAGTATAACATCATTTTAGATTACCAGTAATAATGATATTTGTTGAATAAATATCCTAATTACTCCATTGACTAATAACATGATATGATTGTATTATTATTTTTCGATCTTCAATGAAGAATTTTAATTTATCTTAATGTAATTAACATTCATTTATTACAAATTATCAATTTCAATCTTTGATATTAATACAGAGTTAACATCTTTTTATCTTAAAATCGAAATTTGGATCTTTAACATGTCATAATATCAACTTTATCTACTATAAATGATTAGATTCTTTTTGAAAATTTGAAAATTACATCACCCGAATAAAAATCGCCTTTTTTATATGGAATTAGGAACGTAACAATGTTTTTGTGAATGATTATTTCATTCCTATTACGCAATCGTTTTGTCTCTTTTCATGAGCTGAATCTGAGTGATAAACTATATTAGGGCTAATTTTTAAAAAAAAACTACCTGGAATGATTCTCCCGAAAATGTGTGATTTATTGATTTGACGATTTGGAAATAACACTAAATTTTAAATCGTTTTTAAATTATGAGATAATAAAATGAACATATCTTTGATCTATTAAGCCAAAATGATATCTGAAGAAAAAGAAAAAAAATATCGGAGACGATCAAATAGAGTCCCAATGTCAAGTAATAGAAACTAAAGAATTTGAAGTTTCCAAGAAAAATCTATCTATATTTTTTAGATATCCAAATCACACGACAGTATTGATGCATATGTATAATCAGAGATTTGAAAAAAAAGTACATGAAGAATGTATAATTCAGTAGTTTTTCCAAAATGTGAAATTAATGAATTATCTATAACTTTATCTATATCTTGCTATCTCTGTGTGTGCTTTTTTGTGTGTGTATATGTGTTTGTATCCATTTGTTCGTCTATAATGTGGATTTCCCTTGAAGGTACTACAAATGGACATGAAATTGCATATCATAGTTCAAATTCGGGCAAAGACTATTCATATTTATCGTTTGAGAGTTGTTGATTGAGAGTTCATTACTTCTCGATTAGAGTTATCACCACAGCGTTGGATGTTGTACGCTCAAAAGTAAAGGGGTGACACAAAATGACACCTAAAAATAAGACATATCGGATAGATTTTGGTACGAGGCATAGCTGATCATGCATTGAAGTAGAACAGGCACAGTAATTTCTAACGAAAGGAACCAAAATAAACGATATGGAGCAGCAGTTTAGAAAGAGATTGTCAAAGCAGTGCCGTCTCAAGAATATTGTGCGCAATGTTCTGGATGTTGGCCACTGACTTTAGTGTCGACCCATATCAATACATGGATTCAATGATGAGTTAACAACTGATTTAAACGTGAATGCAAACATAAGTTTGGAGAAGATTCTCTATATCTGTAATTCAACAATATGAATTGTTTTTCAAATTTAATTTCGGGTCCCCAGGCAACTGCTCAGTTTGTCCATGTGATAAGGCGACCCTAGATTGGAAGGGCCAGTGAATAATCCATACCCAAATCACATAATCACATTTTGACATATTCATCAGCAAGAACAAATGTTGATTTTATGCTTCTAAAAATATTACTTTGAGATTGGAGTTCAACGTGTTATTTAGAGAATCCATGAGAAAAAAATCGAGCACATAGACACTGGATATGATGTGCTTGAGAGAGGAATCACAGGCCCCTGAAAAAAAAGTTTGATTCAAAGATACGGTAGACACCAGAAAAAGGCCGAAGTTTACTGAAGCTGGATTATTGTGATAAAAATAAACAACAAAGCCATGATTTTAGAAATACAATTCTGCAATTCTTTTTTATGAGGGGAGGGTGATCCAAGACATTGCTCTCTATAAGTATTGTTCCGTGATGCATGGCTTCATGTTTGAAATAAAAATGTGAACGAAATACAAAGCTATCAATTATAATAATACACTGATTATTTTAGCATACACTATTTTTCGCGTCTCCATCACTAGAGAGGCGTTACATACTAAATGAAATATAGAAAACTTGATTACTTAGCATACTTTTTCTATTATCCACGTATATGAAACACAGAAGACATATCCATATATTTCATATATGCCATTATGTTTGACTGCACTGGTACACTCGTTTACAAATGAAAAAAAGGAAGTTGAAAAAGTAACTTTTTCGTTTGCTGCTATTACCACAAAGATTATCACATAGCTCCATACATTCTCTAAACTTGGTTGACGGCATTGATAAATATCCTCATCGCTTTGATTGTTACAATATATAAAATTCACAGAGGTCAGTCCTATGAACTCCGTTGCTTATGGGTGACTTGTAGTCGCGCCGTTCAATAGACGTGACATGGCAGGCAGGCCATAGGAAGACCCGTAATTGTCTCCTCGGTCGCCTGGAGAGCAAATGGTTAGTTGGCTGTCAAGGGAAGAGTCATTTGCATTCGATCAGAATCGCCTTACCCTGCACTTCGTGTGTGACTGTTAAATATCCATTATCTTTGACAGTTGGAAAGGGTTGCTCAGGGGTAAAGGTTCTATGTCACCTAGGTTGTTAAAAAAAGACAAGCAGAAAATTGCTTTTGACAGAATGAAAAGAAAGTTGATATATATATATATATATATATATATATATATATATATATATATATATATATATATATATATATATATATTTATTTATATGTATATATATATACATATATATATGTATTTATATATATATATGGATATATATACACACACGTACATATGTATACACACACACACATATATATATAGAGAGAGAGAGAGAAAGAGAGAGGAGAAGAGTAAATTCACGTTTTTATGACACTGCCGTGTATTCGTACGGTTCTGCCTCTATATCAGTTGGATTGTGTGCAATGTGTATCGATAAAGCCAAAAAGTATGGGCAAAACTGAATTTTTGATGACTTTTTGCAGTGCACTGCCCCATGTACCTGCTAATTAGAGGGTTCTCCAATTTCATTTGTTATATAATGCACTGAAATATTCATATACTCAATCATTGTCCACTGAAAATATAAGAACAAACACTCTGCCAAAATGTGTTGGTCTTCAAATCGCTATCTGATGACCCATGAGTTAGTAAAAGTGCTTTCATATATATATATATATATATATAAGTTGTCATCCACAGATAGCTGTTTAGATGTATTACAGAGTTACTATAGACTTTCCATTATCCCACCCAGTACTGCAAGGTAGGATTGAAACCTTCACTTCGGACCTTGAGGCCGATATCCTGGACTATGGAACTGGACAGTCAGTAAGGCTGTATTTAAGCGATATATTGATTTACACAGAAATTCCTTATCCACCATTCCTTTGGAAGAAACAAACTCAGGAGTAAAATCACACGAGGAATTTATTTTTCTATTACTCAACGGTGAGAGTACCAATCTCATATATGTACTTCGTAGAAGGAAGAAATAATATCAGATGCTTTCTTTACCGTCTTAAATAGGGATCCAAGATAATTTTGATCATTTGCAGAGAAAGCCCAAACAGGGTAGAATCATTAGCGCGTCTGTGTAGCAAATCTTTTTTTCTATCATATTTCAAGCTCAAGTCTAATTTAACTAGATGTTTGATTTTGAATGTATAGAGCACTGTAGGAAATGAACACATCACACGTCGAATATCGCATTATATTGTATATCCTTATCCGTCCTATATATATATTGTTGTAATTGTTAGATGAATTTGATCTGTATAATATTCGTTCAAATAATTAATATTTGTCACTGAATCACGTACGTTGATAAAGAAAAAGATCAAGAATAACTTGTTGATACAAATTTTAACCCTTGTCTACCAGGAGTCTATGGTTTTATTGATTCATGAAAGTATGTTTCAAAGCAATAACGAAAAAACTGTTTGTGTGGTTTCTGATATAGAGTTGCATATCTTCGTTTTTGTAAGATTCTACTGGTCTGTTACAAAATTACTGTTTTTTTTCATCCCGAGGGAATATGTCTCAAGTCTCCTTTCAATCGATACGGCGTATAAACCGGATAACTTGTCAAGTGTGCTTAATTTGTTTCAAAATTGTCTATGCTGATCAGAACTGCTCAGTTCAATTCCTAATTATAATCCAATGTATTTCAGCGTATACCCACTTTTATTAATCTGTACAACTAGCAGCAGCAGCAGCAGCAGAAGAAGAAGAAGAAGGAGAAGAAGAAGAAGGAGAAGAAGAAGAAGAAGAAGAAGAAGAAGAAGAAGAAGAAGAAGAAGAAGAAGAAGAAGATAGAGACACGCAGCGGAGGGATAGTGATTAGATTAGTGAGATGAAGAAAAAGAAAAAAAATATCCAGATAAGGAAGATAATCAACAGAAATAAGAGATGGGGAAGACAGAAAGAAAAAAAAATAAATAAAAGAGAAAACGAGAAAGTAGAGAAAGAAGAAAAAAGAGAGAAATTTAGAATTAGAGCAAAAAGAAGAGATCATAAGAAATAAAACAATTGGAGGAAGAAAGGGAGGAGCAATAACAAACTACATAAGCAAGAAGTGGAGAATTGTAATTGGAATTAGAAGGGTCCATCAATGGAGGGGTAAATAAACCATAAGAGCAAAAACAAATACGTATAAATCTCTCAATCTAATAAACCAGTCTTATTGAAAAGGAGAAGACACAAATACTCGAAAGAAGAATGAACTGGCCTGATGATAACAAGGAAGAAACAGATGAACTGGAATAAAAGGAAGGAAGATTGGAAAAATAAACAATGAAAGAGAAGAAAAAAGGGAAATCAAAAGGCTTATTTTCGCCTTAAATTGATTAAAGCATTGATATGAACCTTTTGGCACACTTTGTCAAAGTTGATTTTAATCATAATCATCAGTCTTGTATTGTTTACTGTTTGACATACATCTTTCACATGATTCGTTTTACCTCTGTTGCATGGGTGTTTCAAAATAATACTTTTTGAATTTGACTAGTTCATCTTCCCACTTTTTATTCTACTAGGCCTGATTTCAAATGTGACTGCTGGGGATCTATGTTGTGGGTTATAATGTCCATTGGCTGTCTATAATACTTGAACATGATCAGCTTATTTCCATCTGAGTTTTCTAATGGACTCTATGATGTCTCAGGCTCCTGTTTACTTTCTCTAATTTATTGTGCTGTCTTGTAATCTCTCCATGTAAGGATGAGCATGATTTTTTAATGTGCATGGTGCGTTGTCCTCAGTTTGAGGGCCAGTCTCTTGGTTAAGTTTCATGTTTCATCACCATAGGTGACTGTCGATAGGATGTACTGATTTTATACTCTTCTTTTCAGGACTAATGGGATTTTCTTGTTCTGTGGAGAATTTCCTCAGGATTCTGTTGAATGGTATAATAGAAGACATAGTAATGGAGACATACAGTCTTTTGGGGGAAATTACCCTTTTTATACTTACAAGTGCTAAGTTTTATCTCGTGACAGTCAAGCCAACTTGACATTCTACTATTGGCTATGGATCTAACCACTAGTTAACTGATCGTGAACATTCTGAGACTTCCGAGTATCCGGCTGTGTGAGGTCATGCCATATGTTTTTTTCTCAAATCTATCCATCCTTATCCGTTTTTCTTAATTCTGGTCGATTAGTGCAATACATTTGCCCCTCTCCTGTATCCTCTTCATTCTTCTGGTGATAGTCCTATTCTTTCTTTCACTCTGGTTCTCTCTGTGTCCCCCCTCTCTCTCTGTTTCTCGGTTTCTGTCTCTGTCTCTGTCCCTGTTTGTTTGTCTGTCTGTCTGTCTGTTTCTCCCCCCCTCTCTCTCTCTGTCTCTCTCTCTCTCTCTCTCTCTCTATATATATATATATATATATATATATATATATATATTCTCTGCTATCTGTCCCGTGAAGGTTTCTCACATGGTGGGTAGGCACGTAAGTGGTCTATAATTGCCTAATTTGTTACATCCTTCAGTTTCCTTTGGATGAGAATTAATTTGCTTCAGTTCATTCATTCTGTGACTTGGCCACAGGCACCATTGAAGTTTCTGGGTGAGCTAGTCATGCAGTCTGCTGAATTTCCTAAACAAATATCTGTCGATCCCATCAGGTCCTGGTGTTTTTGTGGATGATTATTTTTTGAGAGCGTGTTTCAATATGGTTTCATTCAATACTATTTGTTCTCCGCTGTCTATGACCCTGAGTTCTCTTTTAATGTACTCTAACCACTTCGGGGGTCCGTCGTGTCTTTCCGGGTGTACCCATATACTATTCTAGAAATTATTTGTCACTGTTCCGTCTTCTTTTTCCTTTCAGATCCCGGTAAAACTCACCCTCACTGTTTTGAAATGTGCCGTTCAGTGTGTATTGGATAATTATTTGTCTATATTTCTTCAATTTCACCTCTTTTGCTGATCTTCTCTCGTGCATCTCTTCCACTGCCAAAGGAGTTACTTTTTGTCTTATCTTGTTTTTGTCCAATAGTCTCACACGGGGTTTCATTCATGCATGGTGCATTTCTCGGAAATCCTTCATTTCTCTGGAGATTTGATAGCTATCTCTGTAATCTCGTTTCCCAGTTGAGGTTTCCTTCATATCATTTGGAGTTCTTCTTTGTATAGTAAAGTGCTCTGGTACCATTTTCACGCCAATGTAAATTAAGCTCTTCAGCTCTGTTAGGCCGTTTGTTTCAGAATTTGACATGATCAGTGGCTACTTTTTGTTCCTGCCATCCTTGTCCTTAAGTGTTGGCAGGGTAGTTTTCTCTTATTTATTTTAAAGTTAGTATCTTCTTTTTGGTGTCAGCATCTCTCTATAGTATACGCCTCTGATCAGTGGTTTTCTTTTTGCTTGGATTCGTCACACTAGTTGCCCGGTGATCATTGATGAAGGCTGAGTGACGGTAAATCTCCTCAGGTCTTCAGCCCACATCTCCTCTATCCTTAGCCGATCAAACCAGTGCCGTGGTTCATATCTCTGCTTTAATATTCCTTCCTCTGTTAGACCACTGCTAAGATATTGTGTCACTGTTCTTATATTCCTAGCACTTTCTCCAGTATCCGTTCGGTTCCTAGGAATGCTGTGGTCTGTACAGTTTCAATCTTTCCTTTTATCTTGAACTCCTCCAGTCTCGCCCTCGGTGTCTTTTGGACGGTTCCCTAGTACGCCTATTACTACTGGTACTAGTCTGACTTTCATGTTCCTCATCTTCTTCAGTTGTATTATTATTATTATTATTATTATTATTATTATTATTATTATTATTATTATTTGGAATCTCACACCAGTTGCCCGGTGGTAACCGCTGGAGTTTGAGTGACAGCAAGTCTCCTCAAGTCTCCAGCCCTCCTCTCCTAGTACTCATAGGTCGCAGTAATTCTACGATTTACAGTTTCACACCGGTTGCCCAGTGGTTATCGCTGAAGGCTGTGACAATAAGTCTCCTCAGGTCTCCAGCTAACGTCTCCTCTCTCTTTCGCATATCATGATAGAGCTACAATTCGCTGCAGTACTTATATCTCTAGCACCTTCCTCAGTATCCGTGCAGTTCCCAGTAGTGCTATGGTCTGTACAGTCTCTATCCTCCCCCTAATCCCGATCTCCTCCAGTCTCTCCCTCAGCGTTTTGGGGACAGTTCCTAGTGCACCCACTATGACCGGTACTACCCTGGTTTTCATGTTTCACATTTTCCTTAACTCCCTTGCTAGGTCCTGGTATTTTTCCCTTTTTTCACCCTCCTTCTTTTTTACTCTATGGTCTGCAGGTACAGCAACGTCTACTATTTGGCAGGCCTTCCTTTTTTTGTCTACTATTACTAAGTCCGGCCTTCTTGCCTGGATGAGGTGGTCAGTTTGGATGTCAAAGTCCCACAGTAGTTTGTGGTTGTCATTCTCCAAAACTGCCTCTGGCTTGTGCTGATACCACTTTTCCACATGGTTGAATCCCATTTGTTTGCTTAGTTCCCAGTGTATTATCGTTGCTACTCTATCATGTCTATGCTTATACACCTTCTGCGCGAGTTGACTACATTTACTAGTTATGTGGTTTACTGTCTCATCTCTTTCACCGCACATGCGGCATTTGCTGTTTGTCTGTGTTCTGTCGATTTTTGTTTTTATGTAGTTTGTCCTTATGCTTTTGTTTTGGGCTGCCATGATGAGCGATTCTGTTTCTCTCTTAAGGTTCCCCTTTCGTAACCACGTTCATGATTTCTCGTCTGCTATACCTTGTATCTGTCTTTTAAACTCGCCGTACAATTTTGTCCCTCCCCATCTTTCTTTTCTTGTTTGCTGTACTGTTCCATTGTTTTCTACTTTATTGCTTGTTGCACTATCTCTCGTGCACTTTATGATTTCTTCACTATTTGTTTGCACATATCTTTCTAGGACTGTTTTAGCTCTCTGGACACAATCTTCTATGCTGATGAGCCCCCTACCACCTTCTTTTCTCTTAACGTATAGTCTATCTATATCATTTCTAGGGTGTAATGCTTTATGCATCGTCATAAGTTTCCTTGTTCGCCTATCCATTGATTGGAGCTCTTCCTTTGTCCATCCTAGGAATGGTCCTGTATACCTAACTACTGATACAGCCCAGATGTTCATTCCTTTTATTAGATTTCTGCTATTTAATTTGGTTTCTAATATTTTGCTTATCCTTCTGAGGTATTCTCTCTTAATTTCTCCTTCATCTCTTCCTGTTTTATCGTGTCACATTCAAGGACACCTGGGTACTTGTATCGGTCTTGTGCGGTCAATACCCTAATCGTGCTGTTGTCCGGGAGTTTAATTCCTTCAGTCATTAAAAGCCTTCGTTTGTGCATCACCATGATTGCGTATTTTTCTATTCCAAACTCCATTCCTATGTCCTCACTATATTCCCTTACTTCGTTGAACAGAGTCTCAAGCTCTCCCCTGTTTTTTGCGAACAATTTTATATCGTTCATGTACATTAGGTGGTTGACCTTTCTTTTTGTTTTAGAGAAGTGGTATCGTTTGCTGTTTTTCAGGATTCTGTTAAGCGGTATCATTGTTAGAACAAATAATAGTGGGGACAACGAGTCTCCTTGGAAGATTCCCCTTTTTATCCCTACCTCTGCTAGTTTGTCCCCTGCAGCTATCAAATCTACTTTCCAGTCTTCCATTGAATTACTAATGAATTTAACCACCGGTTCCCTAATTTTGAACATTCTAAGGCATTCGAGTATCCAGCTATGTGGAATCATATCGTATGCTTTTTTGTAATCTATCCATCCCATTGCGATATTCTTTCTCCTTTTCCTCACTTCTCTTAAGATCATCTGGTCTATGTAGAGTAAATCGTTTGCCCCTTTGGTACCTATCCTACACCCTTTATGTTCTTCTGGTAGTAGTCCCCTTCTATCTATTGACATGTATATTCTCTCTGCTATTTGCCCGGTCAGGATTTTCCACATAAGTGGTAAGCACGTGATTGGTCTATAGTTGCTTGCTATGTCCCCCTTTTCTGGATTTTTTTGGATGAGGGTGGTTCTGCCTTTGGTCATCCATTCTGGTGCCTTGCCTTCGTTTAGACAATTTTGGAGTAGGTGAGTGAGTCTGCCGTGTAACGTGGTGAATTTTTTGAACCAATTACCATGGATCCCGTCGGGACCCGGTGCTTTCCAGTTGGCTACTTTCCTAAGAGTATGTTTCAATGTGGTTTCATTCAGTACTATTGGTTCTCCCTTGTCTATATCTTCTAGTTCTTTTCTCATGTTTCCTAACCATTGCAGTGTTACGTTGTGTCTTTTTGGGTGCCCCCATATGCTATTCCAATAGTTCTTGGCCTCTGTGGCATCTGGTTTCATGTCCTGCCTTCTTTCCCCATTTAAATCTTGGTAAAACTTCTTCTCATTGTTTTGGAATGTGCGGTTTTGTGTGTATTGGGCCGTTCTTAGTCTGTATCTTTTCAGTCTTGCCTCTTTGGCTAATCTCTTCTGGTGTAACTCTTCGACTACAGTTGCGATGCCTTTTTGCGTTACCTTGTATTTGTTATAAAGTCTTACTCGTGGTCTGTCCGTGTGTGGTGTATTTCTAAGCAGTACTTCATCTCTCTGTAGTTGGGAGATCTGCTTTTGTAATCTCCTCTCCCAGTTGGGTTTCTCTTCCCTATTATTGCTCGGCTTCCTATCTTGTGTTGTGAAGCTTTGTGCTACCATTTTCACCCCAGCATAAATTAAGTTGTTGAGTTCTAGGAGGGTGTTCGTTTCTATGTGCTGTAAGAGGCAGTTGACCTGTTCGGTCACTTCTCCGACTTTTTTTCTGTCATTGTCTCTCAGGGAGGGGAGTGTTGTTTTCTCTCCTCGCATGATTTCTTTCAAAGCTTGTGTTTTGGTTTTCTTTTCTTCCGTTTGTGCCTCGTCGTCACCCTCTGGTGCATAGTTTTCTGTGGGGGTCTCATGGGGAATTCTTTCAGTTTTGTTATTGGTACTAGTTGTGTTGGGGGGGGGGGCATTTTTCAGATGTGTCACCTGAATCTCTCTCTAAATTAATGCGAATCTCCAGTACTTCAGTCTCAGAGAGGCATTTCTTCTTTTGGATTTGTTTTACTTGGTCAGCAAGGCGTTGGTTTGATACTTCCACAGCAGATTTTTCCCTCCATATTTGGAGCATACGCTCTCTATAAGATCGCACCGAAGGCTTGCTTTTAAAGTAACAATACATAACTAGTCTATTCTCTTCCCTTGTCCATCTCTTTCTCTTGTTCTTTATAGCAGTCACTCCGTGAGGACTGCGCTTTCCCTGGGTGTCATTAGTGGTATACGAGTTTTGGCCAACAGTAGCTTGTGTGACGACTGTGTCCCTCCTGAAGGCCATTAAGGGTACACGAGCCGTAGTTTTGGCCAGCAGTCACGGGATGACGACCGGGTCCTTCCTGGTGGCTAACAAGGGAACACCTGCCGGTTACGACTCACAGATCTTGGATCTGTGCCCCGTTTTTTGCGGTAAAATGGTTTGGTTGTACTGTCATGATAGGGGTTTTTGGTTCTTTCAAGTAGCACCAGACCTTGGTGGGTTGGTTAAGACCGATGTGAGTCAGAAGTAACCTAAGAGCCCCACCGGCCCTTTTGGTTCTTTTAAGGTAGCGCCAGACCTTGGTGGGTTCATTGAGACCGATGTGCACTGTGATAACCTAAGAGCCCCACCAGCTCTTACCAGCCAGGGTATGGCCTCACAAGGACAAGCCATTCGGGTGTGCAGAGATATCTATTTAGTGATATGGCATTTACCTGATTGTTGAACTAAAGAAAAAAAAACACACTAAGCCTTGATCTTGGGGGTGGGGGTTACATGCATTCAAGATCATATGTCTCTCTTAAATGTTTCAAATCTTGACTTAGTATAAGTCTCGGTATGCGTTGTTTTTTCTTCCAATGCTGGCTGGACAAGGCAACACAGCCAATTTATACGTGAGGGTGGCAGGGGGAGGGGAAAGTTCATTCACACATATATACTCGAGGGTCGCCCCTCACATGAAAGAAAAGGAATCGCTTTTCTATACTTCTATGGGACAACTCATTTGTAAATTTAATTTCAAATTTAAATTTTAATTCCACTTCCCCACGTGCAGGTTCAAAAACAACTCGACTTGGCAGTGGCCATTTCATCAAAGGAGAAAATTTCTCAGAACTACAAAGAAAACCATCTCAGAGGTAAAAAAAATACCATCAAAATATCAAGAATAATCAACCAAAGTAAAATATCATTAAAATGTTCGAAAATAATCACAGAGTTCATCTCAAAGCCAAATGTTAAAGAATAGTTACAGACTTTAACTAAGCCCAGAACAAAATCATCAGGGGCAGCCTGTAGTGAAAATAGCATTATTATTGTTATTATTAATATCATTATTATTATTATTAAGACATTAAATAAGAACCATCACAGAGTTAATTTTAAAAATCAGCCTGAGTTAGTTAGGTCTTCAAAGTCAGTCACCAGAATTCATCCAGAGAAAGAAAAAGGATTCTCTTTCTTTTTTTGTCTCTTGTGGGTTGGACCTGCATCATCCATTCTCTGAAAGGTTTTCTTCTTCTTCTTCTTCTTCTTCTTCTTCTTCTTCTTATTGAAAGTATAATTCTCTGCGGCATTTTGTCAATGCAATGCTCGTGTGTATCGCGCATGAGCAACCACGTATATGTAATTGAAACGATTGATCGCACTTGTTCTACTAATAAGGTACCGAGGCTGTGAAGCAAAGCGACACGTGTGGTGATATATTTTTCCGAACAAATAGTGAGGAAAAAAGTGAAAAGAACGGGACTGGTTTTATGAGATCAAACACAAATAGGCTCAAAAGCGCCTTCCTCTTTGCCCACGAAATGTTGTTTAACATGCAACTAAATATATGCTTTGATATTGGCTAACAAAACGTATATTCGCAAATGTATGAATATATGCAAACTCACAAACATTATTCTATCTATCCATGTTTCTATCTATCACTCTCTCTCTCTCTCTCTCTCTTTCTGTATATATGATCCAAAATAAACATTGTAACTAGATTTTCATTAGAAAAATGCAAAATCAAATGCATATAAAAACAATACGCGTGTGTGGGTATGTGTGTGTGTGTGCGTGCGTGTGTGTGTGTTTGTTTTGTATGTATTTACTCTCCCACCAAAGCAAAATGCAACACAAGGTCAGGGCTTTATGTGAGGAACATAGGAGCAACCCAGCAAAAATAGCTCCAGCCGATGTGACTTTGGTTGCTGAAACTACTGCAGCCATGAAAGCGTCAGAACAATCCCAACCTATCCCTTTAAGTGCAATGAGACAATGCTACCTTGGGGCAATGAATCCCCTGCAGCTGGGATGAGTGAGAGTGGGAGAGTTCAAAGACGAGTCCAAAGGCTCCAAGTGTGCATAGCAATGCGCAACCTCAGTATAACCTCATTGACTGATGCATTGCACCATTGTACTCAGGCTTTGATGCTCAACAAGACAACCTACAGCCAATTCGGCAGGCATGTGTCAGTACCAGCGATTTGGGCTCTGTACACTTCAATCCATAATGAAAAGGCCCAAAAAATTGATGCAGGAGTGTTTTATTAATTCATTCTCCCACCAGAGCATAATGCAGCACAAGGTCCGGGCATCACGAGGCGAAAATAGAAGACACCATTTAAAAATAGCTCCAGCCGACGCGACTTTGGTTGCTACAGTCACGGAAGCTTCAAGATGAGCCCGATCATTTTAAATACGATGGGACAGCGCTGCCCTGGGGCAACGGATCCCTGGCAGCTAAGCCGAGGAATAGCGAGAGAACGGAAAGAGTCCAAAGGCTTCCAATGTGCGTAGCCCTACGCAGCCTCAGTATAACTTCATTAGTTGACGCATTGCACCGGCGCACACGGTCTTTGATGCTCATCAACACACAATCTACAGCCCATTCGGTCAGTGCTGGTGCGTCGGGCTCTGCCGTGGAATAGATAGTACCCTTTAATTCATGTCGAAAAGGCCAGAGAAATGGTGCAGGAGAGTTAATGCAAAATTAATCTGGGTCCGTTTTATGAAAAGCTTTTGTTACATTTTCACACAGAAATTCGTTCATTTACTCGCGTATTTTACCATTGAAAAGTAATTTTCTATGAAATAGTTGCTTCTATCTGAAATTATTTGTCATGTTTACGACCCGAACTAAGTTAAAAAATGGCAAATCTTTTCCTGTTCAGAACAAGGTTAGCAGTGGCGCAATCAAGTATCGGGAACAAAAAAAAAAGCATGTGAGTCAACCTGCCCCCCTTACAATTCATCCAGCTGTACCCTACTTGAAAAGGCAAAGACTGGGTTAACAGAAATAATTGTCCATAGAATTACTATTTATTATTGAGAGTCCCAACTAATATTAGTCGTGTTTACATAGCTTGGCACAAGCTACCATTGTGCAGGATCTAATGCCCAGCAATTTAAATAACCCACCATCCACACTTGTTGATTGCTCATGTTATTTTCGTTTGAGAAGTCTATTCGACTCACTGCCTTGAAAACACTTCAATGCATCATTTATTTAGATAGTTCGTATATGAAAAAGGAAATATTACATCTTCCTCTTTTATTTGATAATTCTATTTGACCATGGAAGTTGTAGGTAGTCAATTCTTTAAATATTTAGCACAAAATAAATCCTTAAAAGTTAGATATTGCATTGGACAGACGGGCAGAAAAACTAGCAGAGAACCAGGCGCAATGTAATAGATTATGGATTTGCTTAACAGGTAGCCGATAATATTACACTAAGTCGTACGAAAAGTGATGTTACATTTTTGGAGAGTAGATAAAACCAATTGGAAATAAAGTGGAACAACACATCTACTTCCTGTCCGACTCAAAATTCTTAGGGCAACTTTTGTATGGTATTTATAAAAAAATCGCAAAAATCCAAATTTACATTGTTTCAGTATAAAAGTATTTATTTACAATGAATAAGCTCTTGGAGATGTATAACGTTGTCCTCGTAGATGTGAAATACTTGTAGTTTGTTTGAGTCGGTAGAAAACCTACCAACAATTTTTTGAGTAGGATTTCATATCATGTCAGGGAAATTTTTAATTTAAATATCGATCTGGTTGAACACGACAGAACCGACAAACTGAAGAGTCCATTTCCAAAATTTGCTGAGAAGTTTTGTTGTTTTTATTTTTTTTCGATAGAAAAACGAAACTAACACCAGAGTCAGACTGGACTGGTGTTTCAAATATATTTGGCAAAAATATGATTATCATTAATGACAATGCCTCTGGACTCCTTTATAAAATTGCATTTATTTTTGTTTGAAAGAGTAGGGCTCCCGAAAAAAAAAATTGTATTACCATGTACACCAAATTTCTATTAACGTAGGGTTAACAGTCAATAGAATGTCATAGGTCTCGTTCTATGAAATCTCAAGTTCAAGTATGACAATCACTGCTCATGTTTGCTGCGAACTGCTTGAACATGTGAAGAGGAAAAATTTACGCCCAAATCGTTTGATAAATATCATTCTTCAAGATGACAATATAAACCCACCTTCAGTAAATCAAACTTGGCAAATGATCAGATTAGGCATAATCCATTCAATATTTTCAAAACAACCTTGTTAACACTTAAGAATTGGATTCATTCATATCACTGAACGAAATCATTTAAGGCAAACTTTGAGATATCAATTCAGAACTATCAAAAAATCATCTATACTGACGGAAAGAATAAAAGTGCTATTCATCTAAAAGGATTTGACATCACTCCTGATGACGGAACACTGAATTCAACGTTTGAGAATTCTAATATTTGGAAAATTGATTTGATATGCAGACAATGGTAATACGATTTACTGAATATATATATATATATATATATATATATATATATATATATATATATATATATATATATATATTTATTTATTTAGAATAAAATAGCAATTCCTTCAAATGATGCCTTTATTGATAGCAAATGCCGCAGCATCTCGAAATGTATAGAAATCTTAGCTGTTTGTTTATATCTCATGCACTAAAAAGCTTTTATCGAAAGTTGTTATGGAAAAAGGCAGCGGACAAAATAAGGGAACTGTTCTTTTTTTTGATGCGTTTGAGAAATTCCGCTCAAGCATAGGCAATACCGTCCTCCCTAAGCAATAATTAGGTATCATCTCAGCGTTGTATCCACTGCTAGACAATCCAGAATACGTCAAATTGACTGCAGCCTTTTGATAACAAATTTTCAGAATTAAGTCTATTCGCATAATACAAAATCTCTGCAGAGAGCTAAGCTGCCCCAAAAGTATATTTCGAGGGGTGTGTGATTGATGAAACAAAATCGTTTGTTGCACAAAAAAGCCATATTATCACAGAGGACGTGCTTGCAGGAAGACAGAGATCCTTTCATCACTGTAGCAGGGATAAGAAAGCAGATCAAATGTGACGTCTATAAAGAGTTCAGCTATGTACAGTGGTCTGGTTATTGAATGAATTTGGATTGAGGACTTTTTGTTTAACTACTTAACCTACCAAGTAAAAAGAAATAAAGGATGGAAATGAATATCAGAACATTGTTCAGAAGGTTGAACTGGTTTAAAGTTCATTTCAGCAACGAGATTCAATATGGTTGGATCTGATGACAGACAGTTTGACGTTGTACAGGCAACAGACTCGAATTAAGAAAAGCTGAAGAAGTGTTGGACTGTAGAAAATGCCTTCATCTGAATGTGTTGGACTCATTGGGAAAATGAAGGGACCGTAAATGCTAATGTGTGTCTAATCTTAGTGAAACAATATGCCAATTCTTCTTTACCTGCATCCTCCGACCAGCCAACATTTCTTTGCAGGACAATGTCTCCTGCCAGTCAGGTAAAAGATAGCATGACTTAAATCCCATCTTGAACTTATGGAACATCATATGGGACAAAGCTAGAGCGTGAAATCCGAAGTTTTCTAATAGATTTATGATGAGAAACTGGAATGTAAATATATTAAAGGTGCAGTGTTCACATTAATCAATAATGTTCAATGTTTATGATTGAAATTTCCTCTCAAGAAATATTGTTGTAACCCTGAACTATTAGGTCCACTATATTTCTTTCAAATAAAGATTTTCTTCAACGTCTATTTTTCTAAAACAGTTTTGTACACACACGCACACACACACACACACACACACACATATATATATATATATATATATATATATATATATATATATATATATATATATATATATATATATACATATATATAAACAATTCATTTGTCAGACCACAATAGATTTCAACAAAACGTTTTTAAAAAATAACAGAGGTCTAACGAGGAAGAGATAAAGAAGCATACAGAATTGAGCATATACACTTCCATTGCTCAATACATATGAAATGAATGTAAATATTTAAATATATACTATCATAAACACAAATGTAACAGTAATTATTAAAGTTTATTTTACATTTGATTTAACGTACGAAATAATCTACTCCTACAAATTGACTTACAAATGACAACTGATAATTTTTCCTTCCAAACAAATTGCAATTATGGAATAGTTATATCCATTGAGTTACAAATTCACTTTTGATAAAATCCTTTTTTCAATATCTTTATAAATGGAAATCTCATTTCAAGTTTGAACAGATTTTATCTGCAACACATATAAAACTAGTATTCGATGGATGATTATGTCCTTACCGATGATGCATTTTCCTCACGTAGATTCAGCATAAACTTATATTGTAATTTGAACGCTTCATGGAAAACTTGGGAACAGGGATTTTTTGAAAAAAAATGAAACGAAACAATATCACCACTCATAGAGAAGAATGCGTGCGAGCAAGATTTAAAGTACCCTGAACGCATTGAGCTGGGTTTAGTCAACACACACCCCCACACCACCACACACACACACACACACACACACACACATATATATATATATATATATATATATATATATATATATATATATATAAAGTCTTCAAAAGCCTGCCTCAACTTCCAAAACTTTGATTGGGAGAATACAGGAATCAATATAGACGGCATATATCTCAATCACCCCAGATTTGAAGACGAAATCGTCCTTTTGGCAGATATTCAACACGAACTCCAACTAATGCTAAATGAACGAGCCGAAAAAGCAAAAAAGTTGGCTTGCACATGAACTCTAGTAAAACGAAAGTCATGTGCAATAATCACAACGAGGATGAGGACGTAACTGTCAAAATGGAAGATGCAAAACTTGAAAAGTAGATCACTACATCTACGTAGAACAACAGATCTCCAAGAAACTCACTAAAGAAGACATCAAGCGGAGAATCGCCCTAGAATGGTAGAGCAAGCACAGCCTTCTAAACAAGACGATCCAAATAGGCCAAAGGAGAGGAGTATATAACCAATGCATCTCCCCGATTGTCACTTATGGTGCTATAACATGGAACTTAATCAAGAGACCTGCAAAGTAAAAGGTATGCAAGGTGCATATGAGATAAAGATGCTCTTCCTTACATGGAGAGATCACAACATAGCACAGTATATCGGGAGGAAAACATGAGTATGGGATATCATAGAATCTACAAAAAAACTTGAATGGCAATGAGCTGGTCATGTTGCAAGAATGGTAGACAACTGATGGACATCATGACTAATAAGATATATCCTCAGACATCACATGCAAACTGAGGCTGACAAAATATGAAATGGAGAGATGAATAAGACAAATCAAGAAAATAAAAGCTCTGCAACGCCCATGATCGAGAGATGTGATGGATCCTTGAGAACATCTATGTCCAATGACAGACAAAACAATACTGATGATTATTATGATGATTCAATGGAATAAAATGCAATGTAGCTATTTATTTTAATCTTTTTCATGAATTATAATATTTCTTTTCATTGTAAATTATTTTGCTTCACACAAAAAGTTCTTACTGACCAGCAGGAGCAAGAAAAACTTTTATAGAGCATCAAATTTCGTTCCATTTTCGGTGCATTTTCTCGTTTAATTCCAACGAAATTAATTCAAACAATTTTTTTCTTTCTATTTGAAGTGAGAATAAATTGAAAAAGCTGCATTTTGTTGTAATTCTGGGCACTTACAAAGAAAGTTGACCACCTACCTCATAAAACCTAATCTTGGAGGGTAATTTTATATTTGAAAAAAAAAAATCATTTTCTCTACTCATTGTTAAGAGTTTATCAGCAAACTTCTTACTTTCAACTATGGACAGTTAGGGCGGGGCAAAGTCCGGATACAAAGATACGTGGATACATAGACATGTCAGAACACATAGATAGCTTAAACTCAATGCTAGTACCTAAACCAGTGTTGTTGGTGAGCAAATACTGTAAATAGTGGTGATTAATAAATACATGGATTAATCTCACCCAAACCTATACCCATACTAAGAGTGTAATAACAATTTTTTTTTTACTTCAAAACAAGTCAAAATTATTGAGTAGTTATAAACATTGAGGACTGCCATATCAATATCAATATCAATATCAATATATATATATATATATATATATATATATATATATATATATTTATAAATTTGCAAGGATATTTGTCCGATGAATATCAACATTTTTTGCCTGACCTGCGATCAGCAACCTGCGATGTTTTGTTCTTACAGAACAAGAAAAAACATACCACATTCGCTGAATAGGATGCATCTTTGAAAAGTGTACCTAATGTTATTTTAGCACTATTTGTTTCTTTTTGTATTTTTGTATTCTTACAAATTGGTAAAAATATTTCGATAAATATATATATACATATATACTTATATATATCTATATATCTATCTACCCATCTATCTATCTTTATATATATATATATATATATATATATATATATATATATATATTGTGTCAAATATTGCTTCTATAATTTTGATCCATTTTCCTTGTCTCATGTGAACGATCATCCCTTTAGGGAACGAGAGAAGAACACAGAGTGCATCGTTGTACAAATGACGGATAAATTCACTTTTCAAACAAGCACTTTCAATATGAACTAAGATGAAATTCATAAAATGTAGCCATTGCCCTATTGACAGGTTGGAAGTAAATGATTAAATCTTAAGGTGAGAGAATGTGGAAAAACACTCGTATTCCACGTATGGACACGTTCAAAAAATGTATTTCCAGTATAAATACTCATACACACACACACACATACACGCGCGCACACACACACACACACACACACACACACACACACACATATATATATATATATATATATATATATATATATATATATATATTCATATGATTATTGTGTCATCCAGAGAAAGCTGTTTTGATGTATTATATCTCTTCAGTGTGGCTATAGACTTTCCATCATCCCTTCCAGTATCGTGAGGCAGAATTGAATCCTCCACTCCAGACCCGTAGGCCTCTGGACTACGGAACTTGACAGGCAGTAAGGCTCCGTGTGTGTGTGTGTGTGTGTGTGTGTGTATGTGTGTGTGTGTGTGTGTTTGTAATGATTTTTCTGATAAATCCTTTCTATATATAATTTTATGCTCATTTGAATACATGTATGAAATTTTTTCCATGGATAAAGTCGAAAATAAAGATGGAAGAAAAAGATATGTCTGACTTTTATTTCTATTCGTGTGTGATTATTCGATAAAGGAACTTAATGTTAGTAATAAAAAAGTCCAACCTTTTTTCATATTTGCATTGATTTTCATACCCAACGCCTGTTTGTAGGTAACAGATTGTGTTTTGAGGAGAATAAAATGGAAGCCTATTTTCATACTATGATTTTTTGACAATTTGTCTTTCATCTTATTTTCGATGACCGAGCGGCATTCGACGTAAAACTCTCAAGTTTTCTTAGTTTTTCAGTGGAAGATCTCTCTTTATTTATTGTTACTCTTTTCTTTACCAGCCGACTTCCGTCGAGAGAATCAGAACAACCCTCATCTTATTTAGGAAAGTGTTTGTCACATTAAAGCGAGCTGACGTACAACATATCCCAAAAGTGATTAGAAATCGCAACTAATTGATTAGATGGTGTCTATCTTACCGACTGAGCCAGACTGATGAGTCATTTATATGTACGAAAATAATGTTAGACTTTCACATTTATTATATGTACTGTGAAAAAATCGAACAATCATCTTCCGTCGGAATAAAACTATGGGTGATGTTTTATCTTTCAGCACACATGCATTATTATCTTTTTTAGAAGGTCAAATTTAGTCTAGATTTTTATTCACACATGGTGTTAATAAACGTATGTAGAATGTGAAAATGGCCGAAATGTTAAAATAAGATCTTTGGAAAAACAACAAAAAACTAGTCATCGATCAATGTCAATGTTCTGATAAAAAATATAAACAAAACGACTTAGTACAGCGAACTAAGTGTAGATATATATACCTAAATCTGAATAGCGCTACTTGTTTTGGGGTCTCCGTTGTCAGGTCAATAAGGTTCAGTTGATATCAAAACAGTTTTTTAGGATGTGAGTTGCTGTCTCAAATTTGCTTTCGTGGTGACTCGCTTCTTTTAGATCGGTGCAATTTGATAAGCTGTTGTGGACTATACACTGTTGCAACATGGAATGCAACGGCATGGATATGAAATATAACTGTTAAAACCAGTACTTATGTATCTGTTCTATTGGTAGATACTGTGGCTTATGATGGCCGAGAAGTAACTGATGATTTTCACTTGAGTCGCAAATAGTTTGCTCCAGTGTTTTCAAATAGAGCAATTTTTCGAAAAACTGTTTTTCCTTTTCGATCAAGCTTCGGATCTTCATTATCTTAAAATGTAATCATTCCAAGGCATAAATACGGCTAAAGTCACTCAATCCAGGGGTCAAAAGTACATCAAATGTTGTTTTGGAGAAAGCCCCAAAACAAAGTACGATATAATCAGAATATCTTTGTCAAGGTAGTAAAAGGGAAGTATTTAAGAATACTACTAAATAAACGAGACACTAGTGTGACGATATCAAATCACTACTTCAATCCAAGAGTCTGAACATTGGTACAAAGTTTTACCTCAATATCAATGTTCAGACAATGTTCAAGAAATCCTTGAAAGGAGAGAGTTAAAGTGGTAGTGAAGTCTGTTGTCAGTGATAAATAGAATAAAAAAATGTGTAAGTATATCGGGTTCAGTCAGCGTCAAAATATAGAAGTGATTTTTTTTCGTCTCTCCCCACTTTTTCTTGATTGCCGTGAGACTATATATGTAATCATATCGTTGGGTGAAAGTGTTGACATATTTGTGTAATAAATTGTATTTGTGATATCTCAGCTTATACAAGCAGCAAATTTGGTTTATACTTAGTCATGATCTGAGGTTATCCAGACTTTCGAAGTGCATGTGTTCGACTAACTGCAACGTCTCGAATTGCAGTAATCTCTACGTTAAACCAGACATCACTATAATCAAATCTTCGACAATTCTCAATTTCCGGTCGTATTTTGGCAGAGAAACCTCTTAAATTCAACTAATATTTATCCAACAGTGCGTTGATTGCGAAATTTCAATGGCTTCAATCAACTTAACGACTGATGCTTGCCTTTCCAGCAACGGCATGTGTAGTCAAGCCATTACGCATATATATATATATATATATATATATATATATATATATATATATATATATATATATATATATATATATATATATATATAAGTTGAGGTGTTGAGATGATCATTTTTCTCCACCTGCTGAATAGCGTCTGTCAGTCTAGCATTTTCACTTCTAGTTTAAACAGCAGTGAAACTGTTCCCGAGACAGAAATCAGCATTATCAATATTTGAGATTTATTGAGTTGCCAACAAGTCAGCTAACTTTCCTCTTAGTTCGATAAAAAAAAGGATTCGACATAACCACTTGAAATAACACCTGACTTTCTTTGGGATACTGTCAATCTTGTTTGCAGATAGGCACTCAAGTCATCCGTCAGGTTTCAAATTCATGGATTACTGCTCATCGTCAACCTCTTGAAAACTGAAAGCCTCCACAAACACACATGCATGCACGTAAACACACACACGAATATTTACATTAGCACCATACATTGAAAATGATGAGTAAAAGTATGAAGTATAGAATATCAAATCTGTTAATCTCTATTGATTATTCATTTATGCAAGGTATATATATATATATATATATATATATATATATATATATATATATATATATATTGACACATGCACACGTATGGTCACAAACACACACACACACACACACACACACACACACACACACACACACAGAGAGAGAAATGTCCGTCCAAAATAATCAGGGAGACCCAAAATATTCTTTCAGAACTTACAACAAAATTTTTTCAAAAGGTGAATAGTGGTGCATTCGGGCAGTTTTTAAGGATGTAGTCCCCAAAAGGTCACTATTTGGAGACATGGATACAGACACACGGACGCACAGAGTATATATATATATATATCATTTCCACATGTTGCTGAGGCCTACATAAGGCTAAAATATACCAGATCCGTTAGGATAGATCTTTTCCAGTTGTAGATTTCTTTCCCCTTTAAAGAACTTCGGAGTACTACTGTAAGTGCATTTTTCCTTCAAAGGGATGCAAACTGCCGATGCTGTAATATGCAACGACGCTGAAACATTCTAAAATAATTTTTTCACGTATCGGTTAATCACGAAGTTTCTCTTTTGATTATCCCCGAACCTGCTGACCTCCAACAAATAAACGATTTTCGTCACTGAATAATACTGTTCTCCAGGGCATTTTTGGTAAGTTTTTAAGTTTCAGTCTTCATTGTCTTTGTTTGTCAGGAATTGTACTTCTAAGGACTGTCTGGCTTGTCGCTCGACGAATAGAGTTAGATTGCGAATGATAGAAGGATTGGCATTTATCTCTCCACTTACCAAATCCCAGTTTAAAGCGTATCTCTTTTTTTCGAAAGTCTTTCGGATTTTCTCAATCTAAGATCGCCTGTTACATTGTTTTTTCTGTTCCAATCACAATGTGTGGGTTTCTCCCGTGTATTTGTGCAAGTTGACAATCTTTGTGCGTTCTTCGAGTCTCATGTCAAAAGTTGAAATGATAAGCTTATCCTAACAAAACGACACCAGCTAAATTATTAAGCATTCGTGCACGATAATTATATCATTTATCCTTCAATGATGATATTTCCTTATCTCTGGCCCTTTGGGAAAGAAGACAAAAGATACAATGGTGAATTTCCTAGAAGTGACCAAGAGGGAAGTGGGAGAGTTGTTGCACTTTAAACATACACGAACACAGGTGTGCAAACACACACACACACACACACACACACACACACACACACACACACACACACACACACACACACACACACACACACACACACCAAATTTTGCGAACAACTCTCTATATATAGAGAGATAGATAGATCAATATTGAAGTAAGCATATCAATCCTTGTCCTAACCCCAATAATCTACCATTTTATTTCACTTGATCAGCACGTATCGATGAAATAACCAATGAAAGTTGTATTCTCAAAAAGCAAAGACCAAACCACAAATTCAAATGTTCAATGTATATAGAAACCTGATAGAGAAATTCAGAATGTAATTCAAATGTTCAAAACCATCACCAGAACTGTCGAAATAGGTGACTTCATCTTTAAGTTTCGTTTCGATGCTGGCTGACGATCCATTTATGTTTATGCTGCATGAATAAGTTGCAGCAATGGAGCGAGAAAATAAGGCTTACATTTCCGATATTTTCTGTGGGTTTTCTTAAATACCACTAATATCATTAAATGGGGAGTTAATTAGCATTGATCATTCATTTTTCAAATTTTTCAATCGAACGCCCCCAACACTACCAAAAGACGGTGGTTTCGTAACCGTGTCCGTTGAGTGAGTAACCAGTGACATGTTTTCTTTGAATTATGGTGCATCAAAACAGCAAAAAGGAATTATTCCCTGTCAGTGTGCTTACATAAAGCATAAAAACTAGAAGTCATAGGAATAACAGGAACTTGAAATAGAATTTGCATCCATAGCCTTGGGGTTCAATCAAAAATGCAAACAATGCGTATTGAAGAGTTGCCAAAACTCAAACAAATTTACACAAGACCTTTAAACGGATTTTGATAATTATAACTTACCTCATCCCCCGGCACCTTGGCCAAAAACAATTATAGCATCAATATGAATGCGTATTGGTTGTTTGGCTTCGTATAGGGAAATCAAAACAAATCTTGGACTTGTGACAAAAATTAACAGAATAATCATCTCAAAGGGTTTTGTAAAGATACGATCCTCATGGCCGTCATAAACACACCAAAGAGAGATTTTACGACAAAATTCGATCAGTGAATTGACATGAAACTAAAAAAAAAAGTGCCAGATATTTGAAAACATTCATTATGATTCGTTGTTTAGAAGATTTCCGAATACTTTGTACTGTCAACGAAATTTTATTATGTCTCAAGCAACATAAGATAATCGGTCATCGAAATCATCATTATAATCAACGTTTACAAAATTGGATAAATATCTATATACATTGATAGATGAACATAAATGCCTATACATGGATATATTGATAGATATCTTTGTTTATGCTGTAAAAATAGAGATCTTCCCCAACCATCCTTTAGAGATTGCACACACGGATAAGACCGTAGAATGGTTTAGTCTAAATATTGTGTTGATTACATAAGGATCAGGAAAGAGAAATCATTTGTCCCAACATTTCTTTGAACAATAATCAGTTTTACTTTGTTAAAGGATTGCAAATTTGCCCTTATCCGGGGCAGAAATACCCTTTTATGAATGAATAATATCATCATTTTATAATGTCGGAAACGGCCAGCTTATTTGTAACGAAAACTATCAATGAAGGATTCTTACTATGTATCATGCATACTGGCTGCACTAAACGGGCTAGACAGTGGAAATTTAAGTACCCTATTTCGAAGAAACGGTTTCTTTGTATTTCCAAAGCCCCATAATCAATTGAGGGTTCAATTTACAGTGTAGGGTTTGGCAAACTTGGTAACTTAATTTGTGTCTCCAGAGTTCTCTTTCTCTTTTGAAAATTTAGACTTTTAAGGGCCACTGTCCATCAAAAAGCAAGAGAAGTAACTTATTCATTGATGAACTCTTATCCCTATCTTTAATTGATCACTGCCTTCACATCATGCTGTCTAAAAGTGTTGGCCACGTGAGTTCTAATCAGAGAGTAACCAGAGCTCTTTTTATTCCATTCCAGCATGAGTTGTTCAGAGACATGTAGGGAACTGGATAAGACGAATGATATTTGGATGAGAAGCAAAAAAATTATTTACAAAACGAATTCAAGCCTTCTAATGGGTTATCACGGCAAAATATACACTATTTCCAATAAATAACATCTAATTTGCTGCATCTGTTTACATACTTAATGCATGATTGAAATTTCGACACTTATTTGCTTTCCCCATGTGTTTTTAGTATTTGTTGACATTATCAATCTAATCATTTCAAAGGATCGAAGTTGGAATTCTATCCTTGATAAATCCTATACGAAATTTGGTGGATTTAACAGCATATTTGTGCTAAATGTGACGCAGATATTCCCGTTGCAATCTACGAACAATCTGTTTCATGGAATCACTGCTGTAACTTCAAAAGAATATCAAAGGAGACCATGGAAACTTGGATTTTGAGTGAATTTCATAAACATTTGCGTATCGACTTATATAATGGAATACACATGTAGTTCATCAACGAACAATATCCTAGAACTTGAATACAGGATCTAAGACTGGGAATTTCGGTTTGGCTCCATTAAAAACGCCTTGTTGCTCTTTACAGTATAACATTTTCACCAAATTTCATAATCTGACCCCAGATCCATTGTAGGCATGAACATGCGATTCATCAATTTGTATCAAGAAAACATCAAACAGAGAACAGATCATTTGTTGATATGATTCTTCGGGGAATTGTGAAGATAGTATCACATAGAGACGATCTATAGTTATAGTCAGATGACACAAACTACTTCTAAGCCCCTAGAGTCGACCACATTTATATCTTGTTTAAACCTCATTTATGGCCCTTTTCATGGTGCAAATTACAGGGATTGAATGTTTTTCTAGTTTAAAATATCTGAATATCTATTCAAGGGTAAGGATTTCATTAGATTGAACTAAAGAACCCGACTCTAATCTGTTTTGTCATTTGGTAATCCACTTGGATTTAAACTCTCATTCTTTTTCTTGATCCCTCTCTTACTATCTCTGTCTTTTCTCTTGATATATATATATATATATATATATATATATATATATATATATATATATATATTGAGAGAGAGACAGAGGGTGATGCTGACGTATACTAACACAGAGCACAGTGACACAAGGTAGCGTAGAGCCTCGAATACCAATTACAAAACAACATACATCGTAAGAATATCCTCATTCCACTCTTTAAATTATGTATTGTCTCTGGACGAATCTCTAATGATATAGTTGCACTTTACGACCTGATCAAATAAAGATGACAATGCTGATTGCTGATGTGTACCACAAAATCTTGAGGAAGTAAACCGAAAAGATTTTACTAAATATCCTATCGGTACTTTATGAATGTAAGTAAAATAAAGGATGTGCACAATCGTACGCTTGCGTACCTAAATGCGGAGTGATATTTTTTAGGTAGGTATTATTTTGTTTTGTTTTTTTATTGAAATCTTTGACCGACGATTCTAAATTCTGATCAAGATGTTTAGAAATGTGTTCTTCCTGATTTTGCTAAAAACAAATGGGTCTAAATTAATATTTGACGAAAGGCAAACAAAATTCCATTAATTACAACATGAGATTTACTTGGAATTACTTGTAAATCGAGAAATCAATCATTTTGACGCCGTTTTGTTAACAAGTTTAACAATGAAACTCGCCGATTAAGAACATGCATGAATAGGGTATCGTGATCGGAAAACGATTTGATCACTTATAGTTAGTTTCATCAACTAAACATTCCCAGTGTCTTGTATAGAAGGATCTTTTAAATAACTTTAAAAAATTTTGTTATTACTAATAATACAATTTTGTTAGCTTCTAGCTTTCTTTTGTATATTTTCCGTTGAGTATGTCAGCCAAGTCCGCAGAAATATCAAGTAAAAAGGGTGATCAATGAATAACACATGCACACACTTACATACAAATTTGCTAGACGTTTTCAATGTTAAGATTTGTTAGAATACACTTTCATCATCCGTCTGTTATCGTCTGTCATTGGACATAGACCTTCCCAAAGATCAGCCAGACCCGTCTATCAACGGGATCACAGCTTGTATTTTCTGCATTTATTTAGCTCTTCATGCCATCTCACTTTTTGTCAGCTGCAGCCTCAGACCTTATCTCTTTGGAATACACATTGTGAGGCGTGATATGTCTCGGCTGTCTGACATTCTAGCAGCATGTTCTGCTCATTTCCATTTGAATGTTCTTGCATTTTATATGATATCTTGGACATTGTGCACGTTGTATGGTTCTTAGATTAAGCGTCAATCTTTTGGTTAGCTTCCACGTTTCTGCTCTACATGTGACGTCAGTAGGATACGTTGGTTGTATACTCATCTTTTAGGATTTAGTGAGATTCCCTTGTTCATGGTATTTGCTCAACCAAAAGTTTTCCAACCTAGAGTGATTTTTGCTTAATTTCTTGGTCTTTTTATGACTTAATGGAGACTCTTTGTCCTGGGTAGATGTTGTGGTCTGCTTTGTCCAGCTCAGCAACTTAGACTTTAAACCAACATAAACAGGACATTTGAGGACAATGACATCAGCAAATCTGAGATTACTTAAGTATTCTCCGTCTATCTTGACTCCCATCCTGAGTTTCAGGAGATTGTCTCAAGGCAGGGTGTGGAGAGTTTGGCTGAGCTTGTGTCACCTTGTCTCACTCCTTTTTTTCTTGTTGGAAGGGCTCAGAGTCTTTACATAGCATAATGAAGGAACTGCTGTGTCGGTAGGTATGTTGCAGTACTCTGACGTATACAGGGGTCTACACGTTGTTGTATCATTGCATCGATAACAAGGGATTTCCTCTGAATTGAACGTGTTTTCATAGTCAACATATGCTATAGTTGGTGGCATTTTATATTTTGCTGCTTTCCCTTTTAGTTTGTTGATAGAATGGAGATGGGCAATGATTGAGTAGCTTTTTCTGAATGCGGCTTGTTGCTGTAGTTGGGTTTCATCTAGCGTTTTCGTGATTCCATTTTCTTTTTGCACCTGATAAATGGAAAAAATATCAATGACTTTGCTTAATAACCGGTCGATTAACATAAACAAAATACATTGAGGAGAATCTGACAAATACATCAGGTTGATATTGATAAATATAATCAAAATCGGTTGGAAAGAGTTTACTAAGTTTTATTGTGTTTATCAATGTGACATTCCAACTAAATATATTGAATTGATGTAGCAGAGTGATCAACATGGAATGGAAACAAAAGCTAAACAACACTTGCTAAATACCACGAAGTAATCCACATGTAATGTGAAGGAAATAAAACGAGAAAGCTTTGTAAAATATATTTTGTGAACAAAACAAACAAAAATGATTTCGGTGAATATATCATATCTTTTGTCGATTTAAAGTGGTAAATCTTAAGGATTTCGATGAATATCACAAACTGATCAACATAGGGTTTAGATGAATATTTCTTGTTCAATATGAAGTTCAAACTAGATAAATCCTGAAAATGCTTAAAAAAGGTGACAATATAAAATGACTAGTAATAAACAAGTCCGGTAATAAATCAAGAGAAAGCCTCATAGGACCTACTTCTTGTGGCAGGTAGCATGTCGTGCTGCGATTATCAATAAAAAAAAGTCGAAAAAAGTGCGATCACATAATACGTTTCTTCTCTTTTGAGAGGAGATCTAAGAAAAAAGTTTTCCTTTGACAAAATAGGGAGTGAATGTTTCAGTTTTCAACCCTCAGGTTTCATTGGTACGGTGTGTATGTGCGACCTTCACGTAAATAGATAGTCAAACAGACAGAAGTCTGGAGAAATGTCAATGTTGGCTCTGCAGATGATGACAATGGTTGGATATATGTTTAGGCTATAAAAATTATGATATCTGACATTGCCAAAGTTCCACACGGGGACAATTTGTATTTTTAGAACGTCATCGATCAATGGCGATCACCAAGTCATATGCTGTTGGGATACAAGTCAATCATCATCTATCGTGACATGTCAATGACGAGACTTTTCCCCAGTGATCAGAAACGACACAGGGAATAGAATCAATGAAATAATTCTTTCAAAGGTACTGCTTGCATTGTTGTAAGGTGTTTGTGCACAGTATCAATCAGGATCAGAACTTCATTCACCAATTTCGTCTAAGAAACTGTTCTGATATCATGTATGAAAAAGTTCCATGTGTTCGAAAATATGTTATAAGCTATTGTTATCAATGAGAGGAGAATGAAAAATCAGTCGTTCAATTAAAGCATGTATTCATATTACATCTTATTTATTCAACATACTTTGTCTGGCACAAGGGCATGCTCTTCATACATACCAAGAAGTATGTCAAGAAAACCAAGGAAATCATCACAGACAGTATACCCCCCAAACCACACCATTTGCTATCATCATTTCGGTTTTCTTTGTTTCCATCTATGTTTACGTAACTTTTAATTCACTAGATTTTCCTACATTATAATTAGAGTCCCTACGATGGCTAATATGTTTTTCAATGAGATTATTACGACTTAATTACATTCTTTTTTCTTTCCATGAACAAGCATCACTTTTGTTACTTTCAATCAATTGGGAGCGCCGTTATTGAAAAGATGAGTTCTTAATTAATTTTGTAGGGCGTGGCTCTTATAAACCTCAGTGATATTGTGTTCAGGTTTTGCTGATTGATGTTGTTTTCTGATTAAAATGGAACCAGTTGCTTTATTTATTCTATGCGTTTATTTACTTCCAATATCAAAAAAAGATTTTTCTCCAAAAAAAAAAAAAAATGATTTTAGCGCTCAAATCGTTTTTAATGTTTCATTTTGCTACGTGGAGATGTAGTAGACCTAGTCAGAGTTTGATTGATTGTGCATGCATTTTTAACTTTAGGAAGATTGCACAACTAAAAACAACTACGAAGTTCACCTATGGTCAACGTCAAAGTCTCCCTCTAAGCAGCACGCATATGCACAACATCATGCATTCTGCAACCAGCGAACAAGAGTAATTAATGTGCACACAAAATGTTAGTTTCCAAAAATAATATGTTGATTGACATAATGCTTATTCTCAATATCATCATCATCATCATCATCATCATCATCATCATCATCATTATTATTATTATTATTATTATTATTATTATTATTATTATTATTATTATTATTATTATTATTATTATTATTTGCAATCTCACTCCAGTTGCCTGGTGGTTACTGCTGGAGTTTGAGTGACAACAACTCTCCATTAGTCTCCAGCCCTCCTCTCCTCGTTCTCATAGACGACAGTAATACTGCTGTTTA
Organism: Thysanoteuthis rhombus; assembly: GCA_963457665.1. Lineage (NCBI taxonomy): Eukaryota > Metazoa > Mollusca > Cephalopoda > Oegopsida > Thysanoteuthidae > Thysanoteuthis > Thysanoteuthis major. The sequence goes on from OY735216.1 coordinate 35,146,111, forward strand.
TAGTTTCAAACCGGTTGTCCAGTGGTCATTGCTGAAGGCTGAGTGACAATAAGTCTCTTCAGGTCTTCTGCAAACATCTGTCTCCTTTGCCTGTCATGCCAGTGCTTTGATTCACATTTCTGCTTTCTTTTCCCTTCCTCTGTTTGGTCCCTGCTAACAATTGGTGTTGCAGTCTTTATATTTCTAGCACTTTCCTTAGTATCGGTGAAGTTTCTAGCAATGATGTGGTCTGCATAGTCTCAATTCTTCTTTTTATCCTGATGGCCTCAAGTCTTGCCTTTGGGACAGTTCTCAGTGCGCTTACTATGACTGGCACTGCCCTAACTTTTATGTTCAACATATTCTTCAGCTCTTTCGCTAGATCTTGGTATTTTTCCAGTTTTCCGCTCTCCTTCCTCTTTACTCTATGGTCTGCAGGCAGAGTTACTTGTATTATTTGGTAGGTTTTCCTTTTCTTGTCTACGATTACCAAGACCAGTCTTCTTGCCTGGATGAGGTGGTCAGTTTTGATGTCTTTTCTCTTAACGTATAGTCTATCCATGTCATCTCTGGGGTGTAAACCTTTGTGCATTGTCATAAGTCTCCTTGTTCACATGTCCATTGATTTCTTCCTTTGTTCATCCTAGGATTGGTCCTGTGAATCTCACTACCGATGCAGACCACTTGTTAATTCCTTTTATTTGATTTCTGCTGTTTATTTTGGTCTCTAATATTTTCCTTATACTTCTAAGGTATTCTTTCTTTATTTTATCCTTCATTTCTTCCCGTTTTATTTTGTTACATACAAGAACGCCCAGATGTTTGTATCAGTCTTGTGTAGTCAGTGCTCTGATGTTCCTGTTGTCCAGGAGTTCAATTCCTTCAGCCATTGTGTGTCTTCCTTTGTGCATTATCATAATTGCATACTTTTCTATTCTAAACTCCATCCCAATGTCATCACCGTATTCTTTCACTTATATGAATAGCATCTCAAGCTCTCCCTTGTTTTTTGCAAACAATTCTACAACGTCTATGTCCATTAGGTGGTTGACTTATCCTCTTGTTTCTGGAAAATGGTATCCTTTGCTGTTCTTCAGGATTCTATTGAGTTGTATCATAGTTCGAATAAATAATAGTGGGGACAGTGTGTCTCCCTGGAAGATTCCACTTTTTATAATTTCCTCAGCTAAATTTGTTTCCTGTGGCTGTCGAGTCTACTTTCAAGTTTTTCATAGAGTTTTCCATTAATCTAACTACCAGTTCACTGATCTTGAACATTCTGAGGCATTTGAGTATAAAGCTGTGTGGGATCATATCGTGCGCTTTTCTGTATTCGATGTATCCCATTGCAATGTTCTTCTTCCTTTTTCTCACTTCTTTCGAGATCCTCTGGTCGATGTAGAGTAAGTCATTAGCCCCTTGGTTCCTTTCCTGCAACCCATCTGTTCTTCTGGTATATTTCCTTTCTTTCCGTTGATATGTACATTCTCCCCTCTATCTGTCCGATCAGGATTTTTCACATAAGTGGTAAGCACGTGATTGGTCTATAATTGCTTGCCATATTCCCCTTTTCAGGGTCTTTTTGGATGAGGGTGGTTCTGCCTCTGATCATCCATTTTGGCGCCTCACTTTTATTCATGCAACTTTGGGGTTGGTGGGTGAGTCAGTCGTGTAATGTGGTGAATTTCTTAAACCAATATCCATGGATCCTGTCGGGACCTGGTGCTTTCCAGTGGGCTATTTTCCTAAGGGCGTGTTTCAATGTGGATTCATTCAATAATATTGAACTACTACTACTACTACTACTACTACTACTGATAATAATAATAATAATAATAATAATAATAATAATAATAATAATAATAATAATAATGATAATAATAATAATAATAATAATAATAATTATTATTATTATTATTATTATTATTATTATTATTATTATATATCATTAGTGTACTCACTGGAAATGATCCCTGCTACCATTGATCTGTGAATTGATTGGAGTCGTTGTTTCAATTCATTCAAAAATTGCATCACGTGAAATATCGAATAGTTGTTGGTGTGTTATTCAATGGAACCACAAACTGACTAAAGTAAGCTCAATAGATGATGTTACTTTGTAGAATGGAATCATACTTACATCATATCATAAATAGCAGTCTCAATCGATACCATTTTATGCAATACAAAGTGATAGACTCATCCAATATTATGTTGGAACAGTTTCAAGTTACTCAAGCACTCAGCACTCGCATAATCTTATCACCAGAAAAAATGCATAGAATTAGAATTTTCTGCATGTAGATTACTTAACATCTGAGAGATAATTGATAGACGTGTTTTACAGGAACATGTGAAAAATAATTTTGAGGAGGTTGATGAACACATCACCTGGCACTGGAGTGGGAATATTGCCTCACTATTTTGTTAACTACGAAACCCCAATATGCGTACATTGTCACAACTTATAATTCCCCCACTATAAAGCAATTGTCAGCAAGTTTTCCTCTCTCTTTAAAGACGCCCAAAGCCCCCCCCATCTCCATATAGTTCATTTAGGGCGTTTCCATTGACTTTTCACTATAACAAGTCTATATCTATACAAGATTTCCATAAATGATAATTCAAGTTTAGGGTCGTTTCTCACAAATTAAATGACAATGTATATCGATTTACTTCAAGTATTCCCTCCTCATCAGAGCTCACTAAATGTTGAATTAGACCACTCAAAGACTTATGACGCTGCAAAATATGCACTGACTTACAACAGTGAATTTTATCTTCACTATATGTACACTTCTCAGAAAAGTAACCCATGGTTGATATCAAAGATGGCCCTTATACTCTGAGTTTCCAGCTCTACTCATCTAGGAATCTAATTGGCCCTCGTTGTAATTTTGAAGTTCTACACCCAAGCTATGAAAAAAAATATAATACTAACTTGTCTATTCACCGGTCCCCGATGTGAAAGTAGAGCTTTCAGTAAACAACCTTTATTTAGAGAAAGAAGACTGAAGGAGAAATGTGTTCTTAAAATACGCGTTTCGATACAATTTTTTTATGTCAGGAAATACCAATTTATCTGCAACTGGGTTAGCATACAGTAATGGCTTATGGGATTTATGTTCCTGCTAGTGGTTTTATGACTTTCGATTTTCTTAAATCTATTTTTTTCTCCATTTTTTCCTCAATCTGTGCAGGAGTCTGATATCAGACAAACAAAGAAAACAGGTATGGTTAGTCGCTTGTTCGTGAAGCTAGCCGTATTGTGGGTGATCAATATGAAAAATTATAAAAAGGGTGATCAATGAATAAGTTAATTCAGTCACCTGAGGAGTCAATTAAAAAAAAACAGCACAAATGCAATGGGACTCAGATTAAGGCACCAATCTAGCATAAACTCACCTTTGGAATTAACTCTGAAAACTGAAAGTTCAAATTTTCAGCTGTTTAGCTCGGTTGGTAGGGTCTGTTAGCCTACTATATGCACAGATAGGCATCCAGAACTAATGTCGACTCTTCCAGTTGATCGTTTCTTCGAATTCTCTCTTCTTTCTTTTCTCCATTCAGTTTTTCCTTTTCAATAAGGGGAGAGTGTAAAAGAGAGATGATTCAATGACGTATGAGGCACATTCATTTGAGAAATGTTCAAATATTTAGGCTTCTGTTGCGTTTGGATATACATAAACATATATCAAATATACTTGGGTTACTATTTCAAACGATGATTACGGAAGATATCTACATGTTTAGTGATTTCGTAAGAAAATATTTCATCTTAGATAAAAATGATAAATTAGTATAGTAAAGCGTCAACCCCATTTAATTCTTTGGAATTACCTCTTGTGACTGGGGAAAATTTTCACATACGTCCTCTCAAGATACGTACGTTTTTCTAATAATATTCTTGTTTAATAAGATATGTGATTTAATTACGTTAAGCTTTTCGAAGCAGGTCTGCCTAGTCACGAAATAGAAACAGTCAAATGACCTATGTCTTTTAGCAGCATCTTTTGCTGGGGATTATCAATTAGAAAATTGGATTTTGGCAACAATATCGAATCGTAAATCTGTTAAAATACGTAATCATTTGAATGTATTGACTAAGGATAAACATTTTTAAGAAGTGAATAATTGTGTATGAAAAAAAAAATCAATTATTTGCAGACTTATTTTACTTTTGCATTATTATATGGTATTAAGCTGATGCAAAGGTGTCCAGCATGTTTTTACTACATTTTCCATGATATTAATTCATAGAGTCTTTATTCATTCATCGAAAAATTTTCCATGAGGTTGCTATGATCTCATGCCAACTTTCAGCTAGGCGTGTATCATAGAAGGATGATCATAGTGTGTTAATGAATCAACTTCACATTCTATTCTATGGCCATTTGCTACGTTGCATTTAAAACATGATAACTGTCTTTTCCATGCAGCCAAATTATCGATTTACCTTTTTGTTCATTGTAAAGCTGTGAACCAATAATCTTTTATATTTCAACAATTGGTAATAGAGCATTTTCTTTTGAAGAGAAGATACTCCTTCAAACAGTCTTTAGCCCTTCTTTGAAGCGTGATGTGACGTATAGAAAGGGCAACGGGTCCGGAGAAGATTCTGAAAGTTTATGAAAATTAAATGAAGTTGTTAGGTGTGTATTGAGTATCTGGCCAGGTGACAGGCATGATAAATGGAAATTGAGTTTTAATTTGCGTTTTGTCTGTCGATAGTCATCAGGGGAATTTTGACACAAAACTGTGGCAAGGAGACTTTTTTTAAAATAATTGACGTAGCCATTTATTACTTGAAATAGATTCGATCCAATGAAAAGTAATATACGTATATAATTCAAGTAAATAGTAGTAGTTAACATTAATGCAATTTTGCAATGTGATTAGCTCTTGTGCTATTATGAATGAGGACAGCGGGAAGATTTTGAAATTTGCACCACATGTACACATACATACATACATACATACACGTGTATCTGCAGACATATTGATGTATAAATAGGCATTTATATAGATGGATAGAAAATAGATAATTTTATACTTTAAAAAAAATATACCTCCCGGCAGTAATATGCAAAAAAGAATTGAGCATTGTAAGTTGTTCATGAAAACACTGTTATGGCAATTCTTGGATAAAATGGCTTGAAAATTTAAGAACTGAAAAAAGTAGTAACTGGCCAGAAAGTCTTGTGAAGTTAATTTTTTCCACCTTTGATCCCTAACTGAGGAGATATTCTTTACTCCATATTGGACTCTTCGTATGAAGATTTTCCTGCATATTTGACCCCTCAAAGATTGGGAAAATCCTCCTCCAATTTCGAGCCCCGAAGGAAGAATAGTTCCCTTCATTCTCGATCACTTCAAAAGGAAAAGTCTCCCTCTACTTTTGACCCTTTATGTATCAACATTAAACATATATTCAAGACAGGTGAGTACCTGAAATTTTTGAAATAACCATTTAGGTCAATGAAATAAATGAATAACAGAAGATCCAATAAAGTCTCTATAGGGAACAGAGAGATGAAGAGACGTATGAATACGTTTTCAAAGTTTAAGCTATACTAAGGTGAAAGGTTAATGCACTGAGCTGCCAAATCATTTGGAGGAAATAACCCATCCAAAAGTATTTAGACCTTGTTATATGCTTGGAATATCACTTTATCTCTTTCCCTGCTGGATCATTTGTTTCAAAAGGCGAAGCCACATCATTTGCTTTGGATGGGGTGACACGTGCTAAGGTTGACTACCCAAACACAGCCCCAAGAACGCCACCAAGGAACAGCACTAAACATTGGCACCCACAGAGACATGCACATAACTGATATTTAAAATGAAAAAAAAACATCAAATAGAATGTTATTGGTATTAACTCATCATAAAAAGGTCTTGCAATCTCTGGGAAAGGTCTTTGTTCACTGACGGACGTTCAAAGGCTAACAATTATGTTAATGCTGTAGTAATCAATGATTTGGGCTAGCTAGGTGCTCTATCTTTAATTGGTGGCTGAAGCAGTTGCACCCTTTTTGCCTGTTATAGAATCGAGTATTGGACCTAATTTTCAAAGAGAAGATTTTGAATCCCGATTTCCAATGCATGCAAGACTTCGAAACATAAATGATTCGGACACTTTCATCTCCTCTTAAGACTTATTGTAAGAAATATTCTCACACACAAACATACCCAAAAACATTAAGACACACGCACGTATATGAATATAGTGTTTATTTTAATGCATGAAACAGGTCCCTCTGTGGTTTTGTTAATATCTAAAGATGTGATATAGTGGTATTACGTGCACGTTAGGTATGTCAAATACGTTGATACTAAAATCAAACTGTGTTGATAATCGTAGACTTATTCAAAAATAAGATACACCATATCCAATGTTTCATATTTGCCTCTAGTAGCAAGAAAAGAGAATCCGATTTGTTGAAAAAAACTAAATACTTTAGTATACTTGGAGCAAGTTTGAGACCATAGTCCACAAGTTATGATATTAATTTTTGACATCTGAAATTACTTTGATCACACCATAAGTAATGCCTGGAGATAGAAAAAATTAATGTATTTGATTTTAAATCAACAAAAACTCAAGTAGCCGCCCTAAAAATATAGAGTTCTAGGTCTAATAATTTGATGATTGCTTGACGCCTTTTTTAAAAATAATACCTACTCCCTAGTTTGAAATGTAGTTAGAAATACATTTGTGTTCAGCATTTATCTGCTGCTTATCAGCACAGTTCAAAGGTTAAGTGTATATTCAATCCTTTCTTTACCATGGGAGATGAAATCCAAATTTAGACATGCAAGTCTATTGGGACAAGTGGGTTGTCTATGAGCAAACATGACAATACCTGATATGGCCCCAATTGACACCTAGATCGATGGACGGTGAATTATTCAAAGCCGTCACCCGAAACTGTCAATATCAACTCCGACAATATCAATAATGGTTTTGTTCGGTTTCAATTGTCTGGTTGGCTAAGTATCTCTGTATATACCACGCCAATACAGTGAGAGGCTGAAGGGCTAGATATTAACACATTATCATTTTTAGAAAGAAAATGTTTGCTTTATTTTCTCAACCTCCTTCCTTTCATGCTTGGTTATTGTTTTGAACTATTTAGTAATTAAACAAAAGTGATTGAAGTATCTATTCCATTAATAAACCCTTTTCATTAATCTTTTAAATGATTATGCCCAGCGTGGCATTTTGCCAGATCACTTTGGTCTACTTACAATTTCTATTGGGTAACTGAATTAAAAGGAAACATTGATTGCAATCAATGTTTCCTTTTAATAGTAAAAGGCAAGATGATGAAAGTTTAAAATAGAATTAATCAAGGTGTTAGGTGCCCGTTCTTTGGTCCGAATCCGTCAACATCTGAGAGGACTATTTCGCTCTAGCTGCAACAACATATATATTTTTGTGCATTCAAATCTGTATGTGGATATCTCTTGGGTATCCTTGAAGAAATCCTCATCCTTATGTTCTTTTGCTTTGTACACGACTCACTGGCAAATCAATGACATTTCTGATCGATCCTAGTCAAGACAATCGCTTGTTTTTATTTGTTTTTATTATTTGTCCTCTTTCTCGTCTAACTGGAAACATCAACCTCTACCGATTCCAATCCTCAAGGACACCTAAGTTTATTTCTCTCTCTTTCTCTCTCTCTCTCTGTCTCTACTTCATCTTCACTCCTTTATCGTTTCTTGTTGGACGACATTTATAGTTTTAGCATTCAAGCCTATAATTCCGTCTTCGGTGATTTGTCATGAAAACAAACTCGAGAGAAAACCAATCAAAACCAGAAAAGAAAACCACCCCCATCTCTTCCTTTGTGCTGTACCACCCTATATCTACCAGCCCAATCACATTTCGACAACTGACCTGTAGCAACCTAATGTAAACTGCGTGGAAACAGTTTCCTCTTGGCAAAGATTCAAAAGCCACGCTGGCCAAACGAGACCGCTTCAAGCAGGTTACTATCAAATTTTATTATGGTTATTCTGAGCACTTGTCAAAAATTTTGTTTTTCCTAACAATCGGAAAGCGATGTTTGAGAATTTTTTTTTTCCCTACGACGGATACTCTCCTCTCGGCTCAATCTTTTTGCAATCCACACTACGTCCGATGATTTCCAGATAACTTCCACTCCTGTTAACATTCAAATATATTCGCACACGCATGTACGTACGCACAGACATGCATGTGCACGCGCATGAGTTCATAACACAGTGAGCACACATGCATCCGCACATATTCACACGTATGTACATGCCAAATTACAAGATACACATTAATACTCAAAAAGATTGTATGTAAAAGAAATTGTTTTTTTTAAGGAACCAACATTATACATAAACACGCACATACATACATGAACACATGCACACATAGACAGACATACATATATACAGACAGACAGACACACGCACGCACACACACACACACACACACACACACATATATATAGATATTCTTCCAAAATCACGTTTATACACTCTACAAATTCATGTGTATATGAAATCGTTTTTCTGAAGATGCTGTTATTTCATACATACACAAACTCGTACACACACACACACACACACTCGCGCACAAACACACACACACACACACACACACACATACACACACACACAATCATAAAAACGACCAGGGATTTTAGAATATGACGTCTTTATATTACAATAGTTAGAAGTATAATCTCGTCAACCATTAGTTAGTCCACAAATGTGGCGTTTAGTCAGACTAATCTTGTCGTTAAAGATATGTGCACAAACACACACGCGCACATATATGATTATAAACTTTATTTTTTAGCTGAAAGAGATTTTTAGTTTACAAATTCCATAATTTCAATACCAGCGGTCCTCGAAATCTTCCAACGTTGTCCCATCGTGTACATCAGTTACTTTATTGTCTTTTTTAGTACATATTACGTTCTGATACTTTACCTTATGCACAGAATATATTTTATAATCATTGTTTATATTTCTATTCTAATGCTCTATGTTATGTCTTTTGGTGTGGATGATCAACTCTTTTCGAGGACTAAATACAGTACTAAAATTATATCACGCCTTCTCCAAACTGTGCTGATTCTATATGTGTTCAACTCGTATATTCAGTTTAGGATACCTTTCTTTGACTCATCCATAGTTATGTGTAATATTGCATTTAATTTTATTTTAATGTCACCTAATTACTGAATTTAATGTTCTTCATTAAGGTGTTCAGGTCTATTAATTGGTTTGGATCATCTAACGGCAATCTCCCTATATATCTATATTACGTGTTTGTTGTTTATTTTGCTAATAACTATTTTCATTCTTATCATAATTTGCAATGTATAATATTGTGATTCATAGATTAGCATATGAGCCTATTTTCTACAGGGAAATATAAAAAACATTACATGAATCATTAATTGTTGAATCAAAATTTTATTGTACTTGTCTGTTCCACTCATGAGGACCATCGATTGACTAATATATGTGTTCAGAAAATTACAAAAACACAACTTTTTGATCTTTCTATCTATCTAAGAAACTGAAAAAATTCTAGATATATCTAATAACAATGAGTATGAAATTAAACAAATCAAAATTGAATTCAAAATGTGTAAAATAAATTATTCGAATAAAAAAATTACTCGTAAAATTGAAGACATACAACTAAAATGTTTGTTTCCTGTTTATTATTGTTATAGAGAGTTAAATCAAATAGGATAGAAAAATAAACTTTTCTCACCTTTCATCCTCTCATCACATTACGGTTCTTCCTGTATGTGGATAATTTATTTCCCTGACTCTCTCTTTTTGACTATACCAGATGACTGATTCTGGCACTTGATGCTGGGTTTTTATTTACTGATTTTTATGTATTCATTTATCGATTCATTCTTCCTTTCCTCTTTTTTGCCTTACCCTCTCTCATACTATATCGAGGTTTAGTTTCTCGTTTCATCTTTTGGCATCAAAAAGTTTTAAAATTTGTGACACTGATGGCCTGGCCTTAGTTCTGTTAGAATAATGCATAAGAATTGTCTTAGTGGCTTAAGCTTTCCTCATCGTTCTTATCTTTGGGGACTTTTACCCTGTAAACAACTGTGCCTATCTATAATTATGCTACAGTTTACATTGAGGATATTTTCAAGAGAAAATGCCAGCTTACAATTTCTTTTCAGCTCCGAATAGAATCACCATTGGCGAGTATTTGAGATATTGCCTGCTAATGTATAAGTCTTTTGAGGTAATCTTTGAATTTTTGGTAACACAAAACGATTTATTTTGTTTACTTGAAACAAACGTGGACTCTGTTTTAAGACGAAACCTGAAAGGTGTAGGGAAAACTATGAATAAACAAATACCAAACTACTTTGGAGTCCTGTTGGAGCTCCCAGGATACTCTGATCAAATTCTATTGTAAACAATCCAACGAACTGCCTTCAACACGTCATGGAACAGCACAGCAGGGTATGGCCTAACACTTCCCATGATTCACTAGTTCATAATATACCGGCTGTTCTTGTTGGACAATTGATTTCAAAACGCCCAGTTTTATCAGTTTGGATTAGGATCATGTGCTCCAAGGGCGACTACCCAAACACACCAAGGATAGAACCTTTATTGCTGGGTCAGCAGTTTCACAAGGCCAACCTGCATCATAATGAGAAGACTTGGAGGGGAACTAATCGAGCGAAAAGATTACCATCTTCTTTACAGCTTCGGCAAAAAAAGGAAAACAAAATAGGAATGGCTTTTTTTATCCATGAACAAGTCATAGATTACGTTGTCTTGGATCGCGTAGCCAGTGTCGTCGTATAATTCTCAAAGATTTACAAGCTGGAAATAACCTGTCTACACTCGTAATTCATTGTCAACAAAAGAAAAATAGACAACCGCGACGATGACTCGAACTCCATATTCCATGATACTAAAAACCCTTTAATATCCTTTCAAGAGACTTTTACGCTCGGTTAGGATGAAGATATGAAAGTTGCTTTGACGAGTTCAAATATAAAGCGCGAGATAATAGATATAATGCTTTCGTCATTTTGCGGCAGCAAAATTACTCACTCCTTCGAAAAGAAGCCCAATAAAGAAAATGTAGCCTCAAACACGAAACCAAGGATTAAATTGACTATGGCTTAGCAAACAAAGGCAACACAGCGAAAGACATTCTCTTCCTGAATAAAGTCAACGTAGGAAGCGACCACGGAACGATAATATGTAAAATTCAAATTAATGCAAAGCAGGAGCGTAACTCAGGCAACCACTGAGAACCATGCATCTTTCACATGAGAGAATTATGTTGAAAACTGAACGGAGAGATCACACCATATTAGAGAGAAATGGGAGTCAGGGATATCAGAATCCATTGGAAAACTCAAAGGACAATGGGCTGGTTATGTTGCAATAATGTAAGATAATTATCTGAAATCCCGACTCACAATGTGGAATTCTAGAGATCAAATGCAAAACAGTGGCCAGCAAATTATATGAAGCCATGACGGAGTAGACAAGATCAGAAAGTTTTGACTACGCAGCGCCAATGATGAAAGAGTCTGGCAAATTTTATGGAAGGAGAACGGCGGACGCTGAAAGACTGTTGTTGTTATTGTTGTTGTTGTTGATGATGATGATGATGATGATGATGATTGAGAAGTCCAATTTCCATGCTTATCGGCAATGAGACTGAAGAAGTAAAGATGCATGAATGTATATATGAGAAATACCTATTTTAAAAAAGTTGGTCGTAGGGAGATGAAATCCGGTCGTTCTGTTTGAGTGAAGCTGATAGATAGCTATTATGGTAAAGAGATCTGTATTCTAATTGGTCGAATTATGTCGCAACTAAGTTTGCACGATGTTAATTAATTAAATTTGGCAGTTTTTTTTTAAAGTTTAGTGGAGCATGTTCGTTGATAGATTTGCACAAAATCCTGATGTTAATCCGAGGAAGTATGAGAGCACATATGATGCTGTGCCGACCAAACCCATGACCTCAATATCATCGTGTAATTATGATATATTGTTGAAATATTTCTCTCTGGAACATCTATCACATACTATGCAGCGAGATACATGTGGTTAATTGTCGAAGGAGTATTTTTTGAACATCAAATATCTGTTTGCGGTATTTAATAATTTCCTAATATCAAATACATTTATTTTTTTTATATGGGCACATATTTCAGAGAATACTGCATACATGATTTGTTAACATTCTCGATGTTTGGATATTTCTGATGTGATATCTTTTCTAAACGCTACAGCTTTTATTACAACTGAAATTTGAATCAGTGACACCATCAGTTCAAGTTAAATATTGAAAATTAGAAATTATGAATACTTACAGCAATCAATGATTTAAGAGAAAACCCAATGGTTCTTCCTACTCCACAATACGGATTAGGGATTAGGGAATCCATACTTTGTTTATTTGTAATAACAGCAAAAAAGATCTGTAACCTCAATCAGAAGAACCATATTATATAATCATAAAACAACTCAGAAATCAAGACTGAATGGAAGTTAGATGTTAAAGCCGCTGAAATGGTGTCATTAAAATAACAACAAATAAGAACAAAACGTCATGTGATAAATTCAAGCGGGAAAAAATTGAACTTTTTAATTTCATTTTTTCAATTTATCACCTGTCATACACCATCATAAGATAACGTAGTGGAAAAATATTATGTCAAGCATGATGGATAAAATACCATAATTATTCAATGATGAATCGAGTCTTAGTTGTAAATTTTGGGGATCTAAATATTTTTTCCAAAAAAAACGATGTATGCATATTGATATAAGTATAAACATATATTTTGTGTATAATATTCTATAAACAAACACTCGCATTGAAAATGTGATGATTGGCTTTTCTGAACAGGGGAAATATTGCGCCCAAAGGGGCTAAAGTTGAGTTTAAGGGACGACCGATTGTCACATACAATTTTTTTCGATAAAAAGAGATTTGAAAACTTTCATTTTATGGTAAGTCAAGAAATGAAGGGAGGCTGTTCTCATCAGGTGGATTACAGAATAGTATTTATTTGATTGTTTCAAAAATCAATATCCGTTTCCTCGTGGAGTTAATTCATTATTCATGTCCTGGCAATCCAAATGTCCGTTGCAAAATAAAAAGGCATTATATAATGGGGAGCATTATTCAATTTGAAAGATGGACCATCAGGCTACCTAATGGGAATAATCATTCCACTAAATATATTTGATGACGTTCAGTAAATGCAATGTGGTGAATATTTCCTCTTGGGGCGGATACAGCTGTAAGTAACCAAAAGAAAAAAAAAATGATAAGAAAAATAGGTTGATATTATGCAAGTTCAGTTTTTGCTAGGAAAGCTTACAGTGACCTATCTCAGACTTGGTAAACTATCAATGGCAGGACGCATAAAAAATAATTATCACCAGCAGCTGTTGCAGTAGCAGCAGCTTTTTAGGGTTCATCGTTAGACATGGACATTCCTGAAGAGTCACAAGACTCCATCGTGGAGGTTGCAGAGCTTGTACCTTCTAGATTTTTCTAATTTGTCTCGCCATTTTACTTTTGTCAATCCCATTTTTGCAAATGATCTCTAAGGATCAATTTTGTGAGTTGTAATTTCACGTGTTGTGTGACATTCTTGCAACACTGCCAGTCAATTACCATCTGGGTTTCCTAATGGTTTCTATGAAATTTCAAATCCCTGTCTCTTATATACTGTTTGATATACTGTGTGGACTCATGATATCTCCATGTGATGTTGATTTTCTCCTGTGCACGTTGCATGGTTCTCAGTTTGAGGGCAAATCTTCTGGTTAAGTTCCATGCCACATGGATGACAATCGGGAGGATGCATCTGTTGTATACCTTTCTTATTCTTGATAGTCGTGTTTACTTTACCAAAAGCTTGCAAACTCAGAGTGAGTTTTTTGCTTGATTTTACGCAAGCACAAATATTTCTGATCGTCTGAGTTGCATTACCCCACTTATAAAAGTGTATACAGTATGGAAAAGTAAAATTGACACATTAAAGCCCTTGTCTTGCATAGACTTAAACATTGTCACCAAATACAACCGATATGATAGAGCAGATGTTTGTATTCATCTTATTTTCAGAGGATCAAATGTGACTCAAATCAGCAACTGACCAGTCCATGATATCTTTGTCACAAAGGGCCCCTCTTCTAGTGCAATGAATAGGCACTGTGTTAATGTTAAAATCTGTTGAGACCAGTTACATCACAAGTTTCGAGCCCTGTTTTATGAGGAGATAAGAACAGGTTTGATTTTTACTTGCTTCTCCACGAGAGCTTTCTGGCACAAGGTCAGTATATTGCATGTGTATGCGTATGTAGAGGTAAAAACATCTCTAATCCATACTGAAAAGATGCCTGGCTGACTAACCAGTCGTCCCTTGCAATGGTGGAATGCATCCCGGGGATGGACACACTTTTGCAAGCACGGTCCCACTTCTGCAAGTAGATATGTTCAGAAATAGCCGAGTACCATTGGCTATTACCCAAGGCATCAGGATGTACCCGTTGATTCAATGGGAAGTTGCCGGCAATGGATCTCGAACGAATTTTGTCAGAAAACTATAACAAGGCTTACCCCAATATCACAAATATCACAAATATCGAAAAGGCCGTGATAACAGAAGCTGATACCAGCATAAGGGGACTACTTTGCTTTTTTCAGATGGAAGGAAGAAACTGAACGTTTTGGTGAAAAAAAGTTCCCCAAAATACAGCCAGGCTCAGACAAATAAAGATAATTCTATTATTATAAAGATAAAGTCCTTTGCTCAACAAAACGGTAATAGGTTGACTTCGATGTGAATGGGGATGGCGACGGGTGACGATTGTTTTTTTGTCATTGAAGCGATGTAATATCCGTTTTACGCTTGATTCGGATGCTTGACTCTTCGAATTCCACGGTTCAGTTGTTCCGGCGGGGTCTGTTGCTTAAAGAGAGGCAGATGAGTGAGCAGCAATGAGAGAGAACAAGTCTGATTAGTCTCTCAAAAGAAACCTTTTGCGTGACCAACATCTTTTGGCAGCAGGCTATGTTGGGCTGATCAATTAAAAATTAGGAAAGGGAGTGTTCAATGAATTGATTACGACTCTTATGTTTTGCTGGGCAGTTGTCACCAAAAATTATGCATCCCCCCCCAAAAAAAAACAAGAATGCTATCGGACACAAATTAGTGGACCATTTTATCATTGACGTCCAAAGCAAATTTAACCTAATCTAAAATCTAATTATGGAGCTAGTTGAAAGACAGTATGAAAGTTAACTTAAATAAAGAGTAAATGTTCAAATTTTTAGCCCTTTATCTCCATAGGCGTTGTTTGTACGCGTGATAGTCAGCCATCCAACCATACCAATTGAAAAACTGAAGAAACCTAGATCAAAACAGATTCAAGTAGATATGTATATTATTGCATCATTAGTTATCACAGAACTGGCCATATTACTGATTGCATTATACTACACAAAGTATCGTAGAAACTTATTCCTGTATATTTCACGTCTTCGTTTGTTTCCTATTTGCAGGGAATTTCATGCTTTAACTTCGGTTCCATAATTATATTTGGTTGTGTTGGCATTGGTCTTTTGCTACAATCGTACATTTTTGTCATCAATGAATCTCTGACACAAATTACATTTCTCGCCCGGAATCATTAAATTGTTGATAGTTTCGCATAAAAAATCATAACAAAGATTATCCCACTTTATTAGCACAAGTAATTACTTTGGCTTCATGGCCCCATTAATTGAAAGTCTTTGACTGTTATGGTATATTTAGCTATCTTACTGTTGTTTTAGGTTGTAGTACATGGTGGTTCTTGTTGTTATCAAATCAAACAGCGAAGATGCTATCATAGCTAATAGTATATGTAACAAACTAATGAGATGAAATATGTTAAAGCTGATTTATCAGCGAAGGATAGGGAATATGTTTATATTCTTAAAATTGATTTTCTGTCAGCAGTAAAGCTGTTGTATCTAAATGGGTCAGTCAGCTATCACTGGAGCAATCCTAGCGTTCAATAATGGTTTTCAAATTATGATCCGAGCAGTTGTAATTAAAGCTTTCTGAAATTGATATCAGAAGAATTCTGAGGAAACATCTATAATTGTTTACTGAGTGTCATTTATTCAAAAAAATCAAGATAATAATATCTTAGTCTATTGCTTGCACAATGTACATCCTCGATTGTTATTTATAAGTCTTTGTTTTTCCTACACACTGGCATTGGAAAAAACATGTGAGTAGACAGAAAGATCATGTTGCATCAATATTCAATAGTGTGCAGGTCTTGCCTTTTTAGAAAATCGAGATACGGAATCTGTGCAGCAACCTAAGATCAAATGACTACGACTGGCATCCTGAAAAATACGAATCTACTCCAGCCAAAAAGTAACGATGCAGAAATAAGTATAAGGGTGCTTTGAAAATGGTAAAGTTTAATGATATCAGCATAATTTATTAAAAACTTCCTTGTAAATCTGCATTCAAAATACTGACATTTTACCTTGATTAAGGCATGGACCACTTGCGTGGGTAGAATATATATGTGGGTATTTTCACCACGAAGCTGGCCAATTGAAACATTTCCTATGCCAAATTTTGCATTACCCTTGAACACAGGCATGCTGAAACCAATGGTGATCAAATTCATGACCCTATAGATTCGGTTTGTGTGACTAGCAAGTTTCTCTGAACAAGCTTAGTCCGGAACAAGCCAACAGTAGTAGATCACCCACTGATGACTAAATTCATTAACCAAATCAGTTCCAGATTTTCATTGTTTTATATTTTGTAGTAATAATTGTTTATATATGGACGAATTACATAAAACAAATAACAATGAAAAAAGTCAGTGAACATTGATCTATATTGATGAAAAAAAAATTGTCTAACAAGTATCAACTGCATTCAAAGGTCCCCGAAGGTCCGTATATATATATATATATATATATATATATATATATATATATATATATATATATATAAAGAAAACTCCATTCTTATTACATGCCGAAAATGGGCATATAATTTTTGTGTGAGATATATTTTTTTTTAAATTGACTATGACAATAGTTAAATGTGATTGTTTTATTGATTTATGCACACGTAAATCTTCCCCTTGATGAACCTTCAGTAAAGGCATGAATAAACATTTTTGACACACAAAACTCACATCTACCCCTGTTTTTACAAACTTGCAAATCTGTTCAGTAGCCAGAACCTCACTTCAAATCATCTTTGTGGTGTTTGTGGTGGGCTGAGTGAGCTCTCTATAAGGCTTACATTAGTCTGACAAAAGGCGATGGCATTATGGAATTTATCACTTCACACAAGCAAATTGGTATGAAAAAGCTATGGTAAAAGCCTGACTGAGTTTAGTCTGGCGCAATATCATGGTAATAGATAACTCAGTGATAATAAAATATACCACACCTTTACCTGAGAGACAAACTTACTAACTCTTGCGCTACATGACGCTTTTCCACTACGGATAATCTTTACGAAGATCATGCAAATGACTTTAATCAGACTTGATTGAAGATTTTTCTATTGAATTAGAAGGTATATTTTAAAGTTGGAAAGAGTGGAGTCACTGAGGTGTGCGATTTTATCAATGTAGGGTAATCTTTGATTGGAAAACAAGTATAATGTGAGATAAGTTGCTCTGGAAACAATGTGCAACATACAAATATATGAAGACAGAAAGAAAAGAAAATCCGCTCATATATCTATAATCTTATTATATAGATTAGAAGTTGCTCTTCTTAGCATTGTTGTGTCTGCTTCATTTTCCTGTATAACTTGGCTTTCTCTCTTGAAGCCAAATAAAAAGAAAGCCATTATGATATAAGCTTGCCAACCATCATGTTACGTTACACCTTTCTATTATCGATCAGCCATCCTGTATGACAAAATAAAATACGCCTGTAACTAAGACCATGGATGCGCTCTTCTTTAGTATAAACATTCAGAAAGGGACTGTTATGCCAACTTTTTTAATGGATATATATATATATATATATATATATATATATATATATATATATATATATATATATATATATAAACTTTTTCATAAATACACACACAAACATGCACACACACACACACACACACATATATATATACATATATATATTTATATAAAGTCTTTGAAATATATTACATGTTATTGATGAACTTAATTGATTTCAATCAAAAACATTTCTGAATTAAAATATGTTTCAATTCATCTAAACAATGACCACTGAATTATTGCTATGAATCAGCTGAAAGATAATACTTATTTCATTGAAAATCATGGTCAATTGGTTAGTGGCAGTGATATATATGCAAGACATTGAAATATGAAAGATATAGAAATTTTGAAGAAAATTTTGCTTCTGACACACATTTTCTAACCAACCTCGACCAGGTTTTTCAAAAAGGAAACAGATTATCATGTTGCTTTCATCTGTATTGTAGAATTTATTTTGATCATAAAAGGGGAGACAGTTACAATATGGAACCAGTCAAGTATAAGAGGTTTCTCTCCTTTTCCATAACACCTTAGTTAAATTCTGCTAATTTCTTTCAATAAGAAGGCGATCTGCCAAAAAGGAACTCCCCATTCTCTAGCACTGAGCCCTGCTTCGGGAAGCAAATCAATAAATTGAACTTAGTGGGTCGTTAGCGTTCATTCAACCAAATAAAAAGATTGAATAAATGAAAGTTTCCTATTTGATGACTTAAAATTCGCTGCTGTAGAACTTTATTCACGAGTTTTTATTTTGACTTTCAATGCCGAGTTTACTTCGATTCGAAATCTCCATCTTCCACGATAAATATTCATGAAATCTGAATTATCCTTTGAATATCTTTTCCGTTGGTTTTAGAAATTCAAGCCGACACCGAGCGTCATTCGTGTGTACTTGTGATTTGTTTCTTTGTCTTCCTTTATACAGAATGGAAGATGATTAAACTTGCTATCAATGATTCCTTGATACATTTTTTTTTCACTCATATATGTTTCTTCCTTTAAATCCTTACATTTCTTTATGAGTGGGATTAGTTTATTTATTTGGCTCTATTCAACTTGCCTGCATCGGTTTATTACTACACTGACTGTCGATGAAATCATGGACGTCAAAAACTATTGTAGATACGCAAATGTGGCGGACGGATTTTTTTCCAAACTATCACGACTTCTGTTTTTTTTATTCTGATCTCCGTGAGATGTTTTATTATGAAGAAATGTACATCTTTTAACGAGAATCATGCAAATGATTTTAATGAAATTTCATTTGAAGAGATTTCTATAAAAGTGAAAAAAAAAATCAAAAGATTGAAAGGAAAGTTTCGAGCTGGGCTATTTTTATCAATCAGGAATAATCTTTGGTTGGAGAACTTTGAACAAGTATATTCAAGAGATAAATAGCCCTGGAATGAACGTGTAGCGAATGAAGGTATGGAGGCAGGGAAAAAAGATTTCCGCATATCTCTATAATCCTATCATATGGATTAGAACAAGTCGCTCATCGTTGGCATTGTTGTTGTATTCGCTTCAGTTCCATAAGTTGCCTTATCACGTGTAGAAAAGTAAAAATCAAATCGTGATAATAGTTTGCTCATTTTTTCTCGCTAATTAGTTTTGCTTATTACGTTCTACGGTTGGAGGTGGGGGTGAACGAACGGATAAATGCATGGATAATGCATTGGGCATGTTAAGTTCAAACTCCAATGAGGACAGTTTTGGTTCACTTCGTAATATTGTCCTTTGGAAAGGCATCAAAGTACAATTCATATATTGACAATGGGTCGAATATGTAACAATGAGGAAAAAGAAATGAAGAAAGGAAAGAAAGATATCGGTATTGGTTTTTGAGACAAATCGCTCCTACAATGATTACAAAATTGATTCATTATAACACTTGGGTCAGTTTTTGAAGGTCACAGGCCTATGCAATCCAAACTTTGAAAAAACAAAGACGAAGAAACTTGGTCCGGTGAAAGAATGTACTCTAAAAATGAACAGTGGGTTTTTTCATGGTTTCCACTCCTTAACCATGGACTCTTCCATTCGGAGGTAACAATTTTATAATCAAAATATATTCTGTCAACCATTTAAAATACTCAACTCTTCCATTATAATGAGCGTTTTAAGGAAAATCTTCGCCGATAGGATTCTGAAACAGGCAGTCCTTGCTCTTTTGCTTCTTTTGAAAAAAGGTGGAAAACGAAAATAGCGTTCAGTTGTTGATTTGCAGTGAACATGGATAGGAAGAGTGCATGTTCTCTTACTTTCACTAAAATATTCAAATATCCAGTGCCCCGCCCGAATCACAATATTCTCTGATGACTCAACTAAAGCATATCCTCCTAACAATCTCTTGAGCTTGGGAACACTCTAATATGTTCTCATATAAATCGATGTTAATTGCTCCTTTGCTCTACCTATTTCGGTTGACAAAAAGCTAATTAGATAGATTAATCTATTTTTTTATGTCTTTTGAATCATCTCCAAGAGATGAAAAAAAGAAATAAAAAAAAAAGTTAATCTTTTTTTCTTTATATATATATATATATATATATATATATATATATATATATATATATATATATATATATATATATATATATTTGTTTGAATTTTCAGCCCCCTGGATCCACATTTGACACATGCATACATGACCTGCAAGCCAGCCAGAATCACTTAAAAACTGAAAAGAGCCTATTTTGACTATTTTAAGTTTCTATTGGTAGTTCCTAATAATAAATCATGACGATGCGTAACATTAGCATTTTGCATGCATCACTCCACGAGTGCCTGCTCGATTTTGCACTGTTTAGTTCCCTATGAATTTTCAACGGGTGATATTTAGGAGAAAAAAACACTTCTTCATACAAATCTAGTTGTGAAAAAGATCATATTAGAAAGACATTCTTTCCCCTGAACATTTAAAAAAAAATCCCCACTTTTCGTAAGCTTTCCTCTTGCAATGGCTGGAAGTGCATTAATTTAGAGTTTGAAAAAGTCTGTTGAGAAATTGAGAGGTTTGATGCTAATTGCTGTTAAGGGAAAGGTTCAGGCGTTAAAAGCATTTTGGGATGGAGAGCCTGCCTAATGGAAATTGATAATAAATGATGAAAGAAAATAAAATTAAGAAAGAAAAAGGTACAAATTGATTAGAAATTAAAGTGAGATTGCTTAAAGCGTTTTGATACTAATTAAGCTATTCCCCCTGACCATGACAGGTTTATAAAACTCACGAAAAGTAAACGCATTTCTTCTTCTTCTTCTTGTTGTTGTTGTTATTATTATTATTATTATTATTATTATTATTATTATTATTATTATTATTATTTGAGTTTTTACACGATTCGTGACTTGCAGCTCATACAATGGGTCATGTGACAGCAGGTCTACTCGATACTCTAATATTCCAAGTGATTTCAGCACTGTTGTTGTGTGGATGATCTGTGTGCTTCCTTGGATTCAAAGCTCTTTTTTCTTTCTTCCTCTTTTTGGACTGTTCCCAAGAGCCTTGGTCACTACTAATACTTGCTCCACCTTCATGGTTCACAAGTTTAGTCCCTTAGAAAGATCTATAGTACAAGTATTTTTTATTAATATTCTTTTTTTTTCTCCAAGTAGAGTGCCAGAATAGTGAACTCCTCTGTCTGACTCAGTCTATCATTTTTATCTACAACAGTAGATCTGGTACTCTAGCCAAAGTCGGTTAATCCGTTTGATTTTCAAAGTCCCAGATGATTTTGCTACCTGCCGTTCCCTTCGACTGATTCAAGTCAATGCATATTCAGTCACGTGCAGTTCTTAGTGGATCACACTCCTTACTCAGTCATGCCTTGTACTCATTCTCGGCTAAAAGTCTATTCGTAGTGGTTCCACTTGCATATACAAGCTAGACTATTTTAAGCTTATTGAAATTAAATTCAGTCACTTACACTAGATGATTAACTAGCTAGTTTCATGGGTCGATTTTACTGGGCTCAATGGATGTGCCGCCTCGTGCATTGGTTAGAGAGACTCGCCATGGTACAATTAATTGCAATTTAGTCTTACAGATACCAGTATTTGATCTTGTAGTAGCGTGAGATGAATTTAAGAGATACTGATAACGGCTTATTGGAGGTTGGCCAAAACTTTTACAAACAAAAAAACTAGGCTACCGATTTTCGAAGCATGAGAGTCCCCTTTCTTGGAAGATTATAAAAATAAAAAAACAAAAGTATTCATTTGATCCCCTGATGTCATGAGCTAATGTTTCAAAATTTAGTATATATATTCAGTATTAAGTTTTCAAGAATTGGAGAATTCATTGTCATTATGTCTTTGCAATGTGTTTGTTTCTTCTATTCCTTTTTCTTTCCTTTCATCTTAACTTACTTTACTTATTATGATTTCTCTCGTTCCCTGTTAGGAAGCTAAAACCAAATCTGTCATCGAACTTTCAACATTTAGTTTTTCAGTGAATTATCTGTGTGTCACGCGTAGAGACTTTCCAAATCAAGCTAGATGAAACGTTTGAACATCTAATCTATATTGCATCTTTAGTTGGGTTTTCAGTTGATCACTTTTGTTAAATTAGTCCCGGATTTCGTGTCCATTCAATCTCGTTTCTCAAGAATTCGGACTTTTCCGTGGTCACTGCCCAGAAAAAATTGAGAGAAATGATTGATTCCTTGATCACCCAAGACAGCATGCTGCCAAAAAACGTTGGTCACATGACAGTCTCGATTGAGTGCTTAACCAAACGTGCATTTTTTATTTTTCAGAATTTATTCTAGGTCTGGTTATTATTTTTATTGATATGATTATTTTGTACTATTTAGACGGATTCAATTGTTTAAGAAAACTAATTAGTGCTTCTTGCATTAAAAAGAGGAAGCAATTAACACTAATTACCAGGAGGCTAGTTGTGATTCCTTCTGCTCGTCCCAACGTGGGCCGTACACACATGATTCAATGGAAGGAAGCAAACAAAAGCGGAATAAGTTTTCTTTCCTTATTCCCCCTTTAAGGCTTCTCCCTACCGATCAATTAACGAGATTGCAGCGTGCCGCCGTTGCCTTCGGCCACATTGCTATTACTTTTATAAGCAGAACGCACTCGGAGAGCACATAGCCAAGCCAAGGAAATACACTAAAACTGAATGAAAATTACTTCATATATAACTACGATAAAGGAGGTCAACTCTTTCAATTTTCCACCCTTGGAGTATAGTTCATATGTTTTGATATAAAAAAAAATACCTTCAAACGAGAACCAATTCCTGGATCAAACAAAAAATTAAATAAATTCTCACTTATTTCGTGATCCATTCTTCCACCCGACTTCATTGAAATTCAATAGAAACTTTCGAATGTATTGTACTGACACATAGACAGACAAAGGTGAATACATATGTCTCTTCGAAGTCCACTGTAGTCCACTGCCCAAACTAAATGATATGATTTCTGCTCATTGATGGATGGGTGTATTTCACAAACAAAATCGAAAATAGGGTTCAGTTTGCGCTTTACCATTAAAAGGTTCTAACTAGAAGAAAATAAAGCAAGATCAAGTGCAATTTGCCACTTTATAGTAATACTGTTAAGACTGCATTCATGCTCATCTCGAAAATCACGATTGTATGTTTCTCAATGGGTTTGTTATAAAAACTGAAAAGAAGATTTGTTGGAAGAAGAAAAGAATAGAAACGCTGCTAATTTCCAAATGAAAAGATAATACCCATTTGATAATAATTTATATTTTTAACAAAAAAAAGACCTCTGTTTTGTGAAATTAGTCTTGAATAGACTATGTCTGATCGAGTTGAGAGAAGTGGGATTCTAAAAACAACAAATGATACCAAAAGATGCACGTAAATGGCAAAGAAGAAGGAAGAAGAAATACCAATGTAGAAAAGACTGAACATCTCAAGAATTAGAGGGATAGTGGCATGAAAGAGACAAGAAGAAAATACGAATGAAGATTGGATTGTTTTGTGAGTGAGAAAGGATGAGAGGGATATGGTGGAAAGGTGGCACCGGAGACGAGGAAGATGAATAAAAGGATAAAAGGGCCCTTATGGTGTGGGTATTAAAATGAGAAAAGTGAATTTGTATCCAAAACATCAATAGTGACTAGATCCAATGAAATTCACGAGCGTCGACGACTAGGATAATCCATTATCAATATGAACATTTCTTTTATCTTTCTCTTAATCTTTCACCCCGTAAACAAATGAATGTTTTGAATTTTCCATCACTGTCTGCTCAATATCCAGACAGAAAGCTTGTCCGAGTCTTTCTTCTGTGTAACATTTCTTCCCTCTTCTCTCTATGTATGTGTACTTTTTGTTTTTCCATATAATATTCTTTTCATTCTTTATCTGGATTTTTCCTTCCTGTCCACTTTCACAGGCTGTTTTCCCTCTACTTCCAAATTTTCCCATATCCTCCTCGGTTATTATTATTTTTTTGGTTTCGTTGTCAGAGAGCCTAACTGATTCCAGTTTGGTAAGGTCAGCCATCGATACGTTGGTACACAAACTGGAAAAAATGTAACACGGGCATATTATCGTAGAGAGTAAGGTCAAAAATTAGATTTGAACTTCTTAAAATCAGCAGAGTTTTTTTAAAAGCTAAGTAAGTAAAGCAGCAGGGGCATTAAAACAGCTTTCCTGGAACAAAATGTTCTTGAATTTGAGTTTTGCAGAGAACTTATTCTTCACTATCAGTGGGAGGTTTACTTGTTATCGTAGATGGACAGCCTGTGTCAAGTTGTTATATAAAAAAAAAACTAGAAAAAATGCGATTAATATAAATAGTAGTCAAAGCCAACACATTATCCGAAAATTAGTGCAAACTTTAACTATTAAAAGAAAAAAAATCCGAAAGAATATCATCGGCCAGTTCAATTTGTGACGAGGTAGGTCACCTGAAAATATACTCTTCAAAATCGTTTGATCGGTGCTGGTTTTCGAAATTCTATTCAATTTCGTTTTTTTTTTCATCTTTCTCCTCCTCATCCTTGTTGTTGCTATTCTGCTCTTTTTCCTTTTTCTTCTTATTCTTCTTCGTTTCGACGATATTTTTTCTTTTCACCCATTTTTCTTCTTCTTAATCAGACTGGTACCATGAAAACGGAACACTCAAACGGGGAACACAGAAAACAGAGATAATCTTGCGAGTCAGATCGAAATATCGATTCCAATCTGAAACATTACTTTAGGCAAAATTGAAGTCAAGTAGGTTTCTTGAAGAGATTTACCCATTACTGAAAATAGTTTGGACTCTGCAAAAGGCTGCCACAAATTTTAAAAAAAAGTGTCTGAATATTTGATAGCTTTCCAGATTCACCAGACTCTAACAATAAGTTGAGATATCATGGCTTTTCGATTTGATTATACCGCAACGTTCAAAACTAGTAATGTTGCAATTTCAGGAAAAAGTAGTCAGAAAACGATAATTTGCAACATTCAGCATTTGCTGTCCATTATTTGCATCAGGTAAACAGGCCGTCAATTCAATCTAATTTATCAATCATAGTCTTTTTCTGATTGAATGAGTCAATCAAATGTTTCAATTTTCACCGTTGTTATTCAGAGTAAAAGTTTTCCTCAGTTCGAGCAATTTATAACAGAGGATATCTGTTAAATCCCACCGAACACAGGAAAGGAATTCTCCTAAATTCATTCTGTTTAGATGCACATGTTTAAGATTGTCCTAAATCTCGTCACGGACGGATGTGAACGAATACAACAATTCAAAATTCGTCGTAATTGTCCATTTGCAGTGACTATCTTACCCCCAAATTATCTATCTGTGTAGAACCAGAAGAGGAGTGTTTGAACAATGAATTGAAATCGCTCCCAAAAGTATCCGACAAATTCGACTGCTGAAGGGCCAAACTTTACTCCAACTTCTTTTGAGATGATTACAGCAAATTGTGCTTTGCAAATATAATTTTTTAAGGAAGCGTCAAATTTTTGCTCAAAATGTATTTTCAACTAGCATGTTCGTGCTTAAGACTTCTCAGTTTGGCTCTGTCAGAAATCACTTTGTCATGATTTCAATTCACGCAAGTGAAATGCTGATTCTATATATCAGTTTAGTTAACGTGGCGAGACAGACCAACAGTTAGGGTAGAAAAACTAAGTCAATTCTACCTTATAACTTGAAGTGGGGATTGTCAAAAGCATTTGTCTTCTGAAATTTTAACAATGATTGCAAATAATATGATGCAGCTTGCACAACAAGTAAATGGCTTAGGGGAAGTCAATGATTTCTCTAACATTACAGACTAATAACACAAGCATCTCTTTGCATCATTTGATAAAAAAGACGAAGCACATTAACAGTACAGCAATAACGTATCTTGATATTAAGTACACATTCTTGTCGAAGACAACGTCAATAAATGTTTTGTATGTAGAACTAAGATTTGAGCAAAGGATAAATGTAACATTTTTAGAGAAACAAATTTTCCGAAATAAATGTATGGAATATGAAAATAGCAACAAAAAGCAGTTGTTACCTTTCCTGGGGATGTTTACTTTGGCCTTTTCAACATAAGACAATATTTTTCCGCTTGTCAAATATTCTGGATACTAGGAATCGACCACTTTTTGCTTGACACTACTGAATACTAGATTTTCTGCAAGGCAACGAATTTCCCCGATTGTTCAGAACTCAGTTCAGGCAGTTATCTTATGGAGGTTAATTTGTTTCTAGTGACAAAAATATCTGCACACAAGATATTTTTGCAAGGTAATTCTAAAAGTGTTTCAAGATAATTTTTGATTATCAAACTGCATTGACATATGATAAGTGTTACGTTGCTTTCTAGGAAGCAACAAATTTTGGTAATTTTTCAGTCTCAACTTTGAACTCCTAAAAAACAGTTACATAAGATATTATATTTAATAAGCATTATCATGATGTATCATTGTTATACTTTTATCAAAAATTATATATATATATATATATATATATATATATATATATATATATATATATATATATATATATATATATATATATACATTGATTAGTACATAATTGCTGGTAAGTAACCCTTTGGATGCAAATGAATTTCCCTTGCACGCTTGTTTCAAAACAAGTGAGCGAGGTGACACGTGTGCAGCACAAAGTTAGATATGCCTGACAGTAATGATTTTTTGATATTTGCAAAGTTTAGCCTGGTATGGCAGAATAGCAGGGATCCTATGTTTAGATCTAAATCAGTGAAACACTAGTTTTTGAAATTTACTGTATGATTGGGCACAATGAAATATTTTTGCTACATCATAACACGAGTATACATTGGTGTATATCCAGCAATATTTAGGTAAATTTTTAAGTAACACTTATAGTATGCACTGTAAATTGACATGTAATGTAATGTAATGTAAAGATGAAATTAATTAAAAGGAAACATTCAATAGCCAATGAACAAACTGTTTATAATAGCAAACTTATAAACTACTTATCCCTATTTTCCCTTGTTTTTGTCACTAGAAGATTCAGATTTCACAGAACCACAAGGCTGAAAACTCTGTAGCAAAAGTGTGACAGGTGTATTATCAGTACTGAACTCTATCAAAGCTCTAAATACATACCTGGCCAGAGGTTGCACATGTACAGCTCTCAGTTATGCTTGGACACACTGCAGTATTTATGATATGTAAGACTAGCCCGGTGAACACAACTCCAAAGTGAAGCACCCAACATATTACCTTAGCTTAATTTACCAAAAACTTGAGAAATCGACTGGCACAAGATTACATTTCAGTAACACCCATAGAGATTAAAACTCACTACTGCTGTATTAATCCTGGAGGCAAGTTGCTAAACTTATCAGTCGGTTGTCTAAAACATCAATGATATTAGACTTTTTTTAATCAAAACACCACACGTGAGATTCTTTCACCGAGGATAAGACTAACTGCAGTTTTTGAGGCATTACTTCACGGCAGGATGCCCAGCGACACTTTATACAATATCCGCGTCCTTTTTCCTAAATATCTTTATAGTTTGGTTGAGATACTTCGTCTATTTCCTGTTGGGTTAATTGCGAAATGGGAGCGTAGACTTGGATTATATTGAGTTTGTATCGTTTGGAAAGTTGTATTGTGACGCAAGCTACTCAGTCAGAGACGGCTTTGAAGCCAGTTACTTTGTCTTGGAGGTTCTATCCTACTCCAAGACACTAGAAAACACTTCAATGATATCATGGGAAACTTCAATTCACAGGTCACACAAGGAAATGAAGATTGCATCGGCAAATTCGGATACAAAGCACGGAACGAGAGCGGATAAGATCTTATAAACTTTGCAACGGCTAATGGATTCAAAATCATGAACACCTTCTACAAGAAGGGACCCAATAGTAAATGGACTTAGAAAAGCCCAAGTCACGAAACAAAGAACGAAATAGACTACATCCTAACGGACAGAAACGATATCGTCAAGAACATCCAAGTCCTGAATCAAATCAATGTAAGCAGTGACCACAAAATGGTACGATGTAAAATGCAAGTAAACACCAACAAAAACGCAGGAAAATGTTCCACACAAAACTGCAACCTCTAAACATATCAAAAGAGCACACTTAATCTTTCAAGCTCGAACTGAAAAACAGATTCAGAATTCTTACTGAACAGGATGACACCAAAATCAACGATCTCAGCAACAAAATGACAGCGTCAATAATTGAATTCGCCATCACATTCAAACCAATGAGCACACAACCCATTAGCAAAAGTAGATCACAACATCTACTTACGACAATAAATCTCCATGAGACCCTCAAAAAAAAGAAGAAATCAAGCGACGAATCACACTACGATGGCAAGACTTTGGCAGAGCAAGCTCAGCCTTCAAAAATTAAAAGATCCAATTAATCCTGAAAAGAAGGATGTATAACCAATGCATCCTCCCAATAGTCACTTATAGAGCTAAAACATGGAGCCTAACCAAGAGACAGATCTGCAAATCAAGAACCATGCAACGTGCACATGAAAGAATTATGCTTGGCCTCACATGGAGAGACCACAAGACAGCATAGTGCATCCTAAAAAAGACAAGAGTCAGGAACATCATAGAATCCATTAAAAATCCCAGATGGCGGCGGGCTGGCCATGTTGCAAGAATGGAATACAATCGATGGACATCACAACTCACGACACGGATCCCCCGTGATCACATGCGCAACTGAGGCTGACAGAATATTAGATGGAGAGACGAGCTGGACAGGTTCAGGAAATACTGGCTTTGCGACGCCCATGATAGAGAAGTGTGGCAAATCATGGGGGGGGGTCTATGTCCAATGACGGACGTTAAAAGACTGATGATGATGATGATGATGATGATGACGATGATGATGATGATGACGATGATGATGATGATGATGATGAGATACTTCGACATTTTATGTCAAATCTTACAGTGTTCTGTTTTAAATGTAATGATCAATACATCCACAGTCTTTTATTCACTAATAATATTATGATTTAGCTTCATGTCAGGTTGTCAACTCATATATGCCGTTAAATCATGTTTGTATTCAAAGATTCTCTATGCAAAGAGCTGATTTCATTTGGTTTCTTTTTCCAGCTGCAGTGTTTCTCTGCCCCAATTTTATGTATCATTCTGCTAAGTAGATGTAGTTTTACCTCTTTGAATAACTTTTTTATTGCTGTAAACTATCAAAAAGTTCCTAAAGATGCATTCAATATTTAGATTTTTGGCTAAATGTAGGCACTTTCAGAGGTTAACAGATGAATAGGCGGACCGACATGATATCCAATCAGTTGTGGCCAACCCCTCTCTCTAAACTCCATATTAATGGTCAGGGTAAAATCTTGCATTAATAATCTAGTTGACAAACTGATTCCATTTTCTAGGTTTTATCGAATTTTATCAATATTCTTCATTGTTGTCAAAAGAAGTGGCTGTCCAATAAAGTCCACCTGATCAGCCTCCAGCCACGGACGGTTTCCAAGATGTCAGTTGGAAGAAAAAAAAAGCATCTTAAATATAAAGAATCGGCAGAAGAGGAAATGTTACAGTTTTGACCCTAAAAGTAGCAACAAGTCACAAGTTGAAAATTTGAAGAGTTGCTTGATATCGATACTGTCAAATTAAACCTGTATGCTGGCGTTGGGAGAAATGGTCGAGCATCTGACAAAAGGGAAGTCATATCAATATTTCAGGCGTGTTTTCTTTCACAGCTTTAGACAGGATATGGTCAGACCTAGGATTACTGCGACACCAATGAATTTAAAAAAGCATTTAACCAATAGGAAAAGATATGTACGACGTTTTATCCCGGATTTATGAAACTCAATCGATTCAAAGTCTTCATAGATTGATTGAATTTATATATTTCCAGTTCTTTTCAAATAATATTCCTCTCGTAAAAATTTATAACAACATTATTCAGTCATCGGGTTATTTCTCTAGATTTATATGAAATTATTAACTCGATTATTTGTTTATCATTTACTTCAATGCCTTATTTATTCATTGATTCAAACTTTTTCCACTGCTTGAAGTCCCCCCAATCCCAAATGCAGCTGCAAAAACTGGATGAGTACAATTGAATTTTCTGTTCTTTCATTCATTGATTTATTCACTCATCTGTCAGCTTCTTTTTTTTCGATCTCAACGTCCGTGGACTCTCACTAAGAGCCGGTAGAGCTCAAACCCACTGACCCACATCAGTGGACAATCCACTAGACCCCCTTCACAATGTCATTGGCCAGCATGGCAGGGCATGGCCCATCACTACCCACTCCCACGCATTGTTTGCTTTCAAGTTTGAAAGTTCTATGATGCTAACTTCGATGTTTACTCCGAAAACTTTGAATCTAGTACTGCCAATCACAATATTTTTCTTTTGAACTTTTTATTGAATTTATGCAATGATTTGGAAATTTTGAAAAAATTGAGAAAAGAAAAAAAAACATTTAGATTGGCCAACCTGTACAACCAAACCTACTGCTTATGATAGCATTTATATATGCATTACATGCTTGACTAATCAGTCATTTCAGAAGCAATGTTTTATGTCTTCACTCTGTCTTTTTTTTCAGTGAATATAAGGGATATGTCATTTGATCCCCTGGTATGACTTCCTTTTGACACAACACGTTGGTACATATATTTTATGCAATCTATTGGAAAAAACAAGTAAATTTCATTCACCTCGATTAAGGCGAGAACGTTGATAGACTTTATGTGGCAAAATGCATTCTGGCATCTCTCTGATCATATTACACAAAAGTCACAAAATTATTTTATGTTGTTTTTTTTTTCATGATTTGATTGCACTTCCCGGGTCAGTTGTGTATTGCTTGAAAATGATCCTGGTTTTGATCCCTCAGATCCTTTTAAGACTTTTGATATCTTAAGAAACGATTGGTGAACAGATATTAAGTATTGTATGGAGTAATACAATACTTAATCAAGAGGTGACACATCTGGCACAACTAACCACGTGTGGGAAAACGTTCTATGATGGCTTGCTGCGTTGTATTTACTACGGGAAAACTTTCACCTGACAAACCCTGTTAGTTGACCTAAAACAATCTTTTTCCGACTCAATACGTCACTCAGGTGAGCTAAATACTCACCATTTTGCATTTGCGTAATTTACAAGTAGAAAACCCCATCTGAATCTAACACAGATGACAACTTTTCTCCAGCAGATCCAATTTAGATTTTGGGACCACTAATAATTCCTAGGACCACTTTTCCTGCCATTTTTCAGATGTTTGTAATAGATTCATCTTTCATCACCGGTGATGATTTTGAACTGCAAAATCTTCGCTCAGCAGAAAAAATGAAAAACAGACACTAGTAAATGACAATTGGGAGAGTGTTGTTACATTCCTCAATTTGATGAGGAACTAGTTATCCTGGAGTCTAATTTTTTTGTGTTCAGGAAAATCATACCATGGTATAGATTACGATACCGGTAGAGTTCTACATAAAGCAAACGTAATATATTCAGGTATGATGGTCAAAAAGACACTTCAGCATTACACGCAATGAAATTAATTTCTAGCGTATAATCAGTTAATTGAACTCAACAACATGTCATGATCGCATGTTTTCACTCAAGGAACCTAAGAATTCTATACAAGACGATTGTTAAGTAAATAAAAAAAATATTTAAAAAAAGTCACAGTCAGTGATTGTTAGAGAGACGGCGTTGAAAGTATTCGATTTCTACACATGAACAACCTCTGTTTGACCCCCACTCATGAACATAACTTGTTAGACCTCTACACATAAACAATTTTAACCGCAACAACAAAGGTATTGGTTATAAAGTATAGATTTCTCCCCAACTTGACGAAAAAGATTCGTAATTCGACGAACATTTATTCTTTCATAGGTATTCTCTCAATATTATCACCAGAGAAAAGATTGGTTGAAAATTTTGTAATAGAATATGTATCGTATTTGTCATTAAATGGCTATAAGAACCGTTAGTTTCAACTACATTGAAGAAGATGGCCTTTGTTTGCAAAGAAATAGCCGT
>OY735216.1:35183693-35206193 GCA_963457665.1 Thysanoteuthis rhombus
AATAAACCACAGGTTACTCCCTCTATCCGGAAGTAGAGCATTTCTCTAAAGACCCTCTTCAGGTGGAATTACAGGAATTAAAGGAGCAATCACAAATAATTCAATCAACCCAGGCAACTTTGTGAAAGTGGCCGGAAAAAAAGTACAAAATCAATGATACTTGAAAACAAATTTCTATCTTGGAAAAATGAAAAGGGAAAGTTTATTTAACAATCTCCTCAAAGTTTGATTCACACTTAATACGACACACATGGTGTTACATCTGAGGTGAAACATTCCGAAAGAAACGCATCCGTATTCATCACCAAGTGCATTCGAATCTGCTTTTTTTAATGCAACAATGTAATGGCTTCCCTATCGTTGCCCCCTGACTTTATTGCTGCACAACATTTCCTGGCTTAGATCTAATGATTCTCAGGATTGAAAATAGATATTTTATCTAAATAAATATTTTATCAGTAACCAAAGAATGTACTGATATACACTCAATTTTTATAACTAAAAATCGCTAGAACAATTTAAAGCACTGAGTCTGTACGTAGAAAATGGACAAAAGTGAGGAATCATTCATTATTTCACAACAGAACGTCTCACTACGCTTGAAAAACATTGTATGCACGCACGCAATAACTCAACAGCCGACCATTGTACAAGCCAGATATATTAGTAAGTAGACAAAGCACTACAGTATCAAAATTGAAGTTATTTTGATCTGTGGTTCTTGAGGAGTTTGATAAAAACAAATAAAAGATTGCAGATCATAGATCTTTCTTCCTAGATTCTATAAATAAGCTCCTCCGTTCTTATCTCAAAATTATCTAAATTCAGTCAAAAAAAAAAAAAAAAATCTAAAGATGCAACGGTGAAATAAAGTGACCATAATACTCCAGAGACATTGTTTCATCCATTGGACGGGAAATTATTTGCATGAAAATTATGGCTGATGCTTCAAACATCATAAAGTCGGACCCCTTTCAAACATTCACTATTGCATCAACCACTGTCCTTGTTCTAAATAATCACTCGGCTTAAAATGGTCTCCTATGCAGTTAAAGGTAAGCCATCGAATGTGGATCAAACTCATCACACTACTGAAAGACCTGAAATTCTGAAATCTTAGGTTGCAACTTCAGAAGGCACAGTAGGTAATAACTAAACTTAATTTGGCACAAAACCATGGGTTTTGATACAGTCTAACTGCTGAAGAAAATCGGGATATAAGAATGGATGGGGACATAATTGTCGAAAGTGCCTTTGACCAACATCTATAGTCTCCAAAAGAGGACACAGAACAATAAACCAGGTATAAAAGTCACGAGAGATCAGTTCAATTATTTCACGGTTGAAGTAAATGAGAAAGACAAAAAGCCCTATGCCCAAAAAAACAATCGAACGAGTCAAAATAGCAGATAAGGTCATTGCTAAGAATCAAACCATTTGATTTTATTCAGAGCACAGGAGACAGAAGATTGGAACTCTGCAACCATGCCGTCGTTATGTGATCAACAACTAAATAATCAAAACACTTGATGAATTCTAACCACGGGAACAGGCTGGCTTCTGTAGAAGCTAATCGCCGATCTTAAATCTCCAGTTGGTGAATCAACTAAAGGAGGGAGCAGCTGTATGTATGTTGCCACAAGCATCTATCGAGTTCAAGAAGGCCTTCGAATCATTGTGCTATCATAAAACAATGCGTGGGCCCAGCATGTCAGAGGCAGGCAATATGTTTACCAACACAGCCTTTTTTTTATAACCTTTTCTGCTCAGAAGACGGGTATGACAAGTTGATACCATTTCACCTTAATTCTCCACAACTTACCTTAAGATGATCTTCCAAAACCTCGATTTGGGAAATAAAGGAATCTGAATAGACGGCAAAAACTTGTGTAACCTCAGATTTGATGATTGCCTTTTTACTGAAAACTCAATGATTTCCAAAATGATGCCAAGCTAATTGAATGGAGATAGAGAAGTAATTTCTGTAAAACAAATATCATATACAACAAAGCCATTGAGGATAAGGACGCAACAATCAAAATCAAAGAATAGCTCTGAAGAAGAAAGACCACTATATCTACTCAGGACAACAAATCTCTGTAAAATCCTAAAAAGAATATAAAATCAGTGGAAGATTCGCAAATTCGAGCTTCAAGGATGAAATGATCCCATGAGTTATTGAAAGTGGGTATACAACCAATGCATCATCCAGATAGCTATGGAGCAGAAACATAGAGCTTCACCAAAAGATTTGGCCCTCAAACTGAGAACCATGCAAAGTGAGGACTGTGAACAGAAGGGGGTCAAGTTCAACATCACATGGAGACACCACAAAACAACACATGACATTGGAGGGAAAAACAGAAGACAGATGTATGACAGAATCTATTATAAAATTTCAGTAGCAATGGGCTGGTCATGTAGCGAGAATATCAGACAACTGATGGACATCAGGACTCAAAACATGAATTTCAAGATACCATATGGTAAACTATGGCTTGCATATTAATATGGCGTGACGAACAAGACAAGTTCAGTAAGTATTAGACATGCAACTTCTTAAGCAACTTGAAAAGGTGTGCTGTAGCAATAAAAATCTTCTCATACCGATATATATATACATATATTCACCATAATCATATATCTTTGCCATGAGAGAAAATTTCTTGTCGTCTGATTGGAATGGTATAAAACTAACATGTTTTTGCGAGATGCATTATGGGTAACAATTTTATTTTGTGTAAATGAACCATGACCATTATTATTCATTTCGACCAGAGTTTTTTTTTCATTATCATTTTTATGATTTCTTATTATAATAGTTGATATAGTGAATCTTTTATGTTGCAATTTCCCAGATGAAACTCTGTCAACATAATTTCTGACTTCATTTCCCTTTTTTTTAAACTGCTAATCAGAACTGTCTACATAGGATTGCAATGTGAGTTTTAACCAAATTGATTCCTTAATTTTTGCCCAACAGCCTTTACGTTGGTTATGTTTTCCTCGTTAATTATTCGTGGGCCAAAGGGAAAATGAATTTGTTTACTTTTGAAAAAATAGCATGGTGATGATTCTTCATTTTTAACAACCATTCCTTGCATCCTATTTTTGTTGTTTGAATAGTAGGTGACACGAAAAGAAGAGCCAGTGTTCAGGAATCAATCGAATCGTTATTGTTTTGCATTGCATGGAACTTCGAGTAAATCACACACATTTTATACGTTTTTTTTAAATATTTGTCGTTATTACTATTCTGATCTTCATTATCTTTTACATTCAGCGTGACAATGTAAAAACACTTTTCTGACTATCATGTGCAGAGGCATTGCAAATGATTTTATTATTTGGTTAAATTATTTTTCGGATGGTGGCATTTTTTTTCGTATCTGATATTCACTTAGTTTGGTCCAGCAGAAAGTAACACTCATGTTGAACAACACACGGAAAGAAGACAGTACAATATATCTGGAAGCCAGCAGGTGTCAGGAAAATCCTAAAAATCATCTGAAAGCTCGAATGGTAATGGGCAGGCCATGTGAAAGGAATGTCAGTCAAGAAGATTAACAGTGTGAATTCCACAAGATTCCCTGCAAGAATGTGACAGGCAAATAAAATAGGGTAGTGTAATGATTTCGATAATTTCAAAAAGTTTTGTCAACGTGTCACTGAGAAGCGGGAAGACTGATGTACAATGACGAAGTGCAGATAGTAACATCATCCATGGATTTATTCAGCCAGCATCATTATTTTAGTTTTTTTTGGTTGCTATTTTATTGCCCCTCTAGTATTTTCGTGGGTACATGTATTTTGTGCCTTTCAAATTTTTGCTTCATGCCACTGACTTATTTTAAGGAAAAAAGCAAACTGGGACAATGTTTGTACCCCCTAACAAACCAAACTGCAATAACTCTGATGCACAATCATCACCATTTTTCATGTTTGGTAACGCTCCAAAATATCTTCGCCATATAAGATAATGGTAATCCCATCTTTGATTTACACCATTTCAACTATTGTATATGAACACTGTAATTTCAGAAAGTAAGAAAAACATGTTCCGATGTTCAAAAAAATTATTTTGATTTACTTAAGTGATAGTTTTCTTTTCTTCTGAGTCTAATATCGCTTGAAGCTTTCAGGGGAAAGTCTTACCTTAGTTAAAAACCGTCAAACAAACCTGTCATCAAAACTATCCACATAAGTTCGTTCAATTTTCAAGTTAGCGTTTCTGGCTATGATTGCATCTATGGCTCGACTGTACAATCGAGATAGGGACTGACATTTGAAATATTTACTTCCGATATTGACTTGAAAAACGTCTTTTTTCTTCTTTTGACTCCCCATATATGTCTTTTGTGTAGGGTTTGATATTCAACGCTCAATCTGCCCTTTAGTTTGTGCCTTTTTTAAAAAAAATCTAATTTTTTAGTCATCACTGTACAATAAAAGGCAAGAAAAGTGACTTTTTTCATTCAGCATCCCCTTTCTGAATATTCAATTGATCATCCCAAACACCAAATGCTACAAAAATAACGGTTGCCTGACGGTTTCTCCTGAGTGACTGTTCAGACATGTTCTATAAATTATTCTATCATACTCACCTTTGTTGTATCGATCAATAATTTTGGTTATTGGACTCCCCTTCATAACATGTTATTTGAGGTGAATTAATGACATTATTCCGTGTATTATTCGGTCTGCTGTCTGCTTACTGTTCAACGTAATATGATTTGAAATCATTTCCCCAGCTCAAGATTCAGAGGTAAATGTCTCTCCGATAGTCTCCCCGATAGAAACAACCGACGAAGAAATTAATTTGCAAGCAAAGTCATTTGAAGTCGTAGCCTGATTCTGAATCAAGCTAATTTGCACTTTATATTCATCTTGGACAGACAGAACCATATAATAAGTCCCATTGTATGTGGAATTATTCGGATAAAGAAACCTCATTGAGTCTTCCAAATGGTTTGCCTCGCCAATTCTACAGCGTTTTAAATGCTAATGTGATCACGAGACTTACTTCGCCCGAGAAGACAACAATGTCTGATGAACCGACTTGAATGCAAATGTTTCCTTTTTATTATTTCATAGAGTTTTTTTTTATATTGGAAAAAACATAACCAGAAATAATACATTTATGATCAATAAACAAAATATATATTTTGGGAAGGCTGTGAAGATAACATTAAACCAGTCATAAATTTCGTTTTTGTCCATTCGGGGATAATATATTCAATGTTCTTTAATGTCCTGCTTCAAACATTTTGAAATGTCTATGATTGGAATGCTTGAAGAATATATACTTTTCTTATCAGACTATTTTACACTTTTAAAATACGGTTGAAAAGAAAGACTAAACGCCGTTTTTAAATATTATACTCAAATCATTCTCTTCACACGATAGGAATAGCGGAAATAGCATTATACATTGATTTGTTTCAAATGTTTTACTGTGACCTTCTTTATTCTTGGTTATTTCTACAATACTTTGCGTTTTTGCGTTAGTTTCCTTGAAATTGTAAATTACATTATATATATTCAACTGATATATCTTTATGGAGCTGGAACTTCGGACCAAATAATCGACCCTCTAAATACAATGTTCACAGAGGAGGATCATGCTCAACATTTCATAGATAGATCTCAAGACAGCACAATTCATAAAAGTAAAGACAAGAATCAGAGATATCCTAGAGACCGTTAAAAAGTTCAAATAGCAATGGGTTGGTCATGTTGTAAGGATTTCAGACAACCACTTGATATCATGACTCATAAAATGGATCTGCTGAGATCATATTGAAAATTGTGGCTGGCATAATATGAGATGATGTGAAGTTCAGAGAGTATTGACTCTGTGACGTTCATGATAGAGACGTATGGTGAATCTTGAGGAAGCCATCGTCCGTGCCAGGTGTTCCTGGATGAAAAGTTGTCCTTGTCTCGGCTTGAGATCTGGGAAATAGATTAAAAGATAACAAGTATTCAAGGTGATGTCACTCACTTTCTCTTTGTTGTTTATGTCACTCATCTTGATACCAACCAGGCTGGACGTTGCTCGACTTTGGTAATCGTGAAAGAACTGCTGCCTCGTGATTAGGTCTTAAACAATTTCCTATTCCTCTTCATTTTCTATCTTCCTTTACTTTTCTTCCTTTGCCTTGACACACTTCTCTTATTCTCTTTCTTTTTTCTTTTTATCTATTTTTCATTTTTCTCTTCCTTTTTTTCTTCTTTATTTTCTTCCTTTCTTCCTTTTTCTCTTTCAGAATCCACTGTTTTATTTCATATGCCCAAGACTAATTGTCTAGCTCTGCTTTGGATATTCTGCGGGAAAGTGTGCATTCATAACCATGTGTAAATGAGTCTCATATCAGCAGATATTTGGTCAGTCATGTTCTCTATTCTATCATGACACATGGATATATATGTATGAAATACGTCTTGGAATCTTCTATTCATAGACGAAAACGCCATAGGCTCCATGGGGGAAGATAAGATAACTAAGTGCCCCTGGTGTCAGACATCCAATTAACAGGATCTTATCAAAACAACAGCATACAAGTGGTCATAATTAAATCAATACTAGAGGACTAACAACTTCAATCGGCCGAGAAGAAGGGTTGTGAAAACTTATATTCCAATGATTTTGTGAAATTGGCGAATGATTTAAACTCAAGTCCAAGTTCGAGGCTGAAACTGACTTTGTTTTTCCCACCATCAAATCAAAGGAAACAGCAGCAATCCTCTCTAAGTATATAAGAACAAACTTTTCACTATCTGTCTGTTCGGCTGAGAAAAAAGTGTAATACCGAGTCTTAAGTATCTAAAACAGGGTATGTTACAAATATGCAAGCACTCATTTTGTCACAATAAATAAATAAATAGGTTCACACAAAAAATATCGTCACAACACGGAACTTGCAGTGATCAGTCGGGACAGATGTAGGTGTGGAGTTTGTTCTCACAGTAACCGAGCTTGTATGATCATTTCCTTTTTCTTTTTAGTAGATCGAGTATTGTAACCCGTTACATAATTTGACTAATTTCATTATCATAAACCTTCACCAGGATTTGCGACAACTCTCGATAAAGGGTATCATGGAGATAATACTTTCTGTACTCGCCTAATTCATCTTCCTATCTTGTACTCTGCCAGTATGGGTCCCACGTGTGATCTCCGGGGATCCTTGTCGTCGCTCGTGTTGCCCACCAGCTTTTTACCATTCTTGAAACATGACCAGCTCATTGTTATTCGAGTTTTCTAATAGATTCTATGATATATCTGATTTTCGTCTTTCCCTGATATAATGGGCTTTATTGTGATCTCTCCATGTGAGGTTGAGCATGATTTCTTTAAACTGTTTGTTCCCCAGTGTCAGTCTCTTAAATAGGTTCTATGTTTCAAGTTCATAAGTGACTATCAGTTTGATGCATTGGTTGTTTACCCTTCTTTTTTAAGACTATTGGGATTTCCTCACCCTGCCATCCTAAAATAATTCTCCACTTTATCTCTTTTCTTCGGTTTTTATCATTTGAGTCTGACAGGCACCAAAGAGTAATAGTCATCCATTGTCACATGAGGTCCTTTGTGTATTGCAAGTTATCAATTAGATTTTCTTGTTTACTTTTATAGGGAAAAGTAATTGCCTATGAATATCATTTATTAAAAAACTAATCGACGAAATATCAACTCTATCAGGTGTTCATATTGAAATCCAAAAACAAAATACAGAGATGGATGAATAGAAATCAGATAGATGATTTTATAAATTGATTTGATACCAGTTTCCACTGTTAGAAGAAATGTTGAACAGGTGGGTGCTGATGTGAAAAAGGATTTTCAGTTAATGATGAACCAGGTTTTGACTGATGTAAAAAAAAGGGCCGAAAAAAAAAACACCAAAAAAAAAACGTTCATAAAAAAAAGAACTCGGCTTTGAGGGTGAAAAAAAGGGATGATACCCCAAGAGAGGCTGGGTTGATGTAAAGAAGACACTGGACTGTATAAGGAAGAGACGTATGATGTTTGAAATACCGGTTTAAGGTTAAGAAAACTGGAACTATTGCTAAAAAAGATCTAACATTCAAAAATTGGTTGAATAGTGGAAAAAAGTATGTTGTTGGTTGATATTGAAGAAGCGAAGGATTAGGGTTAAAACGAGTTCCTATTTTATCCTAACCTTATAAGATAAGTTTCTCCTAAATTTTGCCCCCAAAAGATCCCATGATTTTGAAAATGTCCATTTGATTTTGACTTTTGAAAATGAAAACGAACGTTACTTTTAAATTTTCACTATTGAGAAGGAATGTTTAATCTTTTTTTAAAATTTTGATCCACAAAAGTACCAAAAGAATCCTTTGGTCTTCAACCATGAAAGTGGGTGAAAATTTCACTTGATTTATAAAACAAGATTTCTTTCCATTAATAACCCCTATATACAGAGGGCAATATCCATTCCCCAAACTGGACTCTAAAATTTAAAAAAAAATGGATTTTGACCACTGAACGTATATATTACGATTGTGTCTATATAATACCTAAAAGCTGCAAATTGTAGATGAAAACAAAGTTGTTTACACAAGAATTTGAAACATCAAATCGCCGTTTGATTTTCTTTCCTACCTTTAAATTATTATTCATCTTGGTTAGTTGAGGTGCAAGGCAGTATCGAGGAAAACTTTAATTGTGATGTAATATTTCCATGATAATGGCAGGCATGCCTGTCTCAAAAATAGAATTTAAAATCATTACAACATATTATAAAACAACCAAAATACTGATGGAATATAAGCAATAACCTAACCAATTCGACTGAATGTTTAGCTTGGTCTGGCAAAATGTCACATATGTGATCCATGCTGTTTAATTGAATTCATCTATCAGCCGACTGAGATTGATAAATAGATAGGTACGTAATAGGAGCTCCAATAGATGAATAAAAATTAACAGATCCAAAATATCTAGCTATCTAGATATAACAAGCTCGATACAGACAAATAGACACACACACACACTTATATATATGAGTGTATGCATTTAAAGTTATGTTAAATATGGATATATGCGCACGCATATGAATAGAATAGAGACATACGTGGACATATATATATATATATATATATATATATATATATATATATATATATATATATATATATATATATATAGATATAGATATATATATATATAGAGAGAGAGAGAGAGAGATAAAGAAAAAATGAATAACTTGAGATGCATCGATAAATGCACATATACTGTGATAATCGCTCGTGGAATCTTTGGAGCATTCTACCAAACTTTCACAAACCTCTCTAATGGCAGTTTGAATACTGAGTTCAGAGTTTTGAAAAAGAAAAAAAAAACACTCAAACCGAAAATTTCATCATTGCATATCTGCGCCGAAGGAGTTTCTTTGTTAAGATCTATGGATGTGATTCTTTTAGAAAATAAATAAGAGAATAAATAAATGGCTGCCGTCTGCCATTATGAATCTCCTCCAAGTTACAAGTATTTACCAGCTGTTTTGGATTTAAAGGGAGAAAACTATGTTTAGTATCTAATGCAACAGAGGCAAGAAAACAAAAGTCAATGATTAGTGATAGGGCTATGGTATGAGTATATATCATGATTTGGAATCAGGAACAAAGATTTACGTCCATTGCAAGTACGCTTTGATTCTTTTTACATGTAATTTTGAATCAAAAGAGTGTAGAGCTTTAGTAACTGCTGCAACAAAGCCCTCCAAATGAACAAGATATGAAAGGGTAACAATCATATTTTACTAACTGGTACAACAAAGGCTTCAAAACAAACAGCGTGCAATGCAAAAAACAAAAAAAAATTACCTCACAGGGTCCTAAGAAAAAGTCGATTTGCAAATCTAAGAACCCAACTAATCAAATTAAATCCATGTGAAGTTTGAATTTCGGATAATTTCAGATGATATTTCTTAATCTTGAATGAGAGAATGTGAGTTTTGATATCATACATTGATCATTTGGAATCAGTTATTAACATATTGAATGGCTTACTTTTGTAAAGTTTGATGGGGGTGTTGCAAAATTCAAACACTTATCTATAGAGAACTTTTTTTTAAAGATAATATGATATATATATATATATATATATATATATATATATATATATATATATATATATATATATATATATATAGCTACAATCCCGAGGGTGTGGCTTTTGGAAAATCATGGATCCATCACAAAATGTATTATCAAATCTTCAGCAAAAATCCATTGAGATTCATTGAGAACCTTTGGAAGTATTGGGCTGCAAATGTATGCACTGAAGGTTAATGAGAAAAATCTTTGGATCAAAAAAAAAATTAAATACAGCCGATTGCCGAAGCATCCACATCATGTCACTGAGAACTTTGGTGTAAATATAGCTGCGATGATGTGGAAGTGAATGTGGAAAGCCCCTTGACCCAATATAAAATTTCATTACCTAAGTACTATAGCCCAACGTCTAACAAAATTTCACTGTGCTCAATCGAGAACTTTCGG
This sequence comes from Thysanoteuthis rhombus, assembly GCA_963457665.1. NCBI lineage: Eukaryota > Metazoa > Mollusca > Cephalopoda > Oegopsida > Thysanoteuthidae > Thysanoteuthis > Thysanoteuthis major. Next base: position 35,194,221 of record OY735216.1, read on the forward strand.
TGATATTACTATGTGTATATAAAACTAAGATACAAGGAAGGTGTCCATTTGGACTTCCTTAAAAAGACGTTTCTTCCTTAGATCATTGCCCACCTTTCAACAAAATTTCATTGAAATTAATTGAGACCCTTTTGATGCAGGGTTGTAACTCTGAGGTTATAGCACCCTGAAGATACAGGACTAAAAGTTCTTACAATGAGCCGTTTTCACTTTTTTATGGTTACATACATAGATTAAGGCAAATTTATTAAAGAGACATGGGATAGGAATATGTTTTAAATGGTTTTAACTAATTGTCGATCCAGATCTGTCTCAATGCGCACCCTAGTTGTGGCCTTGTGTCAAACAAGGCTTTCTACAGTAAAAACCTCTACATGATCGTGTGGCATTATTTGGGATGTGTGCCATAGACAATCTTTATTCTTGTGTGCACCTCATCATTATCAATGATAAAAACAGCTGTCAGTGTAACCATTATCTATTTATTAAGAGGTTTTAATAATAGACAATCCCTATTGTACTGTGCATCTCAACAGGAGCCTAGTGTCGAACAAGCCAATCAACCCTTAGTAACTCTAAATAACCATGGTGTAATATCTGAGATTCTTCCTCAATACTAGCCTTGTCAAACAATGTCTTACTTATCTAAAACCTTTATGTAACCGTTGGGTTTCCTCATTGTAGTGTGCTATTCAGTCGTAGCTTTATGTCAAACGAAGCTCTGCTCACAAAAGCCATGTATGAACGTATTGTAATTATTAGGATGTTTGCCTGGTAGACTTCCCCTACTGTAGTGTGCGAAACAATAGTAGCCTTGATTCAAAGAAGGATCCTAACTTTCTTTTTAACAGCGATGTGATTATTCTGAAATTTCACTGACTATTCCTACTGTAATTCAGACTTCAATAAAAGCTGATTTTTAAACAAGATTTTCCCTGCTTAAAACTTTGCTACTAGTACCTCACCTTAGCCTGGTGTCAGAATAGGCTTTTGTCACTTAAATCATCTCTATGGCCGTTGTGTTAGTATTAGGTGTAATTACTAGATTGTTCGTCTCTATCACCATCTTTTATCGCAGTAATTTCGATCGTCACTTGATGACAAACTGATTTGGCCTTGTATCAGACTATGCAAAGCTTTGTAATTGGCTCTAAAGATTTGATGAAGACGTAACGTATGCTCAGACTTTAGTGGACGTAATGTGTTTTTAAAAGCATTGTTTCTTTGAAAGCTGATCGAATGCATCAAACAGAATAACTTATACTAGGCGCGCCTGTTTTTCTGTCTGCATCTCTTTCATGTTCAACTTTTGAGATATTGATCATTTCGGTATAAATAACCTCTTAATGTTTGACTTTAACCGTTAAGTCTACAGGCATTTATCCTGTTGCTCAGGATCTTGATATGTTTTCTTGCAATTAAGTATTACAGATTTTATAAGTAGAAAAAGTAACTTAAAAAATGCTACAACACTTTATATCCTAATTTGACTTCTTCAAAATAGACAGAATTTGGTGCATAATACTGCCATATGGTGTTTCGCTCACTTCGTAGATTGTCCATTTTCAAACTTTCAAACAATACCACTTAAAGTCTCCAGAAAGTTTTTGAGCCCTTGTCACTGTTGTCAATTATGTCGATAAGGATTATGATGGTTCGGTTCTCTTGTTGTACATTTGTATCTATATTTCCAGATCTAATGCTGAACAGTTTGTGGCTTTGTAGTATCCACTCACCACTTTGTTTACATAATTGTCAGCTTGCACCGCATTACATCCTAATCCAAAATCCTACTAGATGAATGGTTCAATTCTGAAGATAAACATAATTGCCGTTAATGATTGAAATATTTCCGAAAATAACACTTCACAATTTTTCAACTTTTCTTTCCCTGTTGGTAATTATTGTTATTTCCCGATTGATCTCAGTTAAAAATTTAGGAAATGGCGATCATTCCCTTCAAATTTTGCTTTTGAGATCAGTCCATTGACATTTTCTCATGTACTTAGTTTTGCGCCAAGCAACAGTGTGATTTCAAATGAAGGCTACAAACATCTCATCAGGAGCTGTGACAAAATGTTTCCTCTTGCGAAATTTCAAATTAAGTGATATGATCAAGACCTCCAGGTGGTTAACCAGTGACTCTCACGTAACGTTGTTTATCTGCATGTAGAATTCGGGTAGGTAATGAGTCAAGATGTTCATGTCGTCCCAAAGGCAAACATAGCAGGGACAGTTATTGGAACCGACATACAAACACATGAAGAATGTCATTGATGACCCCTCTGTCGTACACTGAAGACATCTACCAAGCATGCCAAGATATGCCTTGCAGGCCATGCATATCGCGGCAGATAATACCATGTCGTACTCTTTGAGATACTTTTGTCACAGCGGTCCAAGGTTTCCAGAGCAATCACAGGGGCGAAAAATATATGGAAATAGTTGAAACTAGGATGGACACTACGGTAAAAGGGGGCTGCAGGTTGTGCCTTAAAGTCAATATCCATGACACCCACCTTGATCAAGATCATGAGAATGCGTTTGGTGACGCAGGGCGAATTCTTTTATGAGAATATACTGGACTTTCATCGCTGCTACCAAGAAACATAAATGTAAACATTGTGGGAAAATAATATTTCAGGCATTGTTTGTGGAGATGATTTACGGTATCGTCGTAAATTTGAATAGCATTATCTTCCCTAATTATTCTGTGATTTTCTTTTGTCTAATATTAATGTAAAGGTATGATAATTTTGATCCTTTACTCTGTTATTTCTTTCTGAAAATATATGAATTTTTAAAATTGTGAATAAAAATATGCCGTTCCCCTTTGTACAATTGGAAATAAATAAATTTGAAAATCTGACTGTCTTAGCTTCAATAGGAAATGTTGAAGGAAATAAAAGCAATTTTCTGTGTTTTATACATAAGCAATTAAAAAACAACGCTTGCAACTCAGGAACATAAAGCGCGTTCAGGGTGCAATGAAAATATGTTTTTACATTTAATCTATCGGTATGTAAGTGCATTGGTATATATTTTGATATCAACATTCTCAATGGAATAAAAATCGTTTCACTTTGATTTGGTCACCTGAAAGAAGAAATGAGTTTGCCTGTGATTTTGTCCCCTGGAATTTAAAAAAAAATCTTTCCTATAAATTTTGAAACAAATCCTATCCCTCAATATTGACCCCTGAAAGTGCAAAAAGTCCTGCATCGATCTTGATGCATAAAAATGAAAAAAAAGATTTTGACACTGAGAAATATCAAGTTCCCCTTCGATTTTAACTCTTAAATGCAAAAGAAAAAATTCTTTTCGATTGTTACTCCTAAAAATGTAAGATGAAACTCCCATTTACATTTGCCTTTCCCCAGGTTTAAAAAAAAAAATTCCTCCGCTCGATTTTGAAACCTGAACCTGAAAGGGATTGCCATCAATTTTTCTCCGAAAAGGTGAAATGAAATTAAGTCTTGATTATGACTTTGAAGAGTTAGAAAATTCCCCCTTCGACTAGAGCCTCTAAGGTGAGGAAAAACCACTTGATTCCTACCCATAATACGTGAATCAACGTTCCTTCTTGACTCCATTCCACCATATTGGAAAGAATTCTTGAGCAGAACATGCACTAATCAGAACTAAACTATTCAAGTTCCATGAACAAGCACGAAACATCGCAATATGGGGCATGTTACGAAATGTCTCAGCTTATTCTAAGATTAAAAAAACCTCACATTTTGATTTGGAAAGATAATTTGAGAAAAATTTTTTTTCTATTACGTCATTAAAAAGTGAGAGTTCGAAATAAATAATCGTATCATTATATTTTGGATTGATAGCCACAATACTGTAGAGGTGGTTCTCATGTACTAATTTGCCGAAAATATTACCCAAGTACCGACAGAAAAATAATGTGAATATCTTTGGTACTAGGTATGTAAATAGGGACCAGGAGACGGACGATGATTGGACGGATTATAAAAAGATAGAAACAGAAATGATCCTGGGGATACATATTCATGACATTGTAGAAGAATCAGAATCGGCTGCAATCTTTTTGAAGACATTTTAATTTTATCTTCATAACATTTTTTAATTATGAGATGCAATTTTGAAAAGAGATTCTGGAATGCAAACCACACAATTACACACACACACACACACACACACGCATATATATATGTGTGTGTGTGTGTGTGTGCGTGTGTATGTATGTATTTTAGTGATCTCTCTCTCTCTCTCTCTCTCTCTCTCTCTCTCTCTATATATATATATATATATATATATATGTTTTAATGAAAGTTTTACTTGTACAACATTTTTAAACTTATCTTTTTCTTTAATTCACTCATTGAGTTTCAGAAGTAACAAGCAGTTTCCAGTGCAACATGCTCCTTTAATACTCCAGCATCCTTCAAAGCATTATAGGTATCCTCAGGAATGCTGGACCCCTCTGACCTTTCCCCAGATTTCCACTTCATGTGGTTTTCCCTAGTACGCTGTTTGTGATCTTTTTCAGTGTACAAACAACGATTGGTACAACTGTCACCTTCATGTCCTTGAGTTCTCTGCATATTTAGCTTTTTGCTCCCTTTCAAATTTGTTCCGGTGTCAGCTAAAATACTGAAATCCATCTAAGGAAACCTATTTTCTCTATGTGAAAGATATCAATATCTGGTTCTCCCGATTGGTTTCTGTGGTATGCTTGAATTTAGAAGTCTATATCCCTAGAGTTATATCAGTAAAAAGACGCCATAAAAATAGATCTGTGTTCCACCCACTACAGCCAAGTATCAAGTGTAAGGAACCTTGTAAGGATCAACAACCTGTTTGATTCGAGTGCTATCAAAATCCATCGATATTTATCAAGCTAAACTCACTACAGGACAAGGCATGAAGTGCGAGGTATTTACTGATGATCAAAATCACCAAAAAAGTGATAGTATGGTTAACTGGTGTATTGTTTGAATATAACGATTTTAACTAGCCTTAGTACTGCACAAAGCTCCAAGCTCTAATTTGGATACAGTATTTACGGTCAGTGTAACTAACTATTTAAATCGATCAAGATTTACAAGTTTAGATAATTGTGTTTTGGACACCCAATTGGTACTGAAGCCATCACAGTCGCAGGTATTTGTCCTCGTTACTAACTTGAATTCAATATAAACATACTACATTAGACTACTAACTAAGATTCCACGGCAGGGCAACTAACTCATTCTATTGGATTACCATTACTCAGTCATGTTGTTAAAGAAGACGACATGCCCTTTGAGAAATTTAATTAACTGGCAGAAAAAAAGGAACTGATAAAACATCTCTGAAATCGACTACTGTTTTTTTTTCCATGTCAAAATAATACTGGATTGAAAACATACTTTTTTTGAAAGAAGTGACTACATTTGTTGAAGTAACACGAACATCTGCTTCTTATTTTGAATGTTGTCGACGATTTGTTTGTGTAAGCAATGTTTCCAAGTTTATAGAAGAGACTGGCTTATTTGCCGTGTAGACTCAATTTTCTTACAAAAAGTATCGTCTCTAATTTTTCCTGCTGCTATCCTTTGCTGGAAGAGAAAAAAAAACCATACGTTGGCTGACAAAATAATGTTATTGAGCTAGGGAATATGCAAAGTCAGCTCTAAATATGTGTATATGCTTTGGGTATATGTGTCACTGTTCGGACATATATTTTCGGAGGAAAGCATAAAGAAAGGAAGAAATGTGAGTTTATCTAATTCAGGACTAGATCTCAGTTGTGAGAAAGGTTGACTATATTCATTTTAAGACAAAAAGGGAAGAGCCAGTTTTGAGAATAGTTTATAATTACTCAAACTTATTGATTTTGAGCACTGTAGTCAATCTATTCCATTCCCCAAAAGGAGGCCTCCTTTTATGGTTATCGTCCTAACCACATCATACATGAGAAATTCATTAATTAAGTGGAACTTAGACCTCTTCTCTTAAAATTGGCTCTCTGAATTCCTACATATTAGTTGTTCTACAACCCAGGGGGAATGGTACTTGGTTTCATTCTTTAAAAAAAAAAGTTTTCTGTCAAATCAAGTGGGTGTGATAAAATAAAAATAAAAACATTTGACCACAGTATGACAATCGGTAAGGTATGATTTTCAGAGTGGCGCCGAAATTGACTGCCAAATAAGTTGCCCTCATAAAATGTTTCTGCTCTGCTTATTCGATTTTGATTGTTATATGCTCGTCTTCAACATGTTTGCTGTGCATGATATTTTTTCTGAAGTTGATGCGGGCCTTTTGCATCGAGCAAAAACGACATTGTCTACAAATCAGATTTTGCTAACATCTGATTTGACCTTTCTTTTCCCGGTTTAGGTCTTGAAAGATCATTTCGAGCAAGACTTGAGAGTTTTGGTGATCTTATATCGCCTTATCTTACAGCAATTTACAGCTGAAAGGTCTCTTTCGAGTCTGAATGTCACCTAATGCGATTGATATGCTGCAATAATCTGACATACACGGGATTTATGCCTTGTTAAATGGTCAATAACTTCAGGGATCTCAACTGAGTCAAAGATCTTCATGAAGTCAACAAATACTATAGCGAGTGGCATTTCATAGACTGCTGTTCTCTCTTTTTACATTATCTACCAACTGGTGAGAGTCATTGGATGAACAGCCTTTTCTGGACGTAGACTGTTCCTAAAGTTGGTTTACATGTAGTACTTTGGTAATTCAGTTCGTGATCACTTCGGTAGAAAGTTTGCGATTGCTGTTGAATATATTTATTGGTCTCTAGTTGTTGAAACTTTTCAGGTTCCTTTTTTCATATAACTGCATTACAATTGCGTTGTTTTTATCCCCTGGGACTTCTGTTTGAGGCATGTTAAAGAGAATGGCTTGTTTCCTAATGATGACTTTAATAGCTTCTGAGAAGATCGATGGTAGTAGTTACCGGTCCGTGGGCCTGTTCTCCTTTTTATGGCTTGCTTCACCTCTAGGAAATCTTGAACTGGTTGCACATGACATGTATATCTTTTCAATTATCTGTGTTCTTAGTCAGAGATTTGGAGGTTTACGTGAAGGTATTAAACAGGTTCGACAATGTAGCCCTTGTTCATTGTTATGACTCAATTTTCTACGATCTCACAAGTTATTTGTTTTTCTCAATATATCAAGAATGTTGTTTATATTTTTGAAATAATGACCATCTCCGAGAAATGTTTCACAGATTGCTGTTTTGTATCTTCAGTTATCTTCTTTTTGTTTCTTTTGAATGGTTTTATTTACTTCGGTAGTTCCAATCTTTTCTCTTGCTTCCATTGGTAATTTGAGCTTTCTGCATTTTTCAATGAGATTATTGGTTTCTTTGGAAACTGTTGATACTTTCTTTGATGACGATTACGTCATTCTCTTTCAAATTGGTAAGAAGTTCACATCCATTTTTTATTGTTGCAGTCTGGCATAAAAGATTCCCAGCATTTTCTGCTGGTGTTAATTTGGATTTTATCTTTCTCTGTGGACTTGATTTACGGCCTGAATATCTCTGATGGTGTTGATCTCGTCAGCTGGGATGAGGTCGATTTCGTTTTTGGTTTAGTAATTTCGGCTCTTCCAATTCCATTTTGTATTGGGTTTCTTCCCAGAAGATATCAATGAACCCGTTCATTGTTGCAAGATCTGTATCTCTTTCGATCAATATTTTGTATCCAAACTTGCCGATGCAACTTTCATTTCCTAGTCCTACGTTGAAGTCTCCCATAATGAAGTATATCCTGGATTTTGGAGTATGAAGGTCGTAGAAGTTGTCCGTCTCTTCGTTGGTCGACAGTGAAGTTATAGCAGAGATTTGAGTGATGTTCAGATTATTTCCCTTCGAAAGATGTAGAGTGACACTGGCGACGTGATGGGAGATTTGAATCTTACAACGCTATCTTTGGGCTTTTTATAAATAGAAATGCCCATTTGCCGATTCCACATTGTTTTATTTTTTTACCTATCTCTGAAAAAGATTTTTGCACTTGAGTTGGATTAATTAATTGCTGGGTCTCCCCATTTTGTTAATACCAATAATGGGCTATCTGCTTTTGTCCTATGTTTTTATGATCATTTTATCATCAAAATCTGCTTAGTGTAGAAGCATGTCTGCTGGAAGTCTTCTAATGTTGCAGCTGTCAATGTTTAATGTTGTTTTCTTGCTGATGATTCTGGGGTATAATTTTGATCGTACAAACAATGGAAAGTGTTGGACCATACCGTGCCATGCAGCAGGCCCATGCATTCATCTTACTGATGTCCATAGATCACTTTCCCCATCCTATATATATATATATATATATATATATATATATATATATATATATATATATATATATATGTGTGTGTGTGTGTGTGTGTGTGTGTGTGTGTGTGTGTGAAATCCACCCTCCTTTTCTCACTTCTAAGAGAGGAAGTAGATGGGGAAATGGCTTTGATACTCAGTACTTCCACTGAAAATGAAATTATTTTACCTTTTTTTCGTAAAATTAATTTAAAGTTTGTGACAATCTATTCGAAATACTTGTAGTATACAGCGACCAATATCAATATAGACAATACAAATCTTAAGTGATGAGATACGTACACGTATATCATATATCATATGTATTGAATGTGAATGAATATCTCTCAATCAAAAACAAATACCTATATTGATCGAAAATTTGAATCGCTCCTTCCTTATGATATGGCTTGTCTAAACTTTTGGAGATATCGTGTAGACAAAAAGGAAAGATACTAAACTGGAAAAATGTGCATCACTTAAGTCGTCAACCTGCTTCAGTATGTAAACACTTCTGCTTCATCCTATGCCTTACCACTCAACAAACATCCATTGAAATTCAATGAATACTCAGATTTCATTTTTTTCGTTTTTGTCTCCATACATTTCTGTATTCAATCATGTCTAACAACACAATATCCCTGAAAGTACTCAATGAACCGCAACGAAATCTTGTTAGAGGATTAGTCATGGAGTAGGGAGAAAAAAAAATTAACGGTGGATCCTGGAATTCGTCAATATTGTGTGTACTTATGCATAAAGACATATAAAACTCATGAAGTATATCTGTAATAAAATATTAATATGCTATCTTTGAAATTGTGATTTTCCAGTGATCAAACTGCAGTATATTTTATAAGCCATTCACAGCTGATACTTAAAAAAAAGGTTGAGAAATATTCCAATCTCAATGAAAATAACGAATCATCTCATAGAAAAGTTGAAGGTGTCCTATTGTTCAACAAAGACTGAAGAGTGTCTACTATAATAATGAACAGTGTGGTATCCTTGGTTTATCGTCTGTGACACTTTACACTTCCTCTCATAGCGAAGAAAATAGCTAAAGGAAATATTAGCTACCCAACATTTGAGACAACTCATCCACTTGTGAAAAATCTAGTACTTATTATCCTCATAATCTATTTAACCAGAAAAGAGATGCATTCAAGTCTCGCCGAAAGCTCATTCTTCATTTTAAAATCTAGGCCTTATACTCATTTTAAAGTTGAGAGTTGAATCAGAATGAAAATAAACAAGAGACGAAAGAAGATTGTCGGTAAAAATGATATTAATCCAATAGAACTAGATGAAATTTCCAATGTATCTGCAATTTTTTTCACGCATTGGAATAATATGAGAATATATGATCAGCATATATGCAAATTAGTTTGTTTATTCGCTCTCATTTGCTATCCATACACTTTTACATTCATGTCAATTAATCTTATGTGATAGGGACAACTGTGAGTATCAAGTAGATTTTTTGTATCAGATGGAAACAATGTAAGCAATTATGAAAGAAAATGATATTGCATTATATACATTTGAGAATTAACACGGATACTAATTTATTTCTTCTTTTATAACTGATGAGTTTAACCTAATATTATTAACATTTGAAGGAAATCAAAGGTTTATTCGATCAAAAAGACTTGATAAATGACCAAAACTCGAATGTAAACGAAACAAATTTTGGACTATTCGGCCACAGATGTTTAACTTCTCTCTTTTCGATAACTTCTCTTTTTAATGATAGGGTAAATTTATCTTTCATAAAGATATGGCTAGCAATCTTATTTTTTGACATGTTTTGTACAATTTCACACCAAAAATTGTCGTAAAAAAAAGTATTCAAAGAAATATTTCAACTAATATGAAATACAAAAATTCATATGTTTAAATCGGGCCAGAAATGTGTTTTATGGTTATCTTTCTACATAAGCTATTGTTAAACCTTTTTTCAATAATCTGCTGGCTTTTGGCTCTTCTCTGCCAATCCATACATGAATAAAACTATCATTTTTACGGATATATTCAAGTATTTCATAAACGTCAATGACTTTGCACGTGTATCTAAATATTCTGTCAGGGAGCTTACACTTTAATTCCAGAACATAATTTTTTCAATGGTATTAATTTTCTCAAATTGGAAAAAAAAACGAAAGAAATTTGAAATAAATCAAAATTTAGCTGTTGATGGATGACGATGACAAATTACGTATGAAATTCTCTGCTTTAAACCCAACTCCTTGGACTGTATGATTATTTTGGTATCATTTACGTTTTTACTTTGTGTCTCTATTTACGTTGATGTAACTCAAGCGATGATATCTCCGACAAAATGCAATCTCAAGAGCAAGTGATTTCCATTTCGTATCGTTCCACTTTTCAAAATATTCCCTCAGAGTTACAGGAGTTTTGATCGTTTAGACGAAACATGGCCAGATCCTTTTGCCAGCATTTTTAGAGATTCTATATGGGATATTCATCTTATTATCCTCCTATTTATATTCAATTGAACCTAGGAATGTTTTATTTAGGGTAAAATTCAATTAGCCGATAGAAGAAGAAGAAAGGAGATCGAGATACAAGAGACTGATACGGGCATGCAAAATAAATACAGTACTGTACTTATGAAAATTTCCTCAGTGCTTCACTCCAATGGTGACAAAGTGTAGGCTTTGACTTGCACTATTCAATTAATTATTTGCATACTTGAGGTATTCAGGAGGTGGTATTCGATCGATTATTGAAAGCTTGGTAGATTCGTAGTTTTAAATTCATTTTTGTGTTCATCTTCTGAAGCATATCAAAGCAAAGTTGATCCATATGTGTACACCTTCGGCTACCCAATGAACTAATGTGGAGGCTGCAAGAAATTGAAATATCAGTGTATCATATTGTCAGGATTAAAAGAGGTACTAGAAAAATCAGCAACAATTTTCTGGTGCAAAAGAAAATTTTAAGGAGAATCAAGTAAAAATGAAAAACACTTCACATGCGTAATTTTATGCTTGACCGACCTGCTAACGATCGTTCTAAAACCGATGTTCTTCATATTAGATGGATGTCAAAGTAACCTGCTCCTTCAAGCAAGATGCTAGCAAAATCTAATTTTTAATTTTCACACACTTCTTTAATGTTACATGCATTGTTTTCAAGAACAGTTGGCGAAAGAGTAAAAGAATCAGAGAAATCATAAAATCTATTAGAAAACTCAAATGACAAGGGATAGGCTATGTTAGAAGAAAGTTGGACAAGCTATGAACATCATGACTCACAACATAGATCGTCTCAAAGATATCATATGCAGAATTTTGGCTGGTAAAAAAATGGCATTACGATTTAGGTAAGTTAAGAATATATTGGCAGCGCGACCCCTACGACCAGGATATCTGGCAAAATTTGGGAGAAGTCCGTATCCAACTACAGACAATTTGTAAAAAGGCTGCTGAGACAGCTATTGATGATGCTGAAGAGGATATTTGTTCTCTAATTAGGTGAAAATCATTGTTGAATACAAAATTCTCATTTGGCATTCTCTATTGATTTAATTTGGGAATAAAATATACCCGAAAATAGGCAGTAAATCACTGAAGCTTATTGAAATTATGCGGTACGTACAGTTCTGTGTTAGGAACGGTTTCTAAAATATAAACTGGAGATTTTGA
>OY735216.1:35211193-35231193 GCA_963457665.1 Thysanoteuthis rhombus
AACCATGTTACCATAGAATGTAGTCGAGTGGACAAAAAGAAGTATAAAAAAGACACTATGTGGTAGCTACAGCGATACTCTGAGATTTGACCAAACAAATTGGATTCAAATCTGTAAGAGAGTAGTACCAGCACAAACCCGAAGACAGTCCTCTTGAATAGAGACTATGAATTATTCTGGAACTTTGATCTTAACTGACCAGCCTAACTGAGCGATAAATTGAACCTGGTAATTGTTGGAGAGACGAAGAGATCCTGCCGAATAATAGACATGGCAGTGCCTGCAAACACAGAGTGAATATGGAAGAGAGTGAAACGCTGGGAAAATACGAGGATCCTGCAATAGAATCGAATAAGGTTTGGAATATGAAAGTAAGGGTAATACCAGTAATTGGAATGTACTGGGAACAATACAAAAGACACTTGAAGCAAGATTGTTGTAACTGATGATAAAAGGGAGAGTTGAGAATACACATAATACAGCACTATTTAGGATTGCATGAATAGTGAGGAGAGTTTTGGAAATATAAGATCTACGACCCCCAGCTGTAAGCAATGACCTAACGGACCCAAACTGCCCCAAAAGCATGATTTGGATGGAACAAACCATAACACTGCTGTGATAGGTGAGAAAGACATGAGAAGAGGGCTGGAAATCTGATGAGATTAACTGTCACTTAGCTTTCAGCAATTACCGGGCAACTGGTGTGAAACTGTAAACCACTGCTCTGCCGTGGACTGTAAGAGTATGAAAAAGAGGGCTAGATACCAAACACGGCTTGTAACCAGTTGCTACTGTTTTCTATGTTATGGGATCGCTACAGAGTGGTGCTGCTGTCTTCCTGGGAGCGCAGAACGTAGAAAATCAGTCGTTGCCCTTGTATCTGATATCCTTCATCCATGTTGCCAATATCCTCCAAGGGTAATGCAACATAGAATCGATGCTGTCACATGAGCTGCCAGAACGATTCCATACACAATTGTATAGATTGCTTCAATGCTCCAACGGATGTATCCTCAGGGTATTGCCCTTCCTCCTCTTTGGTGGGCTTTTGGGTTCCACTAATCCGATCCGATGCACTTTCTTTGACACGTACCCTGCACCTTGATATCAATCAGATATTTATGCACCCTTGATTGCAGACATATCTGGGGCCGTTTCTAGAGGAACCTATTCCCCACTTTCTCCAAACGCAAGCTCTTAGAATAAAAAATAACGTAAGTCTTATAGACAACACTAGGCATAAGGCCAGAAAATTAAAAGAAATATATTTCGACATCAGGTTAAAGAGACGCAGCGTGGATTTCAACAAAAGAAACATTTGCTTGATTTTCAAGACTATAAATTTTGAAAATCATTTTGAATAGCGAGAACCCTTTGCTCCGTTTTGGTGCAACTTTTTAATTTCAATTTGAACTGTTCTTGTTTCCAATTCAGTTTAAATCAAGAACCTCAAGGAAAAACACAAAAATCTCACACTCATGTACAGTAATAGCGCTGCCTCTTTTTGCGCTGATTAATCTATTTCATATATATTCCTGGTAAATACAGTAATGATGAATTTCTTAATCACATAATGATAAGAGAGAGCATCATAGAAAGCTCTGTATCCTTTACACTGTTGCCAATGTGCCATTTGTATCAGAATGAACAGACACATGGACACATGTAGACGAAATGAACTACATTCTAGCAGACAAAAGCAACCCAGTCAAAGATACCCAGGTTCTAAATTGAGTAAACGTAGGAAGCAGCCACAGAATTGAAAGATGTAAAATTCAAATCAGCATCAACAAACAAGATAGAAAAATGTTCCACAACAAACCGCAAACACTGAACAAACCAAAGTACTCCTCTCAAACCTTCACATTTGAACTAAAAACAGAAAACGACACTAACGAAATCTCAACTAATTCAAAAACCAATTAGGATCCTCTCCAGTCGAAGTTGCCGTCATGTTCAAACCATCAGTAAGAACTGAAATGAAGCCTAAAACTCATGGAAAATTCTTGCATCCTACACAACCAAGGACAACAAGAGAGAAAATTGAAGCAGCTGACTTGAATAAAACCATAAGAAAAACGAACAAGTGAAGGGGGAAGACGATGGCAATTCTCAGAGAGGCCGGAGTTTCAAAGCTTATTTACGAAAATTCCAACACAGGACAGTAACAAGTCATGAGTGTAGTCAACGAAAATGGACACTTGACAACAGACGTGGGTCGGATCGCCAGCGTGCCCAAGAATTCAACTGAAAACTGTAATCCTCCAAAAAAGGATGTGAAAGAACAGAGAGGACATGCAAAAAGGGAGAATTACATCATGAAACAAATCATATAACAAGAAGAAGAAAAAAAAGTTACCTAGACATAATAACATCACCATCCACCGACTTAAAAAAGCTGATCAATCGGAAAGTAGTTATTTAATTCAACTTATGTCTAAAACGATGTAATGTCACAAACAACTCGAAGACGACAATCCTAATGCCGTTATATAAAAAAGAGAATCCGATGGACAACAGTGACTACAAACCAATAAGTCTGCACAACTGCATCTTCAGACTTTTCCCTAAAGATTCACTACAACGCAAGATAAAAGAAAACACACACAGGAACGATTGGTTTCAGGATAAGGGTTAAGGTGCTTAACCCTTGACCTTTTTATCCTGTGAGCTAACCGAAAGTGGAAGCAGCTGAAAATAAAATACTGCATCAGATTTGAAGACGATATTGTCTTTTTTTACATTAACCTGTAAGACTCTCAACTAATGTTAGGCAAACTGGATAAAGAAAGCAAACATATTGGCCTTCTCATGAGCAATAAAAAAGTCATATACGACGGACATTTAGGAATAAAATGCACAAGGATCAAAAGCCCGGTGTCTGACGTATTTTCAAAAAAACTAATTCTGGACGTAAACTGATCTACCACCTCTGGTTACCCTGTACCATTTGAGAGGACAAACTGTACATGTAAAACTCTCTCAAATGTGCATAATGAGATACATAAGAATGAGATGATTATAATCGGAGCATGTGTGAATGCAGCTTCTGCACAATAATTATCCATTTGAAAATCACGCATCATCTCGCATTTTTATGGTTTGTGCATTTTAGTTTTAACTTGATTGTTTACCTCCAGTTATAATTCAGTGTTCTGGAGTGGAAGGTTGATATCACGCACTTTTTCAAATATTCATTGGATTTATGCATCATGCAGCTAGATCTTTAGAAATACAAAGCGATTATTTCGAGTGAGCACTCGTAGTTGCGTGGTAGGGCTCGAATCCTTTAAACATTTCCAATTGGAACTTTTTCCCATTCATGCACATCAATCTCAATCACTTTTATCTTCACAGTTTGGGTTCTGCTTGGTTGCATCCGAATATTTCCTTTTCCTTTCTTGAATAAACATCTGTGCCACTCCTGTGAATATTGTGTGACGGTGTCGTGGCTTTCACTGGCCCTTGCTGAAATATTTTAATAATGTACCTTTCTTTCTCTTCCTTGCATTGCTTCGCTTGAGTGTCTGCGAGGAACGGAAAGTTTCCCCAAATAGTTTGCTTTTGGCATCTATCACTCATCGTAAACACTCTTTGTATTGTTGGAACGTTCTGCTGTAGGCGTCCTTATTTCCAGTTTGTGGAATATGCAAAAGGGTTGAAATTGAAGTCTCAGGTCAATTTCATTCGGACATGTAAATGCAGTATATTCGTTTTTATGATGCACGTAGTACCTACGACTTCTGATGCTATTTCTAGCATCTTCTTTTTTAGTATATATCCGTCACTCTTCTACTTACAAATTGAGAATGCATTAATTTGCCAATTATTTCAAAGTAACGTTTTGAAGAAAGAGAGAAAAAAATCAATAAACGTCAAATGAACCTGTTTCTTGATAGTAAGATTATCTTGATTTTCTTATTATTCGCTGAAACATTGTGAAGTATTGTTGCCTTTTGTTTAGTATTCCTTTGCTGTTGATTTTACTTGCTTGATCAAAAAATAGTAGTGCTTTTATATTTTCACGTGAGAGTTTGAGGATTGTTAGTTATAATATTAGAAAAAAATGAAAGAATAAACCTAACGTAAGGATTTTTTTATGCTAACGCAATCATTAAGAATTGGACCAGAGGACTGTTCTAAGCTTTGTAGACGTAGACATCGTAAGTAAGATGAAAGAACTGAATAGTAAGTTTGAAGTAAATGCTCATTCCCTTTCTTAAATCTATAACATCAACTTTGTGCAGAATCACGCTGCAAAAAAAACTCCATGAAAAGAATAGGATTATTCAAATATTGACCCCTGGGTACATGGAGAAGCTCAAATCTATACCTATTGGCTATCAATATATACTATCACTGAATGAAGACAACAGATTCTCTCTTGCACAACCGATTTACGATAGAAAAAATCGTTTTGAACAATGTCCACATACTTTGAAGTCATGCACAATTACCATCTATTATCTTCTGTCTGAAAACAGCGACCCAATTAGAATAATAGCAATTTCTTTATCGGTCCGCAACGGACAATCAAAATAACATCTTGCCGTCAGTGGTCCAGCTTAATTTCAAGACGAACTACTAAAGTATTTTGCCTTCAGTTTTATCTTCTGAAAGAAAGAACCAACTGATGATTGCTTCCTCTTTGAACTGCAATTCCTATTCAAAGTAATAATAGCAGTAAAAAATGTCAAAAACAACATACGGATGGCTTTTCCTAAGTAATTTTCTGGATAAACACGACTGGGTCGTTGATTTTGTCATCCAGGGAAAGTTCACATTTAAAGCACAACTTATACAAATAGACAAAAAAAAAGGAAACTTGTTTGTTAACATTTCATACGTTCATTTATTCAATAAACAGGTATCTGGAAAAAATTTGTAGAATATAATTGGCTTTCAATTTTTTTCTAAAGCAGTCTATTCAACTCATACACCAATTTTTTGTTATAAAATTGTAGATCAATCACTTTTATACAGCGACGATGAAAAATCTAAAACTAGTTTGGAATATATATATATATATATATATATATATATATATATATATATATATATATATATATATATATATATATATATATGTGTGTGTGTGTGTGTGTGTGTGTACACAGAAACATGAGCTAGTTTCTGTAGCGAATTCACAATCTACTATATATATATATATATATATATATATATATATATATATATATACATACATATATATATATATATATATATATATACATACATACATATATATATATATATATATATATATATATATATATATATATATATACATATATATATATATATATATGGATGATGTGGACCCGACAGAATGTGGAAAAGTTGGCAATTTCGAAGAATGAAAAAAGACTTTGGACAACTTAGTAGGGTGCAATGGCTAATATACGTTTTTTGAACCTTAATATCCTTTTAGCAACTGTCTGGGTGCATTTAAATTTGGTATCACTTACGTATACTGATTTCTGTTTTTATATAAATGTATCACGATGATTTTTCTGTAGTTATACCTCTGAGAGAATATCCATATGAAAGTTTATTAGCACCACCTTTCGTTTGCACCAACTCCTTCTAAGTATTCCTCTTGGCATGCTTGTACCGATCTTGTATGGATATTGCTGACACTGATATACGTATAAACACCATTGTAGGTATCATCTGACGTCAAACATATTTTGTCTAACCGTTGGTTTAATAGGAATATAAATCAATCCAAGTTTGAAAACTTCTCACCGACACAGCTTGCAATGGTTTGCAATTTACAAATACCCTAATATCATTATCAGCCATGATATGCAACAGAGTTGATAATGCAAGTTTGAATCAACCATTTGAGTCCCAATTTTTTTATTTTGTGTTGTTTTTTGTATCTATATGTTTCTATTCATAGTTGATGGTCATTTAAAGACAATTCACATTCAACCAGGACTCAACAGTCTTGAAATTTCGAAAGAGGTACACAAAACTTCATGTTCATTTTTCCCTATGAATCTGTATATACATTTTTCATGATATATGATTAAAAACATATTGCATGAACAATAGTTGAATGTAGGGGCGTAGCTGTGATTTGAAAATGCACACCGTTCCCCCGTTACCAGGAACCCCCCAAACCTTTTCAAATAGTATTTTACCTTGGTAGAATAATACTTACCGTATAATATATCTATAATTACTATAACAGTGATTATTAGTTGTGTAAATAATAATAGTCTTTATATATGGCTCCTTACTTTGGCAAATTTTACGTCAAATGATGTCAAAAATGAATTCAACATCAATTGAAGTTACTAATGGAACTGACAGAACACATATCGCTTTTATACAGCACTCATAAATCCACTCAATTATTCATGACTTATATACTTCAAAATTACATGGTATTAACAAAAATATATCAAATGCAATCTTAAAGGAAATATGAGGATATAAAAATCAAAGGACGACGTCCTAACAATATTTCCGAAGGCATATTCTATGTTTTTTCTATAGCTATTACTTTTAACATAATACTAAATAGTGTTTCACTCACAAATGCATATTTCAGCGCGTTGTTGTGTCTGTGAAAGAGTTATTCAAATCACCATTTATCATCTGATAGAGAAACTAATCTTGTACTATGTTAGTGATAGAAATAGCAGGATGAATTGTATGAAAACCTTTTTATGAAGTTCATTTTAACACGAGTTGGTCTGAAATAGTCAGTGTAGATGGGGTTAAGGCTCAGACTTTTTATTATGGAATTGGCACTGAAAACATAAGTCCTCATAAAAATATATTGTGGGGTATGCCAAAATGTTTGAGCGGAATTTTTATCACTATGATAGTAGTCGCAATCATCGTCAATCTCGACTGGGAAGAGCAGATATATACATGTAATAAACATTCACATCAGTTTTTTTTTTGTCAAAAGATTGCAATACTCGTCCATAATCATATTTTTCTCATCTTGAATTTGGTTCAATTATATTAAAATGACTCCAGCTAACATTCTACAGCTGTGGATAAAGTGTAGATAGGAAATAAAGCTTTCGGCAAGATTCAATGTGGTATATCTTTCTCTCAGGTACAACTGTGTTGGTACATCACCCATCATACTGTTTGAACCAACATATATAATCATTGTCAATGCTTCATCTAATGATACAATTAAAGATAATATTTTTCCGTTAAAGCTTTTGATAATTGCTTTCCTCCAAATGTACATATAGTTTATTACATGTTCTCGAAACACACATTTTCAAGTTTAAGATTTAGATCATATAGTCTAATCAAAGGCAAGGACACATGCAACACCACCGACACGGAAGTGCACACATATATTCAGTTCCATCTGTATTAGCCATGAGTGCATATATTTCTGTGTAGTTGTATCAGCGAATTTTTTGCGTTTGCATCTATGCTTTGATATGTACATGTATCCAAATCATCACACACTTATCTGATGATAAACATGATTCATATTGGTCTTTGCACTTTTACCGTTAATTGGATTGTCATGGAAAACTGTCAAGCATTGAATTAATAATGATTCAGGACAATTTTTTGATGGGAGGAAGACACGAATGGATTTTTTGACGGGGCGATGACACTAATGAATTTTTGATGGGAGGATGATACCGATGAATTTTTTGATGGGAGGATGACACGAATAAATTTTTTTAATTTTTTGATAGGTAGATGACACCAATGAATTTTTTGATGTGAAGATGACACCAATGAATTTTTTTACGGAAAGATGACACCAATAAACGTTTTGACAAGAGGATGGCACCGATGAATTTTATGATGGAAGGAAAATACCAATGAATTTTTTGACAAAAAGATAATACCGATGAATTTTTTGATGGGAAAATGATACCAATGAATTTTGTGATGGGAGGATGACACCGATGAATTTGTTGATTCGATGATGACACCAATGAATCTTTGATAGGAGGATGACACCATTGAAATTTTTGATGGGAAGATGACACCAATAAATTTTTGGGTTGGAAGTGATACCAATGAATTTTTTGACAAGAGGATGACACCAATAAATTTTTTGACGGGAGGATGATACCAATGAATTTTTTGATGAAAAGAAAACACCAATAAATTTTTTGATGGGAGGAAGACCCCAACGAATTTTTTTACGGAAAGATGACACCAAAAAATCTTTTGATGGTAGGATGATACTGATGGATTTTTTGATTGGAAGATGACACGAATTATTTTTTGATGCGAAAATGACACCGATGGATTTTTTGATGGTAGGAAGACGCCGAAAAAATTTTCGACAGAAGGGTGACACCAATTAATCTTTGATCGGAAGTTGACACCGATGAATTTTTTGATGGGACGATGACACCAACGAATTTTTTGATGGGAAGATGACACCAATGAATTTTTTGATAGGATTATGACACCAATAAAATTTTTGATGGGAAGATGACACAAATGAATTTTTTGATTGGAAGTGACAACAATGAATTTTTTGACTGAAGATGTCACTGATGAATCTTTTGATGGGAGGATTGCACAAATGAATTTTTCGATTGGAAGTGACACGAATGAATATTTTGATTGAAAGATGACATCAATGAATTTTTTGACGGGAGAACGACACCAATGAATATTTTGACAGGAAGATGACACAAATGAATTTCTTGATGGTAAGATGACATCAATGAATTTTTTGACGGGAGGATGACACTGATGAAATTTTTCGCTGGGAGGATGACTCCAATGAATTTTTTGATGGGAGGAAGACAGCAATGAATTCTTTGATGGGAGGATGACACCGATGAATTTTCTGATAGGTGGATGGCAACAATGAATTTCTCCGATGGGAGGATGACACCAATAAGTATTTTTGGCAGGATGACTCCTATGATTTTTTTGATTTGAGGAAGAAACCAATGAATCTTTTGATTGGAAGATGACGCCAATAAACTTTTTGATGGGAGGATGACATCAATGAATTTCTCATTGGAGGATGACACCAAAGAATGCTACTATTTTCTGGAGTTGATATTGAGATAGCTACATTCCTTTGTCCCTGGCTCTGTCCTAATATCCAGTTGAGCCGATAGTGACTGTATACAAGTTGTACACGATCAGGGGACCAGTGTCTGTTCTTGAGATGCTGCCAAAATATCTGGCAAGAGTTCCGTTTGATTTGGTTTTCTTATTCTGGTAATGAATTGGGTTCTGATTGTGAGCAATCAGTATACATGAAAACAACGAGATGAATAATTGTTTTAGAGTAGCTATCAAGATATCGCGCAAAAAAATCCTTGTCATCGTTTTTTTAAATTCTGGCAGTGAATTAGGTTGTGAATCGTAACGAAAAGCTTCAGATTGAATATTTAATAGACCTCTTAATATGTCCTAAGGAATTGAACTCGGATATTTCAGGGGCTCTCACTAGCAGCATGATGAGATATCATTGATTCACTGTCAGATTGAGAAACCCAATATTTGCTGGAGGTGGCAAATGTGATAGTTATCAACAGCAAGATAAAACCCTTGTCCATTTCAAGTATATCCTCTGAGAGATAAAACTGTTAGTTGTCATTAATCACAACAAAACGCTGTAGAACTTCAATGACAGATCTTTCATCAGTAAATAGTACAATATCAATAAAAAAGCTCAACACCTGCACGGAAAGGTTCTTTCACTTCCTGTTTGGAAGCAGTGTTCTAGTTAAAACTGCTTGACATGATTGATTCAGTTTAATTTGACAAATCCTATCCATTCAAGCAGTTATAAAAAAATTACCAAATATTTCCTCGTCAATGAAATTTGGATTTGAAACTTGAACATTTGATCAATTCTTTTCAGCATGCAAACGAGTTAAGACATAAATGAAACCAATCAACCTAATGGATGGAAAATTATTGCAGCTTTTCTTTTGAAAGGTTGCCTTTGTTCATTTGTATATATGGTGCATTTTACCAAAAGATTATCTGAGCAACCTCAGATTTGCAGATGACGTTGTCTTTTTTGCAGAGAACTTACACAACCTCTTACTAATGATGAACCAAAGGAACAGAGCAAAATAGTTGGCCTACTTATTAACTTCAGCAAGACAAAAATCATATGCAACAACCACATCAGGGATAAAAGCACTAAGATCAAAATTAAGGACACAGAACTGGAGGAAGTAGACCACTACATCTACCTAGCACAACAAATCTCCTTGAGACCCTCAAAAGAAGAAGAAATCAAGCAAAGAATTACACTACGACGGCGAGCCTCTGGCAGAGCAAGCCCAACCTTCAAAACTAAGAAGATCCCATGAATCCTAAAAAGAAAGGAGTATAACCAATGCGTCCTCCCAATAGTCACATTGAGCTGAAACATGTAACCTAACAAAGAGACACACCCACATATTGAGAACCATGCAACGTACACATTGAAGAATTATGCTTGGCCTAACATGGAAGGACTACAAGACAGCATAGTACATCCGACAGGAGTTAAGGACATCTTAAAATCCATTAATATCCCAAATGGCAGTGGGCTGGCCATGTTACAAAAATGGCCGACAACCATTGGACATTGTGACTCACAGCATGGATCCCCTGATATCACATGTGCAACAGAGGCAGGCAGAATATTAGATTGAGAGACAAGCTAGACAAAAACAGAAAGCACTGGCTCTGCCACGCCCGTGATAAGAAGTGCAAGAAAAATCCTGGGGAAGGTCTACGCCCAACAACAGACGTTGAAAGACTGATGATGATGATGATGATGATGATGATGATGATGATGATGATGATGATGATGATGATGATATACGGTGTAATCAGGAATATATTTCAATAACAAATTGCCTATATCTCGAAAGCTTAACACTTTTTTGGTAATTCTGACCTGTACATGACATAAAAAAGAAAGTAACCTCTTGGATAACAACTTACATTCAGAAACATATGCTTATGTAGTTATATGAACCCCCATTGCCTCCCAAAATATGCAACCGTGTACCAAACTAATGTCAGCTCCTTAAATACTTACACACGCAAATACATCAATGTATACATACATAAATCTCTTTAGCAGCTGCCTAAAAAAATTTTTGATACTGTTGAAGATACACCTAAATCGACAAAGTTACTAAGGCTGAGTGCATATCAACACATGAACATTTGGATTAGTAAAAAAAATATTGAAGATGTTTTCTATGTCCATTTCAGTTGCTACGATGGCCTTCAAGGCTAATAATCTATCTATCTGCATGCACGTGCGCGCGCGCACACACGCACACACACACACACACACACACACATATATATATATATATATATATACATATATATATATATATATATATATATATATATATATATATGTATATATATATATATACATAGCCCCATGAAGAATATGTATGCAGACTTTAAAAAAGCCTCAGTCAGTGAAGGATTACCTTCTATGCACCAATGGAATAAGCAATTAAAGAAAAATGGAACTGATTCAGAAACTGAACCTGCAACCGATAAGGTGCACCGTTCAATCAGCTCGATGAAAAGGTGAACGCCTAAACAACTGCTTTGTCACTATACTTCTCATCGTGTTCATCCATTGTCCATGTCTGCATTGTATCATTTTAAAGTATTTGAAATCACCTCCGTTATCACACGGAGGATGGCTCACTCACCTTAGACGGCATATACATGTGTATCTATAGGTTTATAATTACTGTTAAATATTAATGATAAATACATATAACAGTTGTATAAGCACATACTATTTATGTAAAAAAATAGAAGTTAGATACATCGATAAAAAATATAGCGTTTAATTTATTTTTTTCATTTTTTATTTTGATAGACTTGATCCAACACTTCTTTCATTCTGTTAACAAAAAATGGAAACGGGGGCTAATGATGGAAAGAGGGTTCTGGTGTCTAAAATCCAAGCAAATAGTAAAGAAAGCACGTTTGGGGATGAGGGTAAATGTTTGGAAAGTGATTTATGGTTAAAAAGGGTAATAAAGTATTAAAATAGTTGGGACAACAATGGTGATGGATGATGTCGTAAAGGTGAGAAAATTTCTCCTCAATTTTGACCAAGAAGAGAGGAACAATTGCACTTATTGACCCTGTGACCATAGAAAGTATAAAAAACAACCCAAAAAACAAACAAAAAACAAACAGTTCCTTTCAATTTTGACCGTTGAAAGAGAGATAAAGTTCCCCCCTCGATTTTGTGAATTGAAAATAAAAAACAATAATTTTCGATGCTAATCCCTGAAAAGGAAGGATAATTTACCTCTCAATTTTTACTCTCAAAAGCAGAAAAATACCTTCCACTTGATTTCAATCTCCAAAACTGAAAAAGATCTTTCCTTTGATTTTGACCCCTAAAAGTATGAAAAAAGTTACCTTAGATTTTGTCCCAAGAGACCCCTGAAAGTGAGAAAAAAGATTCTCACATTATTTTGACCCCTCGAAGTTAGAATAGAAGTTTTCTCTCGTTTTGATTTGTCCCGTATAAATTGAAAGAAAAAGTCCTCTCCAAGCTTTTGACCCTCTTTAGTGAGTAGAATCACCTTCCGATATTGATACCTCAAAGCGAAAAACAAAAATTTCCCTTTTGATTTTCTTCCCTGAAATTGACCACTTCCTTGATTTCGAAACCTGAAATTAAAACCTTCGCCTGGATTTTGCCTTTCTGGGAGTGAATTGAGAAATTAGACCGCGCTTTCACCCGTAGGGTGGGGGGAAGAACACATCGATTCAAACCCCAACATTGAAAATGATTCATTTAGATCTTTCCCTCAAAAATGCAAATGAACATTACCTCTCGATGTGAACAGAAACAATTACCCACACTCCAACTTTACCCCACCTCAAATGGAAAGAACATCACCTCAAAATATGCACCAATCAAATAGCATTACTTAATTCGTACAACAACTAAATATCATGATATGATAAAAATAGAATGTCCAACTACATGTCACATTTGTATTTGGAAAAATATTCTTTAATTACGTGATCAAAAAGTAAGAGTTCATTTTATATAGACGAACTCATCTCCAGAAGTGAACCCATACAGAACAATTTTTCGGGGATTTAGTCGTGGAAGATTGATATTCTGAAAACACTGCCTGGAGGTCGAATTCGTAACGACAGATAATTCTTGAAAACTATCTTGAGTACTTATGGTGGTCGGCAAGTACATACAGACAAATAGACAGAGTTTGGGCCGATTATTAAAAAAGTATTTTTAAACACACACATCCAATTTTTCTTTCATCTCATGGCAGCTCTAAGTTGCAAACAATTGCTCTTTGGGACATACTGAAGGGTCTGTTTTTTTTCAGAATCATCAGCGATGGACTTTCAGCAGTGATTGTAAATGAGAGGTCAGTGAATGGTAACAATTTTTAGACGGTTGAGAAGATGTTGGAAGATTTACAATTTATTAATATGCCTATCTAAAAGCAGATCTCTAGTTTGACACTGATAGTATCATCATTAACAGAAATGTCATTGTCAATGAAGGCAAGCTTGCAGTTTACGATCGGTCAGTCGCTTCTTGGTCCGCCCTTTGTATACAATACAAACGGCTTGTCTCAACTGACTCGGTGTGATAACGAGTCTCCATCTGCGTTGTCGGCTAAAGAACTGATTAATGTAGCAGGCTTCAGCAATAATGGTAACTATTCCGATTTACATGTCTCTGACAGGTAATTTCATTATTGCTTACAACCGGAGCTGTTTAGATTGTCTCATTGCACGCGATATAAGTACGTAGCGTTTACTATTTATTAAATGATCAGTCCAAACTTGCTGTGCCATACAAACTCGCTCCTTCCCCGCTAGTTATTGGTTGTGAATATATTATATATGTGAATGGATAGCAATAACAACCAGTCAAAGGACACTGGTAATATCTGGAGGTTATCTAATGAAGTTAAAACAAATACAGTTGTCTCATTTCAGCAGCAACTCCTATATTGTAACTTCCTCACCTTAAAGCAATAAACTTCACCAGTTGGAACCGCAGGAAATTCCACGGGAGTTGACGCCTTAGATTAACCAGTGTCATACACCTCTTCTTCTACCCTATGTTTCGGTCTTCTAAATGCCCCCTTATCCATAGCTATCCATGATTTTATCTAAATATTGTGCAAACATGGATTAGTTTCATATTCAAAAATCTCCCACACCCTTCTGTAAACTACCGTTTTTCTTCATTCTACCTTTTTAAACTTTCATTAAACTACGTTAATGTCTATCCTCTCCCTTGTAACCCCAATATTAAACTACCCAACTTTTTCACCGACCCCTCTCTCTTTCTCTCTCTCTATCTCTCTTTGTATCCATTCAGTAAACTAGATAAACTTCCTTTCCTCTCTTCTAATCATCTCATTACAGTCCTTTTTTGGTCCCTTTTTTTCAATCCCTGTTATTAGACTAACTTTCCTTCTTCCAGTTCACCCTCTTCCTATTCGCTCAGTCAACAATATAACATACTCTTCCACCTTCCGTCCATTTTATTTGAGTTTCTGCATTTCGAAATGTTTTTCCTACTGAATTGCCACTCTTTCGACTCGTCAGTGCATTATGGTTATACACTGTGACGGACAAATAAGTTTGAAAATAGAATTGAAAGGGAAAAAATTTCATGTAAATGTTCTTATCATTTGATGATAAAGAATATTCTTTTGAATCCGTATAATCATCAATTTCTTTACTTTGAATTTTGACCGACTGTGTATTCTGTCAACGATTCAGGTTTTGATTCGAGGAGTTTTTACCTGCAACAGATGTCAAAGGATCTATGAAGCAAAAAATATTCTATCTCATACCAAATTTGGAGAATTTACAATCATCTATAAAAAAAGAAAAGAAGGCAACACAGAAAGGGAAATATGTTGTTCATTTCAGACTATGCCATATTATTCCTTTTCCAAGTCGGAAAAAAAAGTACTGATGAAAAAAAATTGCTGACTATACACTCTTTGTAAATATGTATACATTCTACAAATATATTCATTAAATTTTCATTTCTCAACAAACTATATTGTACTTGAGCGATATTTCTTGCTTCATTTTCGATTCAATGATTATTCATTTCTGTTTAAGCTTGAAAAATCAATTTGGGACGTGATTTTATTGAAGAAATATTTATAGACAAAAGTCGTCATAAATTCTATAAACAATGTTGTGTGTTTTGAATAGAGACTGTATCTTAGTTTGATAACTTGGAATCACTTAAACCAAGCACCAGAGAGTGGATGTTCCAGTCATAGTCAGGAAGGGAGGTTCTGGAGAGTTCACTGCATATGGAAGAACGTGTGAATCCATCAGAAGCATCGTTTGCTCAGTCGTATTTGCAACGAAAAGACAAGAGTTATCATGTAACATAATTTGCCCTTCAAAAACCCTCTTCTATTGCGTCATTTAAACATACCAGTTGCTCTTAACAATTTTCAGATGAGAGTTCCCTTTAAATTCTACCAAACAGTGTTGATCAGGAGAAAATATGAATTCGTAAACGCTGACCAATCTTTGCTTCAGTGAGTTCATTTGGAACCCATTTTTCTGATTTATGAATTCTTTTAAACGACAGATTTACAGATTTCAGACATAAAGCTAAGTAAACTAAATAGCTGCTTTTACAATTTCCTCACCATGGTGAAAAATATGGCCCCTGGGTACTTGTGCATTGATACGCCGGTTAATGTTATATATACATATCTATAAGAGGAAACTCTAAACCAAACAGTGGTATACAAGTCATTTTTGAATCATGTAATATATATATATATATATATATATATATATATATATATATATATATATATATATATATATAATTGAATAACTGAATCATCTACAGACAGCTGTTTTGTTGTATTAAATCTCATCAGAGTGGCTATAAACTATCTTATCTCATCCAGCACAACGAGGAAAGATCGAAACCTTTGCTTCAGACCTAGAGGTTGGCTTTTCTCTGTCCTCTGCGGAACTGAACGGTCAGTAAGGCTGAACTTGAGCAACGTATTTACTTATGCACAATTCCCCATTAATGACTACTCTATTCTAGCGTTGGAAGAGCATGACTTATACCTTATCATGAACAGGTTACATTACTTGAACAGTGATCAACCCTGGAAGAGAGGGCGTTAATTATAGCAATTATTAAATAATTGAGTCGTCAACAGATAGCTGTCTCGTTGTATTACAACTCTTCAGTGTGTATATAGATTATCCATTTTCCCAACCCCGCCTTATTTCTGGCCTTTTCTTCGGGATCAAAGTGTTGTATCTGTTCCACAGCAGAGTCCGAGGCACAGTCATTGACACTTGCTCGTCGAATGGGCCAGAGATTGGGTTGTGGCTGGTGTCAAGACCGAATACGTGCATTGGGAAGCTTTGGACTCGTCCTTCAGCTTTCCTATTATTACTCACCCCAGCTGTTGGGGGGTCAGTTTCTCCGGAGCCTCACGGATCCACTGCACATAACGGAGCAGGTCCCCAAGTGGACGCTTTCGTGGCTCCATTTTACTTAAAGTAATAGGTCGGGATCGTCCTGACGCTTCCGTGGCGGAGATTGTTTTAGTTTCTACGTTCGCTTGGCAATCGAAGTCACATCGGCTGAAGCTATTTTTCAAGGGTTGTGCCTATCTTCCCCACATTGAGCACCGATTTTGTGTCTCATTTCGCTGTGGTTGGACAGAAAATGAATAGTGCCCCAGGGCAGCATTGATCCATTGACTTAAAGGAGCAGGTTGGGATTGTCCTGACGCTTCCGCGGTGGAGGTTGTTTTAGCAACTACGGTTGCTTGGAAACCAAAGTCTGACGGCTCAAGCGATTTTTGGATGGAGAACTACGATTTTCCTCACGTTTAGCTCGACCTTGTGCCATACTTTGCCCTGGTGGGACAGCTAATAGATACGCCATACAGGACCACGAGATGGGATCGAAACTTTTGCTTATATTGACAGAATAAAGGAAAAACTGCTGACTTGACGTCGTCACATTATTCTTTCCTAGTGTGTGCAAAAACATCGTTGAATTATACACGAGAGAATAATCTTTATTGCAATAAGTATTATTATTTCTTGGTTTATACGAATTGACTTTCATTTTAAAGGACTATAACACTATAACACATGAATAATAGAATTTAACCATATAAAGAATTTATATGCAAAGTAACACGTGGAATGTTTATTTTCAACATATTTGTTGCACATAATATTTGTTTTGCCGAAGTTTACGTGAAGGCCAGTGTTTTTGCTTCGTCCGTTTAATTCGTCAGATGTTCTCTGCAAAAAGGACGATGTCATCTATAAATTTGAGGTTACATTCATATTTGCAGTCCATACTTATTCCTTTGTTTTCCCAGTCTAGGTTTCTGGAAATCATTCCGAGGTTGGCTACAAATAGTCTTGGTAAGTTGGTGGTCGTATGCTTTTTTAGAACTGGGAGGGCTCAGAGACTATGTGTAGTCTGATAAATGAACTGTCAATATATATGTCGCAATACTCTGACATATGATAGCATCAATGACTTAGGGAATTTCTACTGGGTCGAAGGCCCATTTGAAGTCTAAAAATGCTACTGTGAGTGGCATTCTACATCGATATAGTTGATTTATTCGATGGAGTAAGACCATGGTTGAGTAGCTTCTTCTAAAGTCATCTTGTTTCTGTTGTTGCATTTATGTGGTTCTGTCGGTGATAAATTTTGTGGAATGTTTGTAGATGCAGTTTAGTAGAATCACCACATTATGATTGCTGTGTTCCAATTTTCCGGAACTTTACGTTGTTTGAGACTTAAATTGAATAAGTGATGACTTTACTTTTTTTAGTAGATTGATGTGATCTTATCTAGTTCAAGGACTCTTCTTTTTGTTTGATGGATTGTTTCATTTCTTATAACGTAACCTGTGGTAAATCCTTGAACTGATTACTCGTGTCTTGCACACCCTGTTTGTTTATTTGTGTTTCTTACTCGGAGAAGTAGAGTTTTGGGCAGAAATCTTTATAGCTTAGAAGCCCTGATCTTTTTTGAAAATGTTTTGATTGCTGCCGTGTATCTTATTTTGTCTTCTCTTCATTTCTTTTAGATGGTTTTATTTAGTTCAGTTGCTTTGGTTTTCTCCCGTGTTGTCGGTGGCTCAAGCTTCCTGCAATTTTCCATAAGATTTTCACTTTCATCTGAGATTTCATTGATGGTTTGCAAACTCTTCGGATCAAACATGACAGCGACTACGATTGGAGAGGCTCCTAATATGTTTTTGAATTTATTGATGATTTGTTGGTGTCGTTTTCAGTTTTTAGTTGAAGTGTGAAGGATTGACAGAAGTGTTTTGGTTCGTTCAGTGTTTGCAGTTTGTTGTAGAACATTTTCCTACTTTGTTTGTTGATGCTGATTTGAATTTTACATCTTTCAATTCTGTGGCTGCTTCCTATGTTTACTCAATTTAGAACCTGGATATCTTTGACTGGGTTGCTTTTGTCTGCTAGAACCATTACTGTATTTACCAGGAATATATATGAAATAGAGTAATCTGCTCAAAGAGAGGCAGCGCTAAGTGGGGTATTACTGTACACAAGTGGAAATGTGTGAGTGTGTGCATGTGAGTGTTGAAACTAAGACAAAGCAAATGATTATTCAGATTGAATCAGAAGTTGTACCTGTCTTATGGATCTAATAATCACTGCAAATGGAACATAATATTTATCTTGTAAATAATTTACAAGTGATACTGCAAATTCCGATGGATCATTCTTTGAAAAATTGATTTTTATTTCCTGTCATTCATATTTTTACAGTTGTATTCCTGAAGATATCTGACCGGAAACTAATGTCTGACGTCTTTATTGGAATTAAATTGACCGAGCGGGTAATTCCATCTGAGCAACGAGACAGTTACATGAAATATCTCTTCAAATAGAGAGAAAAAGAGCAACCCAAAATAGAGAGTAAGCTTTGATTGTTTTGCTTTCAGCTTAGGAATAATTTACTCCACTGGAAATTCTAAAATAAAATTCAATTAAATAAATTCCCGCTAGAAAGCAATATTTTTTTTCTATAATGTAACAATCATTTTAGTGCTTTAGTGTATTTGTGTCGTCTAAAATGACGACAGTTCTATTTTTGACGGTTTTTGTTGTTAAATTCTGCCCGTCACAGCTATCGGCTAAACTGTTTCCTTTACCCATTCTTTATTATTTACTATCTGACTGACGTACTGTGCTTATAATTTAATCGAGGTATCATCCTTGTACCTTTACCCAATTGGTATGTCATCAGGCTTCAAAGGTCTTCATCAGAGTTTAAATTGCAGCAGTCCTATATAATGTTGATCAGCATGACAGAACAAATAGCATAACTGTTCAGGTGATTAATTGAATATTTGAAAAAGGTGTAATCAATGAATAAGATAATTGTCTTGCCTCTTGTTTTAGCAGTAATCACTGAAAAGTCTAAACTTTCAAAAGCCAGCTGGCATGAACGGAGTGACCAATTTTGCATTAACGTACATTGTTCATCTTACATACATTCACAACACCGATTTTTGGAGGTGATATGTAAGTATTTTTCAGACACAAGGAGTAAATGCTGAAAGTTGCTTTTGCATATCTTCCTACTAACACAGATATATATGGGATAGACATGACAAATCACTCTGGAGACATCGTATATCAAATCTTTGGCATCGGCTGGACTCAGTCATCACCAGACATGAATCCCTGAATAGCTTTTGTAACAGCAGAGCTTAGTACATTGCCAACTGCAACTGTTCTCGCTCACTGGTTGCTTCTAAGGTAAAAGATAGCAAACTGGGGTCATGGATCCAAACTCCAACATTGTCTGGAATACGCACATGAGGGACTGTCATGCCGGGATGGGATTGCTGTGCCAGGCCAGGCACTGCCCTAAATAGGTCTAATCATGACCGACCAAGGCACTATGTTATCTCATGAGACGGATGGCAGCCTGTTACTACTATTTGGCTCAATAC
>OY735216.1:35236193-35253693 GCA_963457665.1 Thysanoteuthis rhombus
AAATTTATGAAAGACTGAATGAGTATATTTTGACATAAAGTAGACAAAAACTATCAACGCAATTACAAGATTGAACTTACAAATTTTATTACATTATATTATAAATACTTATTTTGGCCACTACATTAATACCATAGTAGTCATTTCCATTAAATGACAAAACACCACAAGGCTGTCAATAGTAGGTAGATAATTTAGCTGTGACAACGGTTTTGTATGTAAACAGAGAGTTTGTGTGAGAGAAGGTAATCAAAGTTAGAGATTGATCGGCAGGAGAAACAGTGGCAGGAACAAGCTGATAAAGTTGGTACGTTCGTGAAAAGGTTACCTTGTACGCTTGATACTACACCCAATATTTTCATGCATTTCATGAATGTTGCGTCAATATAATCAAGTGTAGGTATTAATCCGGCAACAAAAGAACAATTGCATTTTCCAAGCCTCGGAAATGCAATGTTGTTGTTGTGGGTCAAAAGTTATATTATTCATCTCATTAAGCAATAATCCATAAAAGAAAATACTATGACCTACATGAATAGCTAATTAAATCACAATGAATCAAAGCAATGAAAACATTTTGAAATGTTTTTTTTTTTTTACATTAAAGATGATAATTAATTATTGACATCACAGATGTAATATAAGAAATATGGAAAACAGTAGTAGAATATGTTTTGAAAATGTAAAAGTAAGTAACATAGAAGCCACTGGTCGAAGAAGTTAATTCATTGACCTTGTTGACACTTCCCCTCAAAGTAAAAGCCCATTGGCTCGTTAAGATACGCCCTGGCCGGTTGCATTGGAAAATATGCATGACATTAGACTACTGTCCAACTAAAGATACAACACTTGAAATCTACGACTGTACCCTTTAAGAAATTACTATAATGTCTCAAATTATATTTAAAAGGTGTCACGCTGTCTTTTGCATCACTGTCCCTTCTTTTGGGTATGTCTGTCACACTATGAAAGACATCTGAAAAAGGGTTCAGTCCAACAAAATTCGGTATGAATACACAACAGTCATAGGGGAAACGTTTTGTTTATGGAAACCATTTTTAAATCATTCAAAAGAAAATTTGATTTACAATGTAAATAAAATGTGATGATGTAATTTTAGTGAAGCACAAAACAAGGAGAATTAAGGATGTAAATGCATATTGTGAATTGAACTGCCATTTTAAAAGAAATCCACTCACTTCTACTTGCATTCAAACGCAGGAAAATGTGGTTCTATCACTTCTGGAGAGCAGTCATTTTTTTCTGATTTCTATTCATCAGGACAATCAAAACCTAGAAACATTTTCTGAATTAGTTTTAATATATTTTACATGTTTTATGAAATTTTCATCCTTTCAGGTAAAGATTCTCAATTTTCCTGAGTATTTTCGTCAGGGACATTGGAATTCATTCATTTCACATATGTTTCACTTTTAGTACCATTATTATCACTTGTAACGACACAAATCATTAATCATAAGAAAATTTATGACGTCATTATGGACTATCGAGAATTGTAACGTAAAGATAAGGATATGTTTTTATTTTCGTCAGTTTGTATGATAATTCTATAGAGTCATACAAAGTTTTGTGTTTTTCCTTTTTACGTCAGTGCAATAAAGAGTGGCATTTTAGGGGGTTATACTGTTGCCTTCAATAATAAAGCGCTTTCAGTACACAGAATAACCCATTTGTAATAGTATTAGGATTTGAAAATTCTAAACTAATGGCAGATGAGAGAGAAATCAGTAGCCTTTATACACAAAATAAATTTGGTCCCACTTGAGAACCAAGCTAGTCCAAACTTCTTGCAGGAAAAAAACCTCAGGAAATGTCAGGTTTTCCAATTCCAAAATAATTGAAGTCCAAGAGAGAAAACGAACGTCCAGTATGCATCATATGCACATTGTCCCCGTTTTCATCTAGTTTCATTTTTACCTTAAATCTTAATTTTATCTGCACTTGGTCACTGATTCAACCTCGCCCAGTCAAGATTCGTTTCTTAAAAATATTACCTTTTCTATAAAAACCAAAAAAAAGTCTAGGAGAAACTAGAGTCAGAACCAAGTGAAGCAGTTCATTTTTCATTGGAAAATATGTTTTTATAATGATTTTGACCTTTCGATAAAACAAATATTAACTTTTTTTTCTTTCAAAGACAACGATACTCAATTTATATTTGTTTTAAATGAAAATGTTTCCTCACCCAAATAATTGATCGCGATGGCTGTTGAGACTTCCTTTGGTTGACTTTGATTGAATTCATTTTTTTCAATATCATCATCCGGGCAAAATAATCCAACTGATGACGTTCAGATGGAAATCAAATTGGAATATTCAGGATAATTTCCTCTTTTGACTTTGAACATCCACATTTCATAACATTTCATTTGCATTTTTCCGATTAAATTGAAGGAAATGTTGTTTTGCTCCAACTGAATTGAATCAGAAACATCAAATACATTAGAACAAAACATTGAAAACCTGTTCAAAAAGCAAAATCTTGACCAGAAGACTTCAAGCCAAGGAAGAAATGCTAAACAACTTGAAATTTACGGGGAAAAAATGAAATTAAAATAAATAGGGACATAATGTGACATGGTTCAATAAATATGAATGGCAGAGAGAAAGAAAAAAAAAGAAGTCAAATGGGAAAAGAAGAAATAGAAACGCTGGCGAGTCCTGACCACGGTTGCCAAATTTTGTTTTTTTTGCAAGAGTGCCAAAACTTGCATGGAAAGATACCAGAGCACATATGAATGTATGGAAATTATAATTCTATAATAAAAGCATATAAAATTTCTCAAACATGTGAAAAACAATTTTCTTTATTTTGTGTCTCCTTATAAGGGAAGGTCATGTAATAAATATTGTCGGATAAACAAAACATTATGGTCTTTGCTTAGCTCTCCACAGACTTCATTCACATAATAAACTTTCTGATATTCATGAAAATTGATCAGATGTACAAAATGTTACTGTTTTAAAAATGTAACTCGGAGCCTTTACATTTTTGGTTAATTGAATGGATGAAACTTTCAAAAACATAAAGTAATTCATAATAAATCCAGAAAACGAATGACAGTCTTATGATTTCGAAGAATTTTTCTATGGAAAAAATTACCCCTCCCTGTAGTTCACAAATTCAGTGTGATCCCTTTTTGTAGCATGCGTAAGTGGGCAGATTATCTCTGAAATTGGGGTCCAAATCACTATGTGTGTCAGATACAAAACTAGTCCTTTAATTTTCTTAGCTTTTTAGTTTAGGATCTCATCCTATTTCATTTCCATTGCAAATTTTTCAATTTAAACCGTTCCCCTATATCCGTTTTGTATGCACCCAAATTTTTGGTTGCGCTGGATCCATACTTGAATGCTTTGATATGTGACAAAAAAACATACACACACATAGACAGCATGGCACCTCTCAAATGAATAGTAAGATAGGAGCGTAATCCCTCTGTTAGAGGGTATGGCTGTGAAATCAAGAGAAACATACTCCAGAGTTGTACTTTTCTGGGATGAACTAGAGGACATGGTCCAGCTTAGCAATATATATATATATATATATATATATATATATATATATATATATATATATATATATATATATATATATTGTAAAGAAAACCTCCAATCGAGAATAAATTTTGAAAATTTTGCCCTCGAGAAAAAGATTTTCCGAATTAGTTCTTTTCAAACTAAATTCTTGACAAAATAGAAAAACATCCCTGGATCCATCTCAAAATATGGGCATATCTTACATAACAAAGGGAACCTACAACAAAATTTCACTACAGTTCAATGTTCATTCGGTGATATTGAGATGTGTCCATATACCTATGATGCAGGACTATGAAATGATCCTGGATCCACCACCAAGGGTAAACCACTTTTTTAATGCATCGCACACCTTGCCATAATATTTTTGCGAATTCTGTTTAAGACATTCAGAAACATCGTGCTGTGTACATATAGCTACGATGCAGGGGAAATGGCAGTGGAGAATTCCCGAATCGGTCTAAAAATGTGATATTTCCTAGGTGATGGCCCATCTTTCCATGGAATTTTACTAGAATCCATTGAGAAATATTGAGGGCACTGTGCATGTACAGGCATGAAGCCTGAGAAAGGTAACCGTGGGAATTTCGAGAATCTGTAAACACTCAACATTAACCCATTGCACACCCTTTGACAAAATTTAATATAAATTCATTTTGGAATGTACAAGATCAAAAGTAATGGTCCAATTCTGCATATACGTGATTATTTCCTAAATTGACCCCATCACAAAAACAAGCAGCAACAGAATCATTTTATTCTCCAAGTAAGAGTTCTTTAAAGGTGCTGGGCGGAAAAGAGACAATTTTAGGCTGAGTGAAGACAATTGTTCCATGATGAACACCTATACTTAATATTATCACATTGTGCTGGTAGACATTTTCTACACACACACACACACACACACACACACACACACACACACACACATGTATATATATATATATATATATATATATATATATATATATATATATATATATATATATAAACTGTAGAGAGTGAGACAGACTCGGGAGTAAAGTCTTTTAGTTAGGTTTATTTATCTGTAAGTAGGTTTATGAATTAAAGATCTGCATGATTAGGGCTATTAAGTTTTGTGTTAAGTGAGACAATGTTTTGAATTTGTTGATCAACATATCCTCATGTCTTTCTAGAACTTTAGTTATATCCATCGGAGTATTTTTCCTATTTTTTCAATAATAGCGGTAAAATTGTGTCCGGGTGTACAAAAGTGTAGTTCTACGGGAAGTGGGCTGCAATTGTTTTGCGGTTTAATTCTGTGTCTGTAATTGTTGAGTCTAATGTTAAATTGGCACTCAGACTTGCCTATGTATTGTAACTTGCATCTATTGCACTCCAGAAGGTATATAATGTTTTTACTACGACGGCTAGTGCTATGGTATATGTGGTAATTCTCTTTGTTGGTAGTTCTTGTGAAGGTGTTGGTGTATTTAGAAAGGTTGCGACATTTCTTATGGTTTACATAATTCAGTGGTTCGAGGGATATTGTTGTGTGAGACTTTATTATTTATAATATTGTTGTTTATTAGGTCTTTGATGTTTGGGGGCCTGCGGTAAGCGATGGCACATTGGTCTGTGAAATATTTCTCTTACATGTGTTTTAAGGGTGAGAATGTTCCATCTCCCATTGATAATGAGTGCCCAAAGTGGGAGTGTATTGTTGAAGGTAGTTATAAGTGTTATGCAGTCAGGTTCATCATCGTAGGAGAGCTTAAGGGCTTCATCCCTGGGTATTCTTTATTGCTTTTTATGGCTTTTTGTATCACCTAGTGAATATCCTCATTGAGCAAAATATTGTACAAGGTTATGTCTGTTGAATTCATTATCTGAAGAGCAAATTCTTCTAATTCTAAGGGCTTGTGAGAATCGTAAGCTCCTTTTTATGTGTTGGGGATGGGTTGACTTAGAGTGGTGGTAATTGTGGATGACCGTGGGCTTAGTGTAGAGGATAGTTTGGAGGTTTCTGTCGTTGTTTATGTATATGTAGGTGTGTAGGAAGGCTATGGAGTCAGTGGATGTCACGAAGTCAAAATTAATTGAATCATGTGCAGAGTTTATATGAGTAAAGAAATTCTCTAATTTGGCATTATCTTCTGTGTGTATGGAAAAAATGTCGTCTATATATCTACCAAAAATGCAATCGTTGTATATCTCCAGGTAAATGAGGGTTTCTTCAAATTTACCCATGAGATTTAGCATTGAATAAGGCTGCTACTATACCGACGGCACAGCCTTTGACTTGGAGGAAGTGTCTACTGTTAAAGTTAATACTATTTAGAGTTAGATTGTGAAGCATAAGGGTGGTATTGTTGCAGTACTGTGTTTTTTAGTAGTTCTATTGTTTATGGCTTCTGTCATGAATGCCTTCGTCATGTTTGATGTTGGAGTATAGAGATCTCACACCTATAGTGACTAGTAGTGCTTTGTCTGGGATTCTTATGATGTGTTTACTTACATCTGAACCTGTCTATATATCCTATCACTTTTTTATTAGATATAATTTGATCAGAACAGTTTCCATATCATAGCAAATGGAAAAACATATTACTCAGACATCATTTTAAAGTTGTAAATAAACAGGTCTGGTTAATCACCCTATGGTGACAGTTTGACAGTATGTCATGTTTAGCCAACCATTTGAAGGAGGCGTAATCAATGAACTCGTTATTCCACTCACATTTTATGGGGCAGTAATCACTAAAAGTATTAACTTTCAAAAACGTTGACCAATTTCCCATAAACTTACATTGCAATCTCCTTTCTAAAAACCTTCACGATTGATAAAAAAAAATACTAACCTGTGTAGCCATTATAAGTAGTGAATGTTTGAACTCTTAGCCCTCTAGCTCCATTTGTGAAACTTGGATGCGTGGTACATACATACACATCTGCATACATACATACACATCTGCATACATACATACATACATGGCCAAAGAAAAAACCTTTTTCGACGGTTGGGTCAACAGTCAACTTTTTTAATAATATCGATCTGTTGATTTGCTGAAATTTCTTCAAAAATCAATTTTTTTATTCGTTGAACAAATATTGACTGAATGTCTTAGTGTTGGTTCTATATTGCACTTATGATTTTCTGAATTAAAGAAGTCTTTTAACGTCTGTCATTGGACATAAACCTTCCCAAAAAATCGCCATATCAGCCCATTATGGACGTTGCGGAGTCAAAACTTTTTGAACAAGTCTAATTTGTCACATCATCTTACTTTTTACCGTGCACATTTTCAAATATGATATCTGTGGAACCATTATATCAGTTATGATGTCCATTGGTTGTATGACATTCTCGCAACATGACATTTTAGTTTTCTGATCGATTCTAACTTTGAATTTTTCCCTAATATGCTGTGCTGTCTTGTGATTCCTCAGTGTGATACGCTTCATTTCTCACCTCAAATGTTCCCTGTAGATGGGTTGTGAAATATTACAGCCGTCAAATAGATATCGTCCGATACCCCTGGTGAAAATTGAATCAATGACCAATGACCTACAAGGATAGCACCCAATCCATTATCCCATTACGAATTTCATTGTAGTTTTGAATTATAGAATAGTTTGGCTATCCACTTACTCCAGAAATTTATATAGTATTGATATATTTCTGCATCAGGAATTCAAGTGTATATTATACAAAGAAAGTAACCCTTTATAGAGACTTTTCGTATCTCTTTCACAGTGATGAGTATGTTCTAGACTAGAATTTTAATATACAAGTGATATTTCCTGGTCCTCTCCCTCTTCTCTCTCACTTTCTCTTCCACAAGTTTCCATATTTATCGATCAATGTAATTATCGGTACTTCTAAAATATAACTCTATTAATAATCAATATTGTATACTTTTTGCTTAACAACATCTTTCAATGACAAAGGGTTGTATCCAGCGAGCTTTTGGTATTAATCAGAAGATATTTTTGCCTATTCTTCAAATGCATATTTTTCAAGTTGGATGGTCTTTGCGCATTCACATTTTTTTTAGCTCCTCTCATACATTTAACACTGATGTCAAGACTTTTATCAGTCATTTGGGGACATCGATCCTTTTAACGTTAACCAACTTTTGGATACAAGGGATCTATGTCCTGCAATATACAATTGTGTCTTCATCAGTGAGTCTTATCGTCAGTCAGCCAAAGACAATATGCTTTTATTGTTTTCATTATTATTTACGAATTATTGAAAACTGGTGCTATGCGCTTTTCAAAGATGCACATTTGGGAAGGATCAGACGTTTGGTGCATGGAACAGTTAGCCATCATTGCAATATAAATAGTATTTCAAATAAATGATAATGGTTTGCGATACATCGTATAAGAAAAAAAAAACCTACTTTACTGATACTTCCAGTAGTGGAACAAACATGTTGCCGGAAATATTAGGATAGAGAGCAGGTTTTTAGACTAGATATCGACATCTGGAAGCGAATAGAGTTATTGTATTACAGTTTACAAAGCAGCTGTAGCGTTGAACCAGGCAATTCTATGACAAGATTGATGCAGTTTCCATGTGATGTCGTCTGCCCGGGGACACTATTTTTTTTATTCGTGCTCACTGCTGTAGATTAACGGTCTAAATAATATTTTGATAAAAAACAAGTAACAATCAAAATGAAATTGAATAAAACTAGACATTTAATAGATTGACACATATACTAGCCAATAGGTTTATTCAGAATGTTTTATATCAACGAGAGATTGTTTTAGTAAAGCTGATATCTGGTTGCATGTCTTAGTAAAAATTATACCTTCTTTTATTTTGAATTGAGTATGAATTCTGAAATCTCAGTCCCGACCAGCCTTATCTGATATGACTTCCTTAAAATAGAAAGAAAACAAAAATACCAACTGTGATTGATTGGAAAGAAAGGCCAAGAAGCAGACTGTGTCGATCTATCACTTAACGCTACATTGAAGGGTATAATTATTCCAAAATTGAATAATACTTTTCATGTATTTGAATTTGATAATTTACTGCAGTGAGAAATAATAATAATAATAATGATAATAATAATAATGATAATAATAATAATAATAATAATAATAATAATAATAATAATAATAATAATAATAATAATAATAATAATGATAATAATAATAATGATAATTTGATAAATAAATGATAATTATCTGATAATTGATGACAAGAACATGTAACCAAAGTTGAGATAGCAACTTCTATTCAGGATTTATAACTAAAAAGTAATCAATTTGACTTCAATGGAAAAAAAGTGTATAAGTTTGCATTTCTGAATAGGGAAACCACAAGTCTGCCTAATGACTTGACAACACACAAAATCAATTAGAGATATTTGTTTTTATTTCATGTCTTAGAACAGTAGTCTCTTAAGAAATTGAAATCTTCAACTGTTGAAATTCTTCAGCAGCTGCCATGTGCAATTAATGGTGGATA
The DNA here is from genome assembly GCA_963457665.1 of Thysanoteuthis rhombus. Taxonomy (NCBI): domain Eukaryota; kingdom Metazoa; phylum Mollusca; class Cephalopoda; order Oegopsida; family Thysanoteuthidae; genus Thysanoteuthis; species Thysanoteuthis major. The sequence continues at coordinate 35,245,204 of OY735216.1, forward strand.
ATTGAAGCTGAAGACTCTTGAGAGGAAAAAAACTCCCTTTCCAGGAATTAAATTCAAATAGACTTTTAGATAAATAGATTAAAAGTAAATGAAAAATGTTTAAATACTGATGGATATTGGTGCTTAATAAGCGGTTTTATCCATGAAAATGTTGCAATGAAACATTTTCGGTGTGTCTATGGAAATATTCTTTTTCCGACCTACTGTAGCAGAAAAGAAATCTGGTCACTTGGAGCGTAACACATGTTTCTAATAACCTTCGAGTACAACCAGCACGAATGACAAAACTGAAAGATACCCAAACAAAAACACTGAAGAAAGGCACACACAGGGGAGAGACGATGACACCCCAACGGAAGAAGAGAGAACACAGATACTATTTTTGAAAATAATCATGCAAGAACAAAAAATGATTTTACCTACTCTCAGAGAGAAGGACAGTAAGAAACTCGGAGAAGCAACGGGACATCTAAACTGCCTCGAACATCATATCTAAACGAACAGCTTTTTGGAGCGAAATTGGTAACACAACGTTTTACAACATGAGAAAGAACCCAAAATGATAATGATTATACTTGGAATGTCCAAGATCAGCGAACCTGTGGCTATATTCACCGAAAACTCTATCAAAAGCTGGATAGTAGACTTAACAGCAACAGGAGAAAACCTAGCAGAGGTAGCGATAAAGAAGGGAACTCCCAAAGAGACTCGTTGTCCCCACTATTATTTGCTCTAACAATGATATCACTCAACAGAATCCTGAACAAAAGCAAATACTGTTTTTCCAAAACAAAAGGAAAAGTCAACCATGTAATGTACATGGATGATATAAAATTGTTTTCAAAAAACGGGGGCGAGCTTGAGACTCTGTTCAACGAAGTAAAAGAATACTGACATCGGAATGGAATTTGGAATAGAAAAATGTGTAATTATGGTAATGCACAAAGGGAAGCTCACAATGGCTGAAGGAATTGAACTCCTGGATAACAGTAAGATCATTGCACTGACCACACAAGAGCGATACAAATACCAGGTTGTCCTTGGATGTGATATGATAAAACGGGAAGAAATGATAGAGAAAATAAAGAGATATTACCTTAGAAGTATCGGGAAAATATTAGAGACCAAATTAAAAATCAGAAATCTAATAAAAGGAATGAACACCTGGGCTGTATCAGTATTGAGATACACAGGACCATTCCTGGGATGGACAAAGGAAGAACTCCCATCAATGGACAGGCGAACAAGGAAACTTATGACAATGCATAAAGCCTCACACCCTAGAGATGACACAGACTATACGTTAAGAGAAAAGAAGGTGACAGGGGGCTCGTCAGCATAGAGAACTGTGTCCAGAGGGCTAAAGCAGATTTAGAAAAATATGACCAAGCAAACAGTGAAGAAATCATGAAAATTGCACGAAACCGCGCAACAAACAACAAAGTAGAAAACAATGGAACAGCACAGTAAACAAAGCAGGAAAAATGGGAAGAGAAAAAATTGTACGTAGAGTTAAAAAAACAGATACAAAATGTGCCAGACGAGGGATCATGGATATGGTTACGAAAAGGAAACCTGAAGAGAGAAACGAAATCGCTCATCATGGCAGCTCAAAACAAAAGCATCAAGACAAACAATGTAGATACAAAAATTGAAATAACACAGACAAACAGCAAGTGCCGCCTGTGTGGTGAAAGAGATGAGACCGTAAACAACATAACTAGTGAATGTACTCAACTCGCCCAGAAGGAGTATAAGCACAGATAGGATAGAGTAGCAACGATGATGCACTGGGAACTAGTCAAACAAATGGGAATCAACCATAAGGATAAGCGGTACCAACAAAAACCAGGGACAAACTTGGACAATAGAAACCCAAAATTATTCTGGGACTTTCAAATCGATCACCTCATCCAGGCAAGAAGACTGGATTTGGTAATTGTAGACAAAAAGTGGAAGACCTTTCAAATAATCGACATGGCTGTGCCTTTTGAACCATCGAGTAAAGTGGAAGAAAAGTAAAAAAACTGGGAAAAATACCAAGATCTAGCAAGAGAAATGAAGATGTGGAACATGAAAGTCAGGGTAGTACCAGTAGTAATAAGCGCACTAGGAACTGTCCCAAAGACACTGAGGGTGAGACTGGAGGAGCTCAGGATAGTAAGAAGGATTGAGACCGTACAAACCACAACACTGCTAGGATCGGAACGGGTACTGAGGAAAGTGCTAGCAATTTAAAGTCTGCGACACTAAATGTTAACAGTGGCCTAACAGAAGAAAGAAATGGATGCGGAGATGTGAACCACAGCACTGGTGTGATAGCTGGGTTAAAAAAGTATTGCAAGCACGCGGTGAAAGCATTATACAGGGTTACTGAATCAATGCAATTAGCAATAAAAAAACGTTGCAAATAAGAGAGCAGCAAAGCAAACATCAATAAAGAAAACACAAAACAGAAAAAAGTTACATTGAGAATTCGGTGGACACATACAAAATATTGCTGACGTGGTACCATGGGTAGGACAATGCAAAAGGCCTGGAGAGGAAAACAGAATCGCTCATGATGGCAGCCCAAAACAACGGGACAAACTATGCCGATGCGAAAATCGCCATAGTCAAAATGAACAGCTCATGCAACCTATGCAGAAAATCACATAATCAGTGAATATAATAAACTTTCAATGAAGGAGTACAAAAACACACGACAACGTACTAAATTGGGGACTAATCAATCAATTTGGATTTGATCAAGCAGACATATGGTATCAGAACAGACTTTAATATTCAAATTGACCTCCTATTCGAGCGAGTGGACTTGATCTGGCAGTTGTAGACGAAAGGAAGAGAACTTGCCAAATGATTGACCACGTAATGCCTGCACATCTAAGAGTGAATACGAAAGAGAATGAAAATTTAGGGAAATACCAATAGTTGGGAAGTGAATTGAAAAAGGTTTGGAACATGAAAGTCAAGATGGAACCAGTGGTAGCATATGCATTAGGACATGTGCCAAAGATAATGAAAACGAGATATGAGTAGCTAGAAATAATGAAAAAAGAAAAGAAGCCATACAGACTACAGCACTACTTGGGTCTGCACAAATACTGTTGAAAGTACTGGAAATATGAGATATATGACATCCAGTTGTGTGCTATGTCCGAACAACCAGGCTGGTAGAGACTGTACAAGCCTCAGCACTGCTTTTATATGTGACGACAGTATGTGAATAGGGCTAAGACCTAACTATCACTCAGCCTTCTGCAACAACTACCAGGAAACTTGTGTGAAGCTGCAAATCCCAGCAGTGCTGAAGACAATAAGACTGTTGTGAGTGGGGCTCTGCATTTGAAGAGACTTGTTGTCACAGTTTTCATCAACAACTAATTGCCAACAATTGCGATAATAATAATGATGATGATGATGATGATGATGACACTAATTGCAATGATAGAAGATTGTGTCAAGAGAGTCGAAAAAGGGCTAAAAAAAAGTACGTGCAAGCAAGTATTTGAGATATTACGGAAAACACCCGGAGCAGCGCAATGAACAACAAAAAGTAAAAAAGGAAGGGCAGCACAGCGAACAAAGAGAGGAGAATGGAACAGAAACGACTATACGGAGGATCCCCAAGACAATTTGCAGACGAGAGATCGTGGACATAGGTAAGCAGAAGAATCCTTGAGAGAGAAATTGGATTGCTCATCATGGCAGCCCAAATCAAATGCAACAGGTTGAGCTACATCAATTTGAAAATCGACGGAACCAAACAAACAGCAAATGCCACCCAAGCAGGGAAAAAAGGAGACTGTTAACCAAATAACAAGTGATTGTAGTTAACTAGCCCAGAAGAAATATAAATGCAGACACGATAGGGTAGCAACAGTGATACACTGGGAACTGAGCAAGCGAATGGGATTTAACCATGTGGGAGAGTGACATCATCACAAACGGGATACAACCCTGAAAAATGGAAGTCACAAACTACTCTAGGATTTTGGAATCTAAAGTGACCACTCCATCCAAGCAGGAAGACCGGACGTGGTAATTGTTGATAAGGAAAGGAGAAACTACGAAATAATAGACATGGCCGTGCTAGATTCGTGGGATGTCTCCCTGGGGCTGAGAGGTTACAGCCAAATCACATTGGATCAACTGGTTCCTGAAACATCGAAGTTAATTTATGCTAAGGCTGATCATGGATGTTCATTTGGGAATGCCAACTACTGTGCTTAGAACAAGATCTTGACATACCTGGCAAACAGGAAATGAGTATCAGACAAATTGTCCGTGAACCTGACCCGTTACAATTTCTTCGAAGTTGTAAGCGCAGAACAATGATCTATACATAATAATATAATCGCATGTATGAACTTAAGACCAAACAGATCGTTGTTAGTAATAGCTACAGTGTAGAAATATTGATATTAAAGCGTCGAAAGCAACATTTATCTCTAGACGTACAATGATGTTTAGGGATTTTGTTGTTGACCTTTATACATGGGTGACATGACCACCGTTATTATCATTATCTCTTAGGGTTGGAAAATATAAGCCAAAGAAGTTGGAATGTTGAGAGATCAACATGTATTGAGGATGGAAGATTAAATTTGGCCGGCGCATAATTGATACCGTTTAGCATAGGGAATAGCTGGCTTCATGTAATTGTTGTTTATTATTAGATAGAAAGCTCATGTGGAATATTTACAAACAGTTGGATTAGATTTCGCGATGAATGTACAGAAATTGGAAACGGAAAAGGAACTAAGTGAAAAAGAAAGTGTTTTTATCATACTTGAAATCATTATCCAAGAATATTGGCAAACAGGTATGAAAATGCACAAGAGCGCACATCCAAACACACACACAGACACACACACACACACATATATCTAGATTGATGTATTGATAGATAGAGAGAAGTAGACAGAAGAAGACAGATATATGTATCCATTAATAAATATGTTTATGGATGTATGTTTCCATTTTATTAGTAAACATGTGAGTGCATGTTTTTTGTTTGTTGACTGCTGTGCATGAAGGTGGGCTTACATAGATTCTCGACTGTATATGATACAACAATATATTCAATACATGTAAAAATAGCATCAATAAAAACACATACTCGCAGATGCATTATATATATATATAAATATATATATGTATATATATATATATATATGTATATATATATATATATATGTGTATATATATATATATATATATATATATATATATATATATATATATATATATATATATATATATATATATGATATAACAATACTAACGGAACTATTTTATATAATTCCAAAAACTGAAAAAAAACACTAAACTAAAGCATTGTAACTCAAAGCAGATGGAAATATAATAATGTAATCACACAAAATAAAAGAAAAAACGTTGTGGCATTTTCTAATGATCATCGTAAATTAAATCGTTTACTTTTGCCACTGCATTACTTTCTTTCGTTTATTCCATGTTAAAGCACCCTCGTTCAGTGTTTTCTTTAAGTGTTTATAATTAAAATTGACACGCTATGCATTTGTTTTGCCGGCTGTTTGTGATTTCTTTTTTTTTTAAAGTCATCCATAATTCGTAGGTAAGCTATGTACTTATTATCAAAACAATGATTCTTGCATATTCTTGCATTTTAAGCCTGCACTTTGATAATATTTGACTGATGCCGAAGGGTTTTATTGAATCACGTGTTCATTTCAGCACTTGGCCTCTTATTTTGAAATATCTAGCCCTTATGGGATCTGTAAATAATTTACGTATATAAAAGTATTGTGAACTAGACTTTGTACACTTGTGAATTTGTCCAATTTGAATCCCCAACCCAAACCCCAACCCCAAATTTAACGAACGAATATGGTAAATAGTTGTGCAACGCACCGATGTATTTCGATACTCATGTGCCAAAAATGTAAAATATCTCGAATTTGCCCCGTACTAAAATCCTGTTATATTTACAAAATTGGGGAATCATTATAATTATTTTTGTAGCCAACAACAATCGTAGAGTTATGCCGCAAATGCTTGGAGAATTTCATCTAACCAAGAGAGAGCAGTTTGGATATTTGGTTAGTCATTCAATGGGAGCCTGGCAGGTGACCAACGTCTTTGATGTGTTGATGGATTAAAAAATAAATGGAAAACGGTGAGATTAATGAGTTCATTAACCTTTTCGGCTAGTGATGTCTAGAAACATCCAAATTTCCAAAGAAAAGGGTGTAACAACATCTGTCACAAACTAAAGGGACAATTCAGCGTGAACATACTCTGTAAATTGGATATACCACGAAAAAACGTAATAAAAGAATTTTCTTTTTCCCCCTAGACATGATTAGGGTCAGATATTTGAACGTTCAGCACTCTCGCTTCGTTTGTGCCGCCAATACTCGTGACACATATTGTTGACCATTTTGGCTGACGGTCTCTAATTAAATGTCTTTGACATCATACGAGCCCTTTCCCAAAAAAATGTCTGAAAAGTAAACGTAACCCTGGTTGCATGATTTTGGGGAGGAATAACAAAGAGAGCTGGGTGATCAATGAAAAGAAATCGGTTGAATGCAGTATTTTTTTAGATATTTTCATATCGAACTAAGACGGTTATTGATGCAATTAATGATACTTTGAATGCTACTTTCAATCTTGGATGGTAGGCTAGTGCTCGTGAATATTAATGAAGATAAATCTTTGACCTGTGTTGGATATTTTTAGCCAATTGTCAGCACTCAAACTCAAGGAAAATGTAGTAATTCAATGGTTATTTTCAAGGTAGGCATCACTTCATCACTAGGAAGAATAATGTAACACAGTTTTCGTGCTGATGTATACTACCATATTCTATTTGGCTTTGTGCCGACATAACCTACGTTTATTATCTTAATTGAGTTATAAGATTCGGTTCGTTCCAATGTGTATCCCTTTTCCTTGGCAACAATTGATATTGCACCTTCTAGCTAAAACACATTCTGGGTTAGAGTATCGTCAGAATGTAGTAGCAATCGATAAAAAATTTAGTATCACCAACTTATTTTATTCACCACAGTTTTAGCTTTTTAATTTGTTTTTGACACCATCTGGAGGAGACCCAGAAATGGAAAACAGTTTTTCTCGTTTGCATATTGTATACTTCTATTGCATCCTCCTCCCCACCCTATCATATGGACTTTGAATTTTGGCGTTCAGTGATTGCTGACAACAAAGTTGTATTTGAAAATATTTGAAAACATCCCAAAGACTATCGCTACGTTCCCCATTATCACAGATTGAAGCTTCATTCAGTTATTTCGATGCATGACTTGCTTACCTGTTCAAAGCGGAGGCAGATTGGATTTTCAAATTATTTTCTTGGTTAGATTCTTTGAGTTTTGACGCCGTATGAGCTTGAAATTAAATACTTCTTTTGGGTTTGATATCTTATTTTACGTTATTGTGCGAGCCTGAACGCTCCAATATATCATTCTTACCCGATGTGTTTTAATCGAAAATGGTTCTCTCAATTGTTTTGATACAAAATGCTACCTAATATGCCCTCCTTACTTACATATATATATGCATAAAACATACACACACACACACACACACATACATACATATATATGTGTGTGTTTGTGCGTGTATATGTGTATTTTAAAAAAAAAACATTGTTGGTGATTATACATTTTTCAAAAAAATTAAACAATAATTCCCTTGCTGTATTTTTCATTTGTATGATACTTAAGAAGATACTGGTCGTACTATGAAAATCCACTTACTAGAACGGCATATTTGTTATTATCCCGAGGGTGCTCTATTGACGATAGTTTACTGTATATTCAAGATTCTAAGGGACAATATCTGACTAGTAAGTGATAACAAAGAGAATAAACTCAGCGTTTTCATCGTTTGACTTGACCCATTAACAACGGGCAACTTCACTCTAATAGCAGACAGCATTGAACTCTTATTCTTTCTTCTGGAGACTCTTGCACGGAGCAGCTCCGTATCTCTTGGCAAATATTTGCAATATTTGCTGAGATGTTGTCATAATAACGTGTTGCCAACGGATGGTCGACGGAGGGTCATTTGAATAGTTATTACTTTTGAATTTAGTTGCTTTTAGATTTCTTGACGACTTACAATAAATATTAAAGGATGGTTTCATCAGCCAATTTTGAATTCATATGTCAGCTTAGTAATTGTTTGATATGGAAGTTTTTCTTTCTTTGAAATTTATGTTTGCTGGACAAGACTACTGAAATCAATAATGAATGTATTGTCATGAGATAGTTAGCCATTTCATATTGTGTAGCAAATAAAACAGAATTTTCAATTTTGTGTTGAGTTCACTTGTTGTAACTGTTGGTGGAAAAATTAGAGGAGTTCTATTTTCGTTTTCTACTACACGTACATGAATACAGCACGGAGACAAATTGGGAATTACCGGGGGAAAGAAAAAAAATGATCAATACTTATCACTGAACTTTATCAGACCTACAA
>OY735216.1:35258693-35293693 GCA_963457665.1 Thysanoteuthis rhombus
CAATTATTTTAAATTTACCCAAAGGATATGAAATTCATTATTTTTTATCACTCTTTCCGTCTATCTAGTTATCTATCTATCCTTAAACCCAAGTCGATAAGATTCAGCACTGTGATCGACTTGTTACTAGACTAAATAAAGCCTACCAAATAAACAAACGGAATAGCTTTTGTCGATGTCAGCAACTATAAATTACATTCCAGGAAATCAATAATTGTTATTTGAATAACAATGATGCTGTCGTGAGCAAAAATAGTGAGGAAAGATCATTGTGTTTGTAAGATTACCCTCTTCAGTGGGATATTCTATTTACGTTAGCCCATTTGCGTGTGAGTGGTTCCTGCGATAAACACATTTCAAATAACGATAATTTCAGTAATATTATCTTTCTTGATTTAATTTCAATAGATGGAACATTGTCAGCCACTATCAATTCCTTTACTGATGTTTCTTCATCTTGATTTTAGATGCTTTTCATCTTTCTTCTGATCTGAGTTGTTTACTCGCAGCTGCAGACTGGCAGCCTGAATTGTGTCAATGAAAAGCATCTGAAATTAAAATGAAAAATGAATTAAAAGTTGATGATGGTTGGCAATGCTCTATCCGATGAAAATGAATTAGGATGATATCATAACTAATAATGCATAAAGCATGCGAAAAAGAAAACATTCAGAGTGGCAAGTTATATTGAAAAACTGTAAACTGTGAAGATCCTGCTTGCTCAATTTCTCAAGCAGTTGCCATACATGAGCAACCTTCCCGAGAGGAAAGCGTTGCGATTTTATCGAACAGCATTCTGACCACTGCACAAAGATGATATGTGTTTACTGGTATGACACAAATACACGTGATAGTCACTCCTGTAGTAATAGTCTAGGGCACTACTTCTTCTACCATCGCATCGGTGGCAGGCTGCCTAATTTACAGTTTACTCGGATTATTGAGCATAAGGCTAGAGAAGTTACTCTGTCAGCGTTAATCAAGCTCACTACAAAATTGATTGTCTTTTAGACAACCTCACAAACCATTACACCATGGTCAGATGACATAGGCATTAAAAATACTTTGCTTACTTTAGCATAAGGCAGCGACCGCTCAGAAGCACCTAAATAGTATTATTCCCACGACAGTCCTTGCATAACACAGTAACTATTGTACGACATTGAAGTGACTTTGGATTTCAGCAAGCTATCTTTAGTTTGATACAAGGCAAGTTTCGATTGGCCCCAAAAGAAGCTCAAATTCCCTCGAAAAAATTGATGTAGGGAGATGGCTGAATATAACTGAGAGGAGAAATATAAAAGGTACTCAAGAGAAAAATTAAATAAAATATATTTATAAGCAGCATAATGCTATTAACAAAGCTGCAATACAAATATCAATTATTCACGTATATACAATGCAATGTGTATCCATAAAAATTACATCTGCTGTTATGTCTGGCAGCATGGGTGCACTAGTACATTAATAATGATAAAAGGTAATTAGTGTTCCTACTTGTACACGGATTCCATAAAGTGAACAGCTCCGAAATCTAATATTTTTTATGGATGTTTGCAGACTTAAAACGTTGGTCAAGTTATTGAGCGGCATTCAGACATGTTTATTTTTTAAAGAGTTGGTAAATGTCAAAGAGACTTCTCAGATTCCTTTATGAATAGCATAAACTGAATAGGGAACACACAGCACTAAAGGAAACTTAAGGAACATCAAGTTTGATTTTCACTGGATGATGCATACTTGTTGTTTTGTGCCAAAAGAAGCTAAGCTTCATCATCATCGTCATCATCATCACCAACTCATGAGTACCTTAGCGTCTGTTATTGTACATAGACCTTCTGCTCGTTCTCTTCATTGCAGACAAAATCACAGGGAAATATTTAAATCGCAACAGTACCTTATTTTCTATCGGTTGGTGTTTCGCATATGATCTCTTGTGTGTCATGATGTCCAATCACTATTTTCTGGTCTTTTTGCATTATAGTGAGCCAATTGCTTTTTGAGTTTTCTAATGTATTCTATGATATATCTTAGTCCTCCAATATACCATGCCGTCTTTTGATCTTCCCATGTGATGTGCACGTAGTATGGTTAGAAGCTCTGCAAGATTCCAAAGTTAAGCTTAATAAGAAGCAACTGTCTCTCTTTCTAAGCGCTGATAAGATGCAATGTGAAATAATCTTGTCTTGCAAGCTGGTCTGCTAGTGTCAGCTGTTTGATCTCAATGCTTGCTTCTCTATTGTTTTCCGCTTCCAGTTAGTTACGACTTGAATGGTGTGATTTTGGCACTGTTTTCTCACTTTGAGTGCAATCTTTGCTCTCTTTCAATTACAGTTCGACTGACTTGCTTTTATTCAGCTGACACTTCAAGCACCTGCTGTATTTCTAATCAATTAAGTTTTAATTAAGATCTGACTGATAATTATTTGAGTCGGTATTCGTTTAGAATTTTCTAGTTACTGTGAGCATCGAAAGTTTTTTCTTCTTTTGAAATTTGATCTTGCTTTGTGGATGGGATTATTGTCCATTCTCAACCTATATCAGTATTAAGCATTCACGATCAGGAGTTGTTTATTCGTGTATCTATTTAGTCTCGATTTCGCTGAGAAATTCGTTGTAGAACACGTATTTAGTATAATTTGTACTCACTCGACTTCCGTTTCAGTAGTAATTAATACCCATCCCTTGAAAATTAGGGACGAAGAGTCTACTTAATTCCCCAGCAGTAGTCGACTGAATGGCTTCGAATCATCATCAGGTGTTTGTGACTATTCTGATAATTTCAATCATGGTAAGTACAAATTTCATGTTCCAACACTATTTCAATTCTCTTGGAATGTGTCGATATTTTTCTTATTTTCCCGAAATCGTTCAATTTGACTTCGAGCTCTGCTAGAACAGTGACATCATATGTCTGATAAGACTCCTTGTTCATTTTAAGCAAGAATTACGTTGACAGTTTCAATTCAAAATTTGACTGATTTTCACGATTACTAAATCTCCAACCAATATTCCGTTTTTAGCATACATTATTTATTTCGGTTATCAAATTCCAATAGACAATTTTTCACGATTACAAGTTGATCACCATTACTATCAAACCATGGCCACTTTTGAAACCTTCTGGTATAAGTTAGTGATTGCACTTACATTTTTTTTATAATTAGTTGCTACGGACCTGTTCTTGGCCGCCATTTAACTAAACAGTTTGTTTCTTTAACTGCCCTCAACGCTTACATATGTATGCCATTTCATTTACATCCCTTTCCATCTGTATTTTCTACCGTTTCTTCGCAGTTTTGATTCAATGCTTGGGAAGTTTTTTTATTGCAAATTTATCCTTTGATGGTTTTATAGCAGGTTTTAGCTATCATAAACACTTTAATTTTTCTGCATCAAGGAGCTCTTATTTCTTTCATATCAGATTTGGCACAATTATTTGAGTTAATAATTTCCAATCTTTCTACATTTCTAATCATATTGTGTCTATTAAATCTGTCCCCTACACTTCAAACTTTTATGCATTTCCACTTGGTTCATAGTTTTGAGATCCACAATTCTTAATTCTTCCCCATTGAAATTTAGCAAGGGTTTGCATATCTCACCATAGTGACTGCTGGTATATTTGTTCCTTTGATCATATTCCTGCTGACAGATATTTTCCCCATTATTTCTTTAATCGAAATGCATATAGCTCATAGATGCATGCTCAAAGTGTCAGTCTGCTCCAGCACACTGGCGTTGGTGACTTGGTCTCGCCATGTGATACCTAGGATTTGTGGTAGACAGCCATCGTGGGAGTTTTCCAGACGTACAGGGTTCACTGCTCAAGGGCCCGAAATAAAATACCTGATGTGTGTACATATATATATATATATATATATATATATATATATATATATATATATATATATATATGCAGAGAGAGAGAGAGAGAGAGAGAGAAAGACAGACAGACAGAGAGAGGGGAGAGAAGGGGGAAGTGGTGAACTATAACTGCGGTCGAATGCGAGGTCTAACATCCGCACGGTCGTGGATCGAGGCAATTTTGCCCATTCCCCAACGAACAGTGTATGAAATGTGTCAGGGACAGCATATATTTGCTTCTATTTAGTTTCAAGACACGGCAAGGCTGATCCCAGCCCTGCAAAACCAAAGATGATGGAGATCTTTGAAACTCCCTTTGTTCAATCGAGAATGTGTCATTGTGGACTTCCTTTTCATCAGGGTTTGTATCGGCTCACTTCGTGACAAGTTAAATACAAGGATTCTCTTTACTCCACAAATCACTTTACTACGTACTTGGTGTAATAGACATAGAAGCTATACACATCTGATGGCGTTACTTCCTCCAACTTTCACCTTCTTTCACCTATAGTTTGGTTTATGTGTTTCCCAAGTCGGAGCTTGAACTCAACTCGCCAAGTTCATTTTCTGCTCTGTCAGCAGGGCAGGCACGAGCAAGATCGATTTTCAACAGGAGAAACCAACACAATTACTTCATTTTCTCGTTTCTTTGGCGATTGTGTCAAGATAATTAGTGTTGGACATTTGATTATTAAAATCAATTATGACAATTCTCTCTCACTGATTAAGTTTGCTTTATTTTTCTTCCGTCCACCACTTAATTGTCAAGTCGAGCAACCGTTTAAGTGTTGGAATCATTCTCACTCTTGCCGGAAAAAGTTCTCCGGAGGAAATCGATTGCTTGACAGAAAACAATATTGATTCGTTTCAATTAAACGTACTTTCCTCGGAGTTTTCTTCCTTTCTAATTAATTGTTTTCTGAACAAGATTTTATGAAGGAATCCATATAAACACGTGTCATTTAGCAACAAGAATAGTTATTTTTCGTTGACAAATACTTAGCGATTGAAATTGTTTTTTTCCTTAAAGTCAAGCAAGGATTCACGATAAACATTGAATGCTTTTTCGTCTAAACTCCATTATAATATTTTTTCTAATTAAAAATGTATTAAATTGATTTTCATCTTAGAAGCAAAAATTATAATAACAAGCTCCACCAAGGTCTCCTTCTCTCTGTCTCACACTTTTTCCTCTGTTTCTCTCTTTTTATATCCTCTCTCTCTCTCTCTCTCTCTCTCTCTCTATATATATATATATATATATATATATATATATATATATATATATATATATATATATATATATATATATATATATATTACGTGTACTGATCGTTCTGGGGATATCATTTGTCTTGCCATTGGCTGATTATCCAATTCATTCTACAGTATAAAATAGCAGTTTTCCCAGTTAACATCACTTTACAATCATTTGTTAAAGAATATTCGGCCAATCCAGGATAAAAATGTATTTCAGCCATCTGATTTAGTATAATATGAATATTTTCATATTTGGTGCTTCGATAGCAAATCCATAGAAAGGATTTTGATTCAACTAAACCGCCTTCAAAAGTATTCTGGCATTTAGCCAATTTGTGGTCGAATAAATTGCAAAAACTCAAAGCCTTAGATTGTTGCAAGTTTCAATATATTCACCGGTGTTCTTCAAAATCAACAAATATTCAATTTAATTTTGTTGAGCTTCATATGTCTCAAGCCCTCAATCTCTTAGTCAAAAATGATGTCGTATTTGGAAAGATATCTTGGGATATGTTTTTTTTTCTTTCTTAGTTTTCTTTCTGGAAGGTGTTTTAGCTATTACTCGGTAACCTTGCACCTTGCCATCGTACTAGAGATAGTAATGCATGGTATATACGTCACATTTATACGTGGCTGACAAATTATCTTGGATCCACTTACAAAGCGGATAGTGACTGCAAACATTTCATAGATAGTTGGTGCAATGATTATACTGACTCGATATTGAACCCATATGACATCACTGAAGAATACTTTGATCCAAAAAAGTTCTGAAACAGCCTCTGAATTGAGATCATTCAGTATTTCCAACCAGCGCTAGCGATCAGTATCCGAGCCTAACTAGAATCTAAGACTTCATAAGGGACACAGTACTCCAAATTTTAACTTACAAGGACATTATAATTTAATCCTAATTGGTATATCTAATCATAGTGAATATAATGAGCTCGTCCAAGGATCAAAGCTGAACAAGATAGCATTGGTGTGCCAGACAAATCTGACTTGTAATGGCTTGGAGGGAGAGGACATTGAATATCAGAGGTGTGTTACTCTGATAGTCACTGGGTACATACAACATGTCGACTCAATCAGAAATTAAAAACAAAAATATATATGAAGATCCAGTTATTGTGAGCGGACCCTCTCAATATAGACAATAAGAGTGGCATCTTTACTGACTCTGACATCTCAAGCAAAAGACTCAAAAGATACTGGCTTTTGAAACCTCTAATTTTTTTCAACTACTGTGCAAGACTTATTTTATGGAAGTACTGAGCGGGGAAATAAGAAGAAAATAATCCATACTTTTTCTTTACTCGAGAAGCTTTTTTAATAAAAAAAAAATGACAAAACAGGCTGGCTAGTGGAATAGTGCCATGATCCGTGGGTAGCCTCGTGTCAGTATTAAAATAAAAAACGGTATCAACTTCGATGTTATATCCACGGACATACGTTTTCATATCACCAAATCTAAAACTTTTCTCTATTGTATCATTCCAAGTAGCCCCTTTGGGTATGTATACAGCTTTTTCAAAACTGTGCTGCTCACAAAGAGTAGGGACAAATTCCATACAACATCTCGTTAGCAAAGATTGTTCAAAATCTCTAAAATGTTGGTCGTACCTTGTCTAGATAATCATCTGAGTGAGTGTTGAACTTCTTTTTCCTCTTCCTGTCATCATAATCATCATCATCATCATCATTTGACGCATTTTTCTCACCTCTTTTCTATTGATTTTTATTGCAAATTCCAGTTAGTTATTCATTCAACGTCTGTCATGTAACGTTGGTTGGAAATAAAAATAAGTCTGTGAAATATGGATATATATTTGTTTAATCAACCCTATTTATAACATCACTGTTATAGAAACAGAGAGGCAATCAATAAACAAGCGCCACTGACTTGAAAAAGGTTTTCAGTGACCAGAAAAGACACATAAACGGATACAAAGTACCATTTTAGACAAAATATTTAACAAACTCTGCACCTATCAAGAATAAGCTTAAAATGTATAGATGGAATACATATAAGTGCTTTGAGGGAAAGAGGCTGGAAAAAGCGACTTTCACAAATCTCGTAATGTTAGAGACAAGTCTTTCGTCCTCTGTATTCCATTGCGATTAATTCTTCTCGTCTGACGTCTATAAACAGGTAAATATCTCATTTGTTACGAGCAACCGTTAGAAAAGCGGCCATTATCATAAAACGTTTCTTTACAGATTAAATGCCACCTTGGGAGGACATTTGAACAATTACCACGATCGCATAACAAAAACGACCGAGTCGATAAAAGAACAATGAATGCATAGTAATTTGTCTCCTTCTTTTATCGGGGTTTTCATTTTCGCAGTCTGGTTATAAAATTCGCATCTCTTTACACGTCTAGACGGTACAATCGGTCAACAAATCCATTACCAAGAAAGTAATGAAAGATGAGATGGGGCTTCAAGTTCGTGTGTTTTGAAGACAACATCTTCAACAACTGTAAGATTTTCCCCAAAACTTGTGGATTTATGTCTGTTATGACAAGAGTTACATTGTGTCGTGGATTTGCAAGAAGTATTGTCTCTAGAAATTTTAAAAGCACATTGAATTGTTACACCACACCATCTTTCTATCTAAAGTTGCCCATATTTGGCCCCGTGCCAAACTGAATTAAGCCACTTGAAATATCAATACATATTTGATGATTTGGAAATATTGAATGTCACTTGAGCAGAAATTAAGGATGTTTCCGTCCGGAACCATTGATTCAATTCTGCATTTCCAATGCCCACATTTTTACCTGCAAAAAAACATTTCCCAGAAACCTGTTTACTAACCGAAGACATTCCCTGGTAGTATTCCCCAGTCAAACTGTTTACCCAACGCTGAAATTTCCCGGTATCACTTCACTTGTCTACCTGTTTACCCAACGATGACATTTCCTGGATACATTTTCCCAGTCCTCCTATTTAACCAACAATGATATTTCCAGGAAGTATTTCCCAAAACCAGCTGTTTATTTATTGATATTTCTGGATAGCATTTCTTCAGCTGTCCACCCAACGATGACATTTCTCGGTAGCATTTCCCAAGTTCACCTGTTTACCCATCGCTGGTATTTTAGGTCGCATTACCCATGTCTACCTGTTTGCCCAACGATGACATTTCTCAGTAGCACATCCCATTTCCACCAGTTTACCTATGTATGACATTTCCAGTAGAATTTCACCATCCCCCCAATTATCTAACAATAACATTTCCCAGTAATTTTTTCTGTTGGGAGAATTTGCCTTTCAACGACTTTTCTAATTAACATTTTCCAGGGCAGACATTCTATTGGTCTATGGTATTTTCTTGGTTGCATTCCCTGGTTGCAATTTCTTCATCAAACAATTTCACCATTGACAACATTCCATAGTTGTACTTCCTGGTAAAACTGGTTACCCACCGATTATTTCTTGGTCAAGCAGTTTACTCACCGACAGCATTTTTAAGGAACATCTACCCCGTCGAAAATGTTACTTGCTGACGTCATTTTCCGGTTAGATACCAACAGCATGCATGTATGTGCGTGCATGTGTGTATTTGAGTGTTAAATGCATGTACAATACGGGAAAATGCTTCAATGCCCGTACACTGATTATTGGTGTGTAAGTTGGCTTGTATGTATGTGTTTTGATATGTTGGCATATCTGTGTGTGTGTGTGTGTATGCATGTGTGTGCATATATGTGAGTATATGTGTTGATGTACATATATGTATAAATCAATTAGTGTGCATTCATGTACGTATGTATATGTGCATATGCTTGTTTAGACTGCATGTATGTTTTTGCGTATGTTAGTATGCGTATATATACGTACCAGTAAGTCTATTTCCTCAGTTTGCGCGTATGAGCAAGCGTTTATGTGTGTTTGTGTGTATATATGTGCCAGCATGCACTTGTCTTCATATTGAAACGTGCATATATGTACATGCGTTTTTGTGTGTACATATGCTGTATGTGTGTGTGTGTGTGTGTGTGTGCATTTGTGTATGTTAGTGTTTTTTTTAATGTGTTGTGTAAAATGCAATCGGTTGTCTTCGGATGGTAACTTGGATGACAGGACAATGTGACAGGGAAATGCGTTCAATTGGTATGATGTGACTGGGATTTGTAGTCAGTTGGTAAATTGTTAGAACTGGAAAATGCAACTGGTTGGAATGTTACCAGGAATGTTATCTTCTGGTGTAATATCCGATCGGGAAAAAGCGACAGAAAACTTCGTTCGCCAGTAAATTGTTCGAAAGATGTTTTTGTTTCCGTTCTTGTGATGTTAATTCAAAAGAAAAACAGCATTCAGTGGCTTTTCCTGCAAGAAAATGAGAATGCAAATTAATGTTTTTCAAACTACGGTACTCCAGAATTATGGACGTTAACTTCTAGCCGAGACTAACGAAAAAAATCAATTTGCAATAACTCACAGTATCGGACAGTCTGAATATCTTGAGAATATTACGATTAGTGGAGATATGGAATTGAGAAACACAATCCTTACACGAGGAATATAAACGCGTGGAAGTTTTTTTTCTTTGACATTTTAAAGCTTTCATTATGAGTCGTTTCTGGTGGCCACGTTGTTTCGTCTGAACAGTTCACGTGATGCTTCAAATACTGGTTAGTCACAGTGCATTTCTTTCGTGCTTTGGGTTCCATGTTGGGTTATCAATATCGTA
Source organism: Thysanoteuthis rhombus (assembly GCA_963457665.1). NCBI lineage: Eukaryota > Metazoa > Mollusca > Cephalopoda > Oegopsida > Thysanoteuthidae > Thysanoteuthis > Thysanoteuthis major. Next base: position 35,268,523 of record OY735216.1, read on the forward strand.
TCGGTTGAGTTAATGAATTTTGATGGATGGTCCCTCAGTGGTAAACGAAGAAGAGATTTCATAGTTCGTAAATCAGAACTGGAATCCGTTATTTTTGCCCAGTTCTTTATTAATGATCACTGACGCATGGCAGCCACGCATTGGGACGTGAACGCCATGTCACCATGCCTCAGTTGTAAGAATGTATGAATGAAAGACTAGGATCATATCCCCCTCGGGTCTGCGTGCACACACGTTTTGCAACCTGTGCACAAAGGAAAATAATGTGAGAACAAAAGATTTGAGATTTTTTAGATAAAAGACTGGAATTTTCAAATATATTGATTTCTTATGTCGAATTCAAAAGTGCACATATACTTTTGTTACAAGAGAAATTGCATAAAAATAAGATTTTTACCATCCACAGGTTTGCATGAATTAAAGGGAAGAATGTATAAGATTCCATTCTTCGGTTACAGATTAGCAGAAGTTGTAACCATAAATAGAACCAAGAGAAAAATAGTTGCAGCATTCCGGCAGATCCAAAAATGTGTTACTGCTTTTGCCTTCGTTGGAGAGGGATCAACCAAGAAAAATCTAAAATTCTCAAGAGCTCAGCTTAAATGTTGATGGTCACAGACAAATTGAATATCCAAGGAGACCTGAAAAAGGTGGGGAAGTTGTTTTCCCTTGACATAATGCTATAATATTCAGCCCTCTAGCTTCATTGGTGCGACTTTACTCAGGACATATATATCCGTAGCCAGCCAGTCAGTCAGCAAGCCTCACCAACTTAAAAACTGTAGTAACTCATATCGACGTTGACACTTTTGGTTGACGTTTTTTATTAGAACTTTTCAATGAGTATAACTGAACATATGTGTTTTGCACCGATATTCTCCTCTGATATTGGCTGAAAATATAGCCTCCAGATAGAATGTGGATTTTGATATAGATTGATAGGTTATTCAGAAGTATTAAACGATCAAAAGCCTTAATGAAGACATCCCATTCACAATATGTGTTTAGGAAAGGAATGTTCAATGGAAAATGTATCATCAGCTCACAGTTTTTGCTTTTTGTACTCGTTGTGTCAGAAAATTTTTTGGATAAGTTTTTATGATCTACGTTTCATAGGCTCTACGTGTGATTCCAGGGATAACATCATCATCGTTATCAATTATATTTCTATCAATGGAAAAACGCCATTCCAATCTCTTTCAATGATGTACTCAATTGCACTGACCTTTACTACGTTTTAGTAGCCGACCTTCCGATTTCATCGCTTTATCTTGTCTCCTTTCTCCCTCACTGTGTTTATTCGCCCATCTTCACAAAACTGTTAGTTTTTTGCTCCACCTGTTGTTATTAGTTCTTGGTTAGAGTCCAATCCATCCCCATTTTTGTAGCCTAATTATAATAACCTTCAACTTTCCCCTCTGTTGGATCCATGCTGCTATTCTTCTATCTCTTGTTCTTTACACAGCTCTCTCTGCAATGTCAAAATCTCGGTTTATTTTGTATCTTTTAAGTTTCACTAGTCATAGTTGGTATTTTGCATTAATTGTTTACTTTACATTTGAAGTATATTGGCTGATTGCACTATTGTATATTTATATCCATACCAAATACTTTACAGCTGATTGTTATGGGTCGTTTTATTGAAAGCATTAGTTGACCAAGTTGAATACATTTTTCAAGCTGTTATTAAGCTTCATCCTCTATTTTTAATGGTCTTTGTGGACTCGTTAAACATTATTTTCTGAATTTTCAACCGTATTTCTTAGATTCCCTTATCTAGATCACTCAACGTGTTTTCCAATTTTTCTGATGCTTTTGACGCTATGTGAGCGTCATTAGGGTATCTTAAGTGGATCAAATATGCTGTATGTTACTGCCATTCCTTCGAGGTTAGTTTTCTGAATTTTTTCACGTATGCGTTCATGGATAGATATGCTGAGGGACTCTGATATATACATTTTAAATGATATGAAAAATATGTCTGTTTGCTCAGTATAAATCTTCAAGGAAGAGGTTCCAAGATATTAAAAAAAAAAATACAACAGGGAATAATCCTTGTCCTTTGTGAATGATGACCAGCGTTGTGTCGTCCTCATCGTTAAGAATGGCTTTGTGGTGGCTGTGGGTCTTACTTCTACTCGAACTGTAGCACACATCAAAACATCGGTGGGATGCAGCAGCGGAGATTACTTTAAGTCAAATATACATACGAGTTAGGGTCCAAACATTAAATTTTGCTCTAGCATCAGAAATATTCATCTTGTTGGTGCAAAAAATCAAGCCAGTTTAACACGAATACCGCTAAGCGAAAAAAATCATATACAAGGATTGGAAGTTGTTGATGCTAAACTGCAACTTTGACGTTTCAGTTTTCCTCATGCTGCAAGCTATATTCAATTTGGTTACGACCAAAACAGGTAGGGTAAAGAGTAAGTGTACAGTCAATGAGCAGCGATATGGAAGTCAAAACCTTCTATATGTATCATCAGTTAAAAATCAGTTGGCATTGAAGGCAGCCATAATTAGTGTTCAATTAGCTCTCCGCCGCCGGATATATTCTATTCTATCAGGGAATTACTCAAGTGTGATCCTGTGCCAGACTTTTCAACTTCGTAACTATCAATATAGTTGTCATCACTACTTACGAAACTTAGTATAAGTATATTCGTCTGAAACATGTATCACTCACACAAATATGTTTCAGTCTTGTAACCATTGTAAATTATGAGGGAAGAAGATTGAAATTGAACAAGACAAAGTCTACTCAGCCTCTCAATACAATCAATCACTTGACTTTTCACTTTTGGAAGCATGCTTTGTTTGCGATGACAATTAAAAAATTGGAAAAGTGGAATGATCAATGGCTCGATAACTTTTTCTCCTTTTTTTGTTTGATGGTCATCACCAAAAGAATCCCTATTTTAAAAACATCAGCACGAATATTACCTGGCACAAACCAAAGGATCAATTTAGCAAAACTTTACATTGTCAATATATCCCTGATCCAACCTTGAAAAATTCGTTTTGGGGTAGGTATTCTGAGCATATAAATGAGAAAATGTTTCCATTTATGGTTCCTAAATCCATTGGTGTGGCTTGGTACGAGGCACATACATTCATAGTCATCCAGCCAAACTCAGCAGATGGAGATACCTATAAAGATGCAGACTATGTGATGTTCACAGTTTTGATTCCATATATAAGATTTGGACAAATATGAACAAGACACAAAGAAACGAAAATTGTGAAGTGTCAAATCAGAGCATCATAATTGCCTTTTAACTTTTACGTAACTGCATGCATAGCTATTCCCATAGAATTTCAATTTGATAATTTTTTTTTCATGCAATTGCATGATTAGATATCGTTATGCAGGTTTTGATTCGTTTATTGCCTTCAAACGCAAAAGCTTGCATAGCTATAGCTATACAATGGTGAATTGATTCATTGCCTTTCAGCATATCTGCATGTATGAATATTGCTATACAGTTGTCAATTCATTCATTAACGTTTAACGTAACTGCATGCATAGTGATTGTTATAAACTGTCAATTCATTCATTGACTTCCAATGCAAATGTATGCATAAATATTGTGATACGGGAGTTAAATTGTCATTCCCTATAAAAGTAACTGCATGCGTATATATTTTCAAACAAGTGTAAATTTGTTCATCGCTTTTCAACGTAGGTACATGCATAGATATCGTTGAACAGGTGTCAATCAATTCATTGCTTTTTAATGTAAGTGCATGCATCGATATTGTCATCAGTTGTCCATTCATTTTTTTGCTATAAGCTTAACTGCATGAATGGTTATTGTTATAGAGGTGTCAATCCATTCATTGCTTTTAAACGTAAAAAGATCATAGTTATTGTTCTACGGGGGGGGGGGCATTTTTTTCCTAGCTTTTTACTGCAAGGGCATGCATGGATATTGTTATAGAAGTGTCACTTCTTTATTGCTTTTCAATGTAAATGCATACATAGTTATTGTTAAACAGGCGTCATTTCGATTTGCAATTTTAGTTCATTGCCTTCCAACGTAATTGCATGCATAGATATTGTTACACAAGAGTCGATTTTTTTATTGCTTTTCACCTTGACTGCATGCTTGGGTATTATTTTACAGATCTTAATCTGTTCATTGTCCTTTGATGTAAATGCGTGCGTAAATATACGGGTTTTGATTTGTTTATTGCCTTTCATCTTGGCTGCATGCATAGCTATTGTTAAACAAGTTTCATATCGTTTATACATCGTATAAGTGTCAATTGGCTTTTTAATGTAACTGCAAGCATAGCTGTTGCAATATAGTTTTCAGTTCATTTGGATATTGTTACATAGGTTTTAAATCGTCCATTGCCCTTTAATGTAACTGCAATAGATATTTTTATACAGGTTTTAATTCGTTAGTGCCTATTCAACTTAACAACATGCATAGATATTGTTCGACAGGTGCCAATCCATTTATCAGTCCTAATGTAATTGCATAAATAGATAACGTTATACAGCTGTCGATTATCAGAAGAACGCAGAATATTTCAAGTTTTATTTGATGAATAAGACAAGAATTACAATCAATCCTTGCTTGTTTGATAGTTTCCATCGGTTGTTTTTAAACGAAAAATCTCAACATTACTTGACAAGATCATTTATTCATATGAATTTACATAATCAATACATAATCATAACATTATGATATGACATTGCGCCACTTTTCACTTGAATTGTGTTTTCCATTAAAAAAATCGATTTTAATTTTGATTTTGATTCATTCTTTTAAAAAGTTATTTATATATTGACATCGATTGAACTGCTGACCAATGTGGATAAATGGAGCGAAACAAGTAATCTTTAAAAGTAGATGGTCTGTTGATAACATTGTAGGTAGAGAATTTGCTATCCCTGCTCAATTTTTCAAGTTGCTGCCTCGCATTGCTGCAATTTTTCTTGCAACAGATTCATCAAGCAATTCAATTACCCATAAAAAGGAATATTGTTGCATTATCGCTGCATCTTCGATATGCAGTTTTAAATAGGGTGTTATGTTAAAGATGAAAATGACTTTTGAGTAAAGTGATAATAATTATAATAATAATATGACACTATTGTTCTTTTGAAAAAGTATCTGTTTTTTTCCTGCAATATGAAGTCAACAGAGATTAAGTTTGCTTCGACTGCAACCCATGTAGGTTGTCTCATTGACCTGTGAAACCTTGGCCCAACATTCATACGTGTATACAAACACCTATTCTATCGCACACATGCACGCATAAACATGCTGATACTCAAAAGAGGAACTGCCATTTAGTCCGACAGCAATTTAGCGGGATAAATGACAACTGAACCCTTATCACATAGCATAATGCGTCATCAGCCTGGATCTATGCCTATGGTAGCCTTGTGGAGGATAGAATTTTTCCGATGATTTGTAGCAATTTATCAACCGAGATTTTGCCAACTTCCAAATGCTGGAGCTGGTCTCGATTTAGAACCCATTTCCTTTGATTCCAATTTCTGTAATAAATCCTTTTTTTCTTTTATTGGGATTTTGTCCTAAATGACATTTTATTGTGTCATGCAATAAAAGGTACATAAGTGTTTGAACACTGACCGAATTTCCTATACGCATGATCGTGTAAAATAGATTTTCTAAATCCATTATTTTTGAAAAGGCTGAATTTGGCCATCTCCAAAAGGCTGAATGCGTCCTACTCCAGATGAGTGATCTCATAAACAATAAAGAGCTGAGTAAGCGTCAAAGGTACTGTGCAGATTTTTTTTCTGACAAAAAGGATACTAAATGACATAGCATTAACCCAACAAAACGGGTAAAATATCCGTATTAGCATTCTTTGAGTAACAGATTTCCTGAGCCAAATTATCAAAGAGGCCTGAATTCTGCTTTTCGTTTGCATAATCAACGTAACCACTATCAACTCACTTCTTTTTTCTTGCCTGTGATCATGTAACTTAGAGTTATGTGCTTTATTCGCACAAAAGCTTCGTACAGTTAGACATAAATGAAATGAGAATCTGAGAAAATCGAACCTATCAACATGAGGTGGAGGATTATCGTTACTAACAGCAAGAAATGTCAATTGAATGTCTGATATGGACAGCTTTTATGAAGGAAACACTTCAACGTTTCAGTTCAGATCGAATGCAATATTTCGATGTTTCTATTGTAGATATAATTTACGCTGGCTGAGATAGCGACCAGCTTTTTTATTGGCCGGCAGATAAGTGACCAATTATCAGTGTAATGGGTTTTAGAGAACCCAAAAACCAGTCAGACTAAGACTAAAAATATTAGATATACAGAATAGAAAGCATCAAGAACGAAATGCAGGAAAAAACAAACATAACAAATAGACAATAGTATATGAAAATGCCAAATAGATGTAATATTGCACGAAAAATAGAAAAAAAGGATTAAAAATTGGTCAGTTAACATTGGAATAATGTTTCTTTGCCTGAAAGCAATACTTGAGGGAATCGATATCAATAATAGTGGTAAACGGCATCACAAGAGCTGGAGGGTGATTGTCTTGTCGATGACGATGCTAAAATCCACTAACTAACCAGCTATATTTTAGATATTCGGCAAGTTCATGATATTATTATGACAGTTACAGAATTCATAGAATTATGGACACCCATATACATAGATAGTAGCTGTATGTAATCAGGACACATTATTATTCAGGGTATCTTAATGCTATAGATTGATGAGCATCTGAAATATAACAAGAGATCTGGAGATAAATCTGTAATTAATGACGTCTCTGCTCTGCGATGACATGTGGTCCATGAATACAAACTATTAAATATTTAATCTCCAATGATGACTTTGCTAACCCTAGTAGTCGGAAGCAGCAACCATTTCTCCAGAGTGCGTCTATGCATTGGTATATTTAGCAAATATAGTAGACTCGCGTTATAACAAATCCCACGGGGAGTATTCTTATAACAATTGCAGGACGGGGAATTAAAAAAACACGGAATGCCAGTTTATAAAATATGGCATGAGATCTATAAAATATGACAAGATTTCTTTACTTTTTAATTTGCTTTTGTGAAAATGTGATTATCCGTCAAAATCCTCTAAAACAAACGATTCATATGAACACGTGTTTTATTAAGTTATGCTGTTACCACCTGTGTTTACTGTTCTTAGAGGACAAGGCCTACTTTGTAGATTAGGGTGGTGTATATCCTACTGAAAGTCATCGTTGTTCCCAATTAAAAGCAAGGATCTTGAATACAATCAGTTCTTAGAGGACAAGGCCTGCTTTGTAGATTAGGGTGGTGTATATCCTACTGAAAGTCATCGTTGTTCCCAATTAAAAGCAAGGATCTTGAATACAATCAGTTTTTGGAAGGTTGAAATTACACAATTTCAAATTAAATTCACTTTTGGATCTTTTACCGGCCTTAGCTTAGCAAACATTTACAGAATGAGCGAGGAGTAAGTCTCAATAAAAAAATGAAAAAAACTTTTGTATATCCGTGAATTTATTTGCTGAATTAACCAGTTAAAACATTTCCCATCCAGTATTCAGAGAGCATGGTCGTTGGTCGTGTTACTTGATAAATGAACAAAGCTTCCAAGAGTCGGAGCCCAGCGGAAAAAACGGAATTCCACCACCATCATCATCATCATCATCATCATCATCATCATCATCATCATCAGTTTTGTCTTGACTGACGTTGGACTAAGACTTTCCCAGAGTTTTTTCCTGACCATTCTATCATTTCAGCCGGTCGTAATTCTTCATGTGATCTCTAAGGGGTCCACGTTGTGAGTCATGATATCCAGCCGTAGTCTTATATTATTGCATGATGACCAGCTCATTGCCAGTGAATTTTCCACTGAATTTTATGATGTCTAGGACCACTGTAGTATATTGTGTTGTCTTATGATATCTCCAAGTGATGTTAAATATGATTTTACGATGTGTACGTTGCATGGTCTCACTTTCAGTCTCTTGATTAATTCCATGATTCAATTCCATAAGTGATTATTTGGTTATATATACTTCTTATTAAAACTTATGAGATATTTTTGTTCTTGAAGGTTGGGCTTCCTTTACCAATTGTTTACCTTCCTATGATTTTTTGCTATTTTTTTTCTTCTCTTGGATTTCATGGAGATTTATTGTTCTAAGATATACTTTCTCCACCTCTGCGTTTTGATTTTGTCTTCAGCATGTTTGTTGTACATGACCTTAGTTTTACTGAAGTTTATATGAAAACTAACTTTTTTGCTCTTTTCATTCAGTTCGTCTAGCATCACTTGGAGGTCAAGATGGCTCTTAGGCATTTGCTGTCCATTCCAATTCTTTGATTTTTTAAATTTACGTTCCTGAAGATCAACTCGGGGTAGGCTGTAAAGGGTTTAGATGTGCTTCTACACCATGTCTTACCCCATTTTGAAGCTGAAAGGGTTCGGAAACTTCATGTAGTTTGTGACTATATATGTTGCAATACTCTGACGTATACAGAATCTACACAATGTACTGTGATAGCATCAATGACATGAGGAATTTCCATACTGTCAAAAGTATTTTTGTTGAATTATTGAATGAGGATTGTCAATGGTGGAGTTGCTTCTTATAAAGCCACTTGTTGTCAGGGTTACTTTTCATTTGGAGCGTTATTGATTCAGTTGGTGATGACTTTTGTAATGAGTGTGTAGATGCTGTTGAGTAAACATATTCGTTCGTAGTTATTGAGGTTTTACGGGTTTCTTTTGTCAAATAAGAACATTATGATTATTGATGGCTCGTTTCACCTCCCATGGAATACCTTCTGGGAAATCTTCAGACTGATTGCACACGGTTTACACATCCTGTTCGTTGTTTTGTGTTCCTTGTTTGGATGAGTAGAACTTTTGGTTAAATTCTTGGGGTACTGTCAACAATCCAGTCTCTGTCCGTTGTTAGGTCTCGATTTTTCAGTACATTAGTTATTTTCTTCCGTTTTGTACTGAGACTTTTGTTATTAATATTGTAACCCTAACTTTATCAGGATTCTCTGATGATTGCCCCTTTGTATTATCTTTTGTATTTTTTTTTTCATTTCTTTTCGACGGTTCTATTTAGTTCCGTTGTTTCAATCTTTTCTCTTGTCATTGTCAGTTGCTTGGGTTTACTGCATTTACTTTGAGATTTTTCGTTTAATCCGAGTGTTCGCTGATTTTTCCTTTACTCTTTTATAAGAATATTGTGGCAACTCTTGGCTAGAGAGGCTGTTACTTCTTATTTAGTGTTGAGTTAACATCTAAGTGACATGGTGTGCATGTATCTAATTCAGTGTGTCTAGGTAGCACATGGTATTTATTGTTGCAACGAGTTGTTACAAATCAGTTATCAAATAGATCATTATCTGTATTATCTTGGGATGCAGGTGAGGTTTTGGCATTTGTGTGAGGATACTATTTGTCAGGTATGGTGTAAACCACCTTTGTGGCATGTGTCTGCAAGTGCACATGGTATACATGCGCTTGTGTTTGTCATATATGTATACATGCGTGCACATGTAGCATATACATGTTCACATGTGTACGCATGTGACACATGCATGTTTGCTTATGAAACATGTAACTTGTATGTGTGTGGTATGTATGTGCATGTGTGTAAGTACTTGTGATATGTGTATACATGTATTTGGCATGTGTGTGTCAGTTATTGGGGAAAGTTAATTCGCAGAAAATATATCATGCACTATCAGGCGTTTGAATGGCATGTCGTAAATCTGTCAAATAGCAAAACCATTTTGTGCTTACAAATGAATTTTCTTCTATGAAAATGAATTGGTTCTTGTCAAAACCAGTGCATTCAGCGTTTTGGAGACTATTTTATGACAACCTAGCGACAGATATGCACTGTGAATGAGATAAAATCTAAAATATTTCAGTATATCACTGGAGAGACACGATTACGTGAAGTCATCTCAACGTGTGTCTTATGTAATCCTTAAGTCAGCTTAAAGCTCAATCACTCAATTTTATTCCACATGGAGCAAGTTGGCTTTTTCAAGAAACTAAAACTGGTAATAAGTATATTATAGCCATAACTGACCATTTCTCCAAGTGGTCCAGCTATTCTGGATAAGAGTGCAAGATAGTACCTTTGCTCTTATCAGTAACCAGAAAAATGAATTCGTAAACAACGTTATTGACATTGTTATGGGTTGTTCCTAGACGGATCACTCATAGCTCAAGCATATCATCTAAAATCAGACAGCCAAAGAGAACATGGCAACAGCATACCTAAGGTTGCACTGAATAAGCTCGTCGGTAACCAATCTATTTATTGATGTCAGTGCATTGCAGGTATTTTCTCTCCTTATGACACATCTATCCATATTTCAACGGGGTGCACACTCGTCCAAGTAATGTACAGCTGTAGTGCTAAGCTGTTAATCGACCAAATGTCTAGCTACATAAATGATGCAGCACTGCTTCCAGACTGAGCCAGTCCTGATGTTTGTGGGCTCTTCATAACTTTCTAAAGATATACACTCAGCAGTTTCCAATACGTAGTCTCGTCAGATGGATGATTATTATCGCCACCATAAAAGCATCAAAGAGATAATGACCAGGACCATAGTTGGAGTCTGAAGCAGTCAATATCTACAGGTTTTGATCCAAATTGAAACCTCACTAGACTGGCCAATATACTTCTATTTGATTCCATAGCAATGCCTGTGTCAAGGTCCAAAGTAACACTTACCACGCAAGCAACCTAAACATCTACTCAGATGCTACATCATCATCATCCAATGTTTCCCATGACTGAAACATTCCTGATTAATCCATGATACCATAGCAACCCAAGAAGCCATAATAACTCGTGTTAGTCTACAGTGACACTGCTAGGATGTCTTTAACTTTGTGAAGATTTTTGCTTATTACGGGATCATTGGTGTTAAAATACTGACTGTTGGACGAAATACAGTGTAGTTGACCAACATTAATAGATAGTATGAAATGCAAGCAGATATCTCCTGATTGCAAATTGATACTGAAACGAAGTTTTTGTTCCAAGATTCAACAATCATGGACAATTTTTTGTTTTTCTATGATTGACTTCTCAACGTGTGACAGGTTACCTATGAAGAATGTTTTAAACACTGACAGAGTGTATTAATCATTATGTATGATATGGGAGGACTATTCTCCTCGTTTATGTGTCTATTCTGAACGTTTTAGACAACCTTGAATCCCCGTCCTGTGTGCAAGGGGATATCATCATGGGATTTCTGAAATATAGGTGACTTATGAAAAGAAAGGGACTTAGAAAAAAAAAGAGATTCCTGCAAAAAAAAGGACTTCAAAAACAGCGAAACAGATTACCAAACGCAATGGAGGGAAGTCGGAGGTTTCCCAAAAACACTGTCTTGATGCACAGATACGGATATGACGTGTCCGGTGCAACAGAGTGTGCCTTCTGAGTACTGATTCTACAATCTAGAATCAATAACATTTGGAGAAGACCGGAGGGTGGACGGCCTAATCTTGAAAAAGGAATAAACGAAGAAAATAGTCCGACCATTTGAAGAAAAGTCAAACAATATCAAATGAAAAAGGGAAGAGAGCTATTGCTCCTTCCATGTGTCTCACACTGTTTATGCCAGATGCTGGACGTGTCTACACCAGCACTTCAGGTGGTCCTGTACTCAAAATTCACTGGCAGGAGCGAATTTACTCTAATCTAAGGAGAGTAGAGGTGTAAGTAAAACGGGGTCATCTCGGTTTATAGACACTGGGACGTGCTAGGGCAATGATGATGGTAATCACCTCTGCTACATAGGATATTCTATGTATATCTATCGGCTTGCTATCAGCATGAGTCATGAGGGGGTTTGAATATCCTAGGGCAGTCTTGTTATCAACTGCTTTGAATGTTAAGAGGTCAATCTCACGTTGGGCTAATTTCATATCTTTGCCCAAATCAAAGCCTTCCAGATCATTGGCACGATCTTGAGAACCTACAGCTCTCACTCTCATCTTCTCTTGTTCTCCACGGTCCTAAAAAGATGATGGTAGATGTTACTTTATTGCCTTCTTTTGTTGGCCTAGTGATTTTCTTCTTTAGTATGGGATTCATTGAGTATGCTGCCGGACAATCAAGCATTGGGACATTGTTTAAAGTTGATAGGTTGTCCTATTTTCAATGAACTTATTTGTGTCAAATGAGTTCAGAGTGTGCAGCCAATGTGCCCTTCCAAGACATACATTGCATTTTACGACCTATTCCAGGTCAAGCTTCGGGGTATAGGGTGCTTGATAAAAGTTGTTCGCGAACTTTGTTTGTAATGTTACCGTGTCCAAGGAAGAGCATAATAGGTCCATTGGGTCCAAGTATTGGAATGGGGGGAGCCTCCAAGTAGGGCTGACGAATAGCATTGTCATGAGTTTTGATCTGTTGTCTCGAATTTCGTTACATTCACTAAAACAGACTTGTCCTTCAATTGATCCTATTAGGTATCCATAAGCCCCAAACTGTTTACATAGTCTTGAACATTCAGGTTCAGGTTCTGAGAAGTTATGCAGAACTTGACATGATCATCAGAGAAACTGAAGAATTCTGAACGTGACGAAAATCTCAGTTGTTTTGCTCAGCAATCATTGCAAAAGCTCTCACTGCCCTCCCCAGTGCCTTGTGTGACAGACTTAACCAGACATATCCGGAAAACTTGCTTCGTCATACTAATGAGTGGAGTCTCTTCGTCTGGTGTCGATCCTGAGTGGAGTATTATGCTTCTTACTATTACGCTCTGTGTATTTGATTGATTTGCTCATTAACTTTTCTACCATTTGTGTTGTAATATTTAGAACAAATCCATTCTCTTTCAGTTGAGTAGGACATTCAGCTAGAGGCTTCTCACGAAAGGTGCAGCATTTCTGTACAAAGAGCTGTAGAACACTGATGATCACCATCTTTAGCCTTTTTATCTCGATGATTTTAGGAGGTTGAGGACATGGGGAAAACATATTAATGCAGTATGACACCCTCCTACCCATTTCATTCCCCCAAAACTCTTTTTACTTTCTAGGGAACGTCTGGATGGACGAGGCCAGATCTGATGATGTAGCCTATGGGTGAAACTCATTCCTCATCTTGGTACACTGACAATCTATAAGCCCTATGAATGGTGGGTATAGAACGTGATGTTGCTGCTTGTAGTTAGAACTAAAGGATATCCACTTCTCTAGATGGCTGAGAGAAAGTTTTTCCACTGAATGGCTGATGCCTCGAGGTGTGTTTCAAAGAGCAGGACCAAGGAGATGACCATCACCATTGACTGGCGGAATCACTACAAGCGGATAACTCAACTTTTGTAGTTTTGGAAAATTTCGCCAGCGATTGTGGATTTTCGATCACCTCTGAGGAGCCATAACACTCTTTGGGTCCGTCCCATATCATCGTATGTCCTCTCTGTTGATGATTCAGTGAACATTTTCTTGATTTCCCAGCCACTTTGAAAAGAGATCCATTGATCCACTGCTTGTCAGGCCGAGATTTTTGGTGGGGTCCTAGATACAACTGTACTGCCAAAATGGCATAGGATGCGCGCCTATTTATCTAGATTGCAAATTGATACCGGAACGAAAAAATCGCTCAAAGGTTCAAGAATGATAGGAGTGTCTATAATCAACTTCTTGTTACATGACTAGTTAAGACAAATCACAAAATATTCAAGGAAAATATTTCAAATGCTGAAAGCCAGGGGCCAAGCGGTACCCGACATAATTTTCAGCCTTTCACTTAAATTGAACACTAAAAAGAAACAAAATGGAATAGAACATATCCCATGATAATAACACACATTCACAAACACGCACACAAACAAGAAAGCATATATATATATATATATATATATATATATATATATATATATATATATATACATATATATTTATATATATATATATATATATATATACATATATATATATGTATATAAATAGTATATTCGTCGTCCAAATCATTTGTCATAATTAGGTTGTTGATTTGGTAAAATACGTATATATATATATATATATATATATATATATACATACGTATATATATATATATATATATATATATATATATATATATATATATATATATATATATGTGTGTGTGTGTGTGTGTGTGTGTAAATTGCTAAATCAACAACCTAATTATGACAAATGGTTTTGACTACGAATTTATTCTTCCAAGATGATCAATTACGTGGTAATTTAGCATTTTATATCAATTGCTCAGATTTTGACGTGAAAACTTCACACCAAAATTCAGCTGATAAGTATGTGTCAGGTTTATTGATCAACTTTGTATATTTGAAATGTACACAGAATCCATAATAGCAGCGATGACCTATGGATGCAAAACATGGAAATCAACAGAAGACATTTAAAACCAACTTACACTAGCAAAAGATCCATGAATAAGCTATGGTGAATTTTGATATATTGAGAAGAATCATCATAAATCCAAGAGAGGGATAAGGTGAGATAATTTAACAGCAAGGATGAAGATTAGGTGGAGACTTACCGAGGACAAATGAGAATAGAAGGAGCAGAAGATGATCAAATTTGTGCCAATATGACAGTAAACATAGTATGGAAAGACAAGACAGGAATATGATCGATTAGACATGGCAGAAATCAACACAGTTGCGGTTGAAAAGACCATCAATGGTCTTATAATGGTCATTTTGTTTGTTGATTTTTTGTGAACTAGTGTCTAAAAATCTATAATAACTCACCATGAGTGCTGTATGAGTTCTATCTTCATTGTGTTCATTGTGGGATAAGCTTTGTATATTTGTAACTAATGTTTAATTATACTTCATATCTGATCAGTTTCATCAAAATGAATACACATCTGGAAAACAATCTCTAAACACATCAAAAAAATATGAATCATCTCTGAAAATAAAACATCATCAGATTCAGACAAAGATCTATTCTTGGTATGTGAAGGAAACAAATTATTTGATACCTTTTCCTCAATCTCTTTTTTCACAGCACACGATTTTTTTTCAAAAACCATCAACCAGTACTCTCGACATCAACTGTCAGCATCAACATAGTCAAAATTGTCATAAGATTTTTTCGTCTATGTATGTATCACGCTGGATTGATCCCTTAATCTGTCCAGCAGCATGTACATTTTTTCAATTTAAAAAAAGTAGATTTTTCCATTGATCATTCCTCAACAACAGCCGAATGACGTACCATATTCATTGATTACTCTTTCCGCAATCTTATAATCAATCACCCTCGGCAGGAAATGCTGCCAAGAGACGTTATTTACTTGGTGGTTCTTGTAATTGACTATTCAGGTTGTCTGTTCAGACCTAATTCATAATTTCTCTACCAAAGAAGTGGAGAAATTTTGACGATGACGCTATGTAGTATCTGGAACTAGTAGATGTAGCTCCAGGAAGAAGTGAAGTTTTCAAAAAGACTGTTATCTGTGTGTGGTTCATCGGACCTTTTGATATCATACAAAAGAAGCTCTGTGGGGAAAACCTGGTACTAAGATGAATAGAAATATGATCTACCCAATGAAAGACGTCCTATTTATCAATGCTATCAGTATGACTTCAAAATTAAAGAATGAAGAAAAAACGGAGTTGTGACGTATATACAACTGATGGCGGAGTTTACTTTTGTGCCAATGGGCTGACCAGGATTCAAATGGAACAGTAGCTATTTCCACTTAGAATATTAGTTCAACACAATTTCTGTTGCCCCCCATTCAGTGTTGTCATTGACAAAGCTAATATTAGTTAATATAGGACTTCTTCACACTGAATTACGATACAACAAGCTTTTTGTCAAATTCAAAATAAAATTACAGTGCAACTTATATTGCAACCAAAGGTTGGCACAAAAAAATAAACGTGTTACTTGACATATTGAGAAGTAAATGCTTAATTTAACACAGCCTGCACATAAGTCACATACATAGATAGCCAGCCAATCTGATCCAAGGAAACATGATGTTGATGCTGACAGTTTTTTTCGCTTATTTCGGTGAATACATTTAAACTTTGTATCATAAGCTTCACGCAATATTATTGAATAGCATGCAATCAGGTGAAATCCATATAACACCTGGGGTTAACAATGAATATAAGGTGGATTCAGCGATTGAAAAAATATCATTCACCAGGAACGGTCCACATTAAATTGTCTCACATGTCAAACGATTTCCTATTTTATTTAATCGTGAGTTGATCTTGAGAAGACTTGCTTTCACACATTTGTATCAGAGTTCTTTGTTTTCAGATTGTCACCTAAAGCTCTAATCTTGTCATTTCTCACACAACTAACCAGCATAGCCCTTTAGCGTAATCCTAAGTGCTTACTGAGTTTTATCGTGACGCCACTTCACTGTCTACCTTTTCTTTACTGATTCCTTCGCAATAATCTAGTTTCTCAAGTGAACAATGCGAACTCGATTGGTGTCAGCTGACAAGCCACGTTTTAACGCCAGCCTGAGGTGGTCTTTGTAAAGAAAAATTGTCACCACCGTAGGAGGTGATTACAAAATGGTGGCTAGGAATCATGATGGCGTCAAAGAAAACAGTTCTTGTGCCTTTCTGCAGAGAACGAAGATGGTGTGGAGTATTGATCGAATAATTGTTTCCAGGAGGAACTTCTTTGGTTGTGTGTATATGTGAGTGTGTGCATGTGTGTGTGTGTGTGTGAGAGAGAGAGAGAAAGAGAGACAGAGAGAGACAGAGACAGAGAAAAACAGAGAGAGGGAGGGAGAGGGCTTTTTTTCAAATATAATGGCCCTAAATAAAAACGTCCGATGAAATAAGATCTAAAACGTCAACACAAGCAAATATATTGTGAATGAGGGATTGATTTAATCCTCTGGTTATTTTGAAAGGATTTTGTGGATTTTGAGATTAAAAAAAAAACAGAAATAAGTACTAGTACGTAAGTAGACATAAGTACAGTCATTTCATATTACACCGATACTACGTCAATATTACTGGAGAAAAACCGGAACAAAGTGCCTAGCAAAGGATGATTGCTAACAGTTTAGATGGTAGACCTGAATTATTTCGAGCTTCACAAGCCAGGTAGGAGTAAAGTAATAAACAAACACCACCTGTGTTGGCTCCATGATTAGCAAACCGTTCTTGAATGCAAATTGAATTGTGTGATGATCTCATTCCTCACTGGTGACCAAATATGTTGTCAGTATACAAGAGTTTTTTTTTATGCTCATTGAATAACTACAAGAATTGTTGATGCAAAAATGATAGCAGTTTTTTACCCATCAATCTTGAAATAATATTCCAGGCTAAAATGAAACTCATTAATCGAAATAAAACCTTTTTTCCAACTAAATACAAGGCTATTCATTCTAAAAGCATATGCGTATTGTTCTTAGAACCAATGAATCTTTTGAAAGTGTTTTGAGCTGCTGGTAGGTTGTTGAAGACCTTTTGTTGCTGGAAGTGTTCGAAATGCTCGAAAAAGTGGCAGTCGTGGAGACATATGTCGATCTAGGGGAGGTAAAATTTGGAAAATAGTTCGTACAGTTTCTGCATGATAATTTGCACCAAATGCAATTGGTAAACAGGTGATATTGCGAGCTGCTTTAATTGCTCGGTGATGTTGATTTTGGAATGTTTATTTTTTAGACAGCTTATAAGAATCACACATTTTGGGGGAACGGAAAAAGAGTACAACAGAGAAAGGGGACTGAGAGTTTTTATTTATAGTCACCAGTCATAGTCACATGATCTTGAAAACAGAAGAATAAAGGCAAACAGTCCAATCCGTCGCCGTCGCATCAACCCCAACCTCAGTTGACGAGGGAACCCGCAAAGTGATGTCTTGCTCCTCCAAGTCAGAGTTGTGTTTTCAAGTTATTGTCTTTTGACAAATTTCAAATCTCACACCAAGTAAAACTTTCGATTCTATTGGTCAGCCGAGGTCATGTGTACGATTCCTAGATATCCCCGAATCCTGACATCTAATACGGGAACATAATTATACGAAGTAGATACCAACAATGGATTTCTCCGTCTGGGTCAACGCCTGACATTTTCAGAGGGGAAGCAGTGTCTACATTCAATCCAGCGAAAAATAAAGGTGGAAAAAACTAATGACTTTCATTCAATTTATTCTGGATCCCTTTCAAATTAACATTCTGATATTATACAATCAGTATTTAGAAAATAAAGCATTCCTGCTCAATCTTATGACCGTCCTATGCTTTTCATTTTGTCCTATTGGTATATGTATATATATATACATGTGTGTGTGTGTGTGTGTGTGTGTGTGTGAATGTATGTGTCTTTGTCTGCCTGTGTGAGCGTGAGTAAATGCTTGTGTGTGTGCTTATAGCTTCTTATTGCAAATGAAGGGTTTTTTTCACAAAGGTAATATTTAATCGTGTATAATTCAGGATGACTTTGCATTTCATATTGCAGAATTCATTTTTTTCAGGCGCTCATTCATAATATTTCGATATGATACTATATTCCTTGACGTGAAAATCTATAAGAAAAGAGAATGTCAACAACAAAAGAAAAGTTCATTATTCAAACTCCAAATATGAAATTCCCGATCGTATCAGAGAGTTTGAATATGGACATATTTCCTCAGTCTATGATAAATCGGTATAGCAGCCAATATATTATCCGCTATCATGACAGTAAACATTGCTGTTTGTCTTACATTCTGTTCTTTACAAGAGCTGGGAAGAATTTGCTGGTTGAAGAGTAGTGTGTCATTTTTTAGATTGGATATAACACGGATCAATTGTATAATTCATTAGTCAAAAATATAATCATCATTATTCGCAAGATACACCGAAAGTTAAGTTCTAATTATGATTTGCGATTCAATGATGAATCAAGAGTCATAAACGAATAGAAGAGACATCAATTTTATTGAACATATTTAAGCTTTTCTTCTGCTATCTTCTACCTTCTTTCAGGCAATTTCATATTTTTCATTACCAGAACGTTTGAACAATCGTTTGGTTAAAGAATGAGCTAGAGAGAATGAATTGCTGACAAAACCCAGCGTCTCCTTAGGAGAAAATCAACTGTAAACACATCAAAGGAGTTTCCCCTAGATTTTAAATTTTTTAAAAGGAAATAAAAGTGAAAATAATGTACCGTCGCTTTTGACCCCAGAACGGCAAAATGAGTTCCCCTTTGCCTATGATACCTATGAGTGAAGATGGGTTCCTGCTACAATTTGACACTTGCAAGTGGAAGAAATTTGCCCATTTATTTTTACCTAAGAAGAAATAGTAAAAAATTTAGATCCCTAAAAATGGAAGAAAAAATCTCCCTTTGATCTTGACAACAGAATTTTAAAAAAAAAAAACCTCATTGGTTCTTTAACACCCAAAAGTGAAAAAGTCCCCTCCATTTTTGTCAGTAAATGTGAAAAAAAATTTGATCTGATCTGATCCCTTGGATGAAAATGAATGGTGATCGGGTGGCGCCAAAACCGTCCTTGCCTATTCATCAAAGAAACATAAGTCTATCATTATACCGTTGAAATATCAAACCCTTCTTTTAAACTAATCAATCGACACGTTCAATTTGTCCAAATTGAAGCTCTCTTTATCTAAATTAATTAGTTTGTTTTACGTATTGAACTTATAAAAAAGACATTGTTCCAATCACTAAAACAACTCCTTATTTTGATGGTTACTGATCTTTGGTACAGCCAGTGTCGTTTAATCTCTCTTACCTAACGATCCTTTTAGTTGCACGTTGTTATAAACTTTATATACTTTGTTTTTTCTCCAATTAATATAAGTAAAAGATAAACAATTAATGTTTTTCTATTCTTGATTCGATAATTAAGGTATGTGACAGTATCCTCCATCATATAACAGTGAATATTCTAAAATGATATCTCCAGTACAAGAAAATGATATCTCAAAACAAGAAAAGTTGCAAAAATGATATTGAGGACATTCCTTAGTTAGAGACGTCAAACTCACGGACTTCTTTCATTTACTGACTGTTGTGAAAGCTTTATCTTATAAAAAAAAAAGTAAATGAGTTTAATGCAGTTTATTCACCTTTTGTAAACATGTCTCCGAAGCCAATGCAAATATAGGAAATGCACTTAAGAACAGGAAAACGATCACGATTGAAAATAAATTGATACAGGTCTAGTTTCACACTTGAAAGATGCTGTCATGTGACCAACACCAGCTTTCAAGAATGCTATATTGGGGATGATCAATTACAAAATTAGGAATAGGGGTGATCAATGAATAAATTCCTTCTCTTCCCTTCTGTAGCATTACTATGAAGTCCATATTGGAAAAAAGGTACTGGGAAAGTTTGAAAAAACATCAGAAGAGTTTCTCCTTAACATAATCTTTGAGCTCCTTACCTCCATTGTTATGGTGTGTACGCATGAGCCATGCATATACACATACATGAATAGATGCAGGTATAAATAGCTTACTAGCTGTTCAAAATTGGAGAAACTAACGTTGAAGATATCAACAGATTTTGTGGACGGCTAGCCGAGGAAGACTATAATACAACAGGGTAGCAACATTAATAGACTGGCAACTGAGCAGATGGATGTTATCAACACAAAACATAAACAGACATGGAAAAAAGGGCCATAAATTACTCTGGGATTTTGACATCCTAACTGATCACCCCATTCAAGAGAGAAGACCGGACCTGGTGATCGTGGATAAGATAAAGAGAACTTGATAAAAAATAGGTTGCCATGCCTGTAGATTATAAAGTGGCATCAATACTAGTAGATGTCATCGGACTGCACCAGAGGCACTGAAAATGAGATTGAAGGCGGCATAAATCTTGGTGCTTCTGAGGTGAGTACTAGACGAAGAGGGCTGAAGACTTGCAGTCACTCAGTCCCCAAAGGTGACCATCTGGTAATTGGTGTGAAAATGGGTATGGGGTAGTGAGAATTACTCATCACAGTGATAAATATCCCTCCAGCTGAGCTTAACCTAGCACAAGGCCTCAATATATGCCGCCAAGTGGGAATCGAATTCTCTTCAGAAGTAGTCAAGAGGTTGAGCGTTGACTGGCTCAAGACCACATCTGCGATGTTCCATGAGGTTTAAACACACTACGATAGTGATCGATAATTACTAAGCAGGGAATTGATTGGCAAAATTTCATGGATGACTATTGAACTAACTACTGTAGAAATTTATATTCAAGAATTCAGAGATATACTACTGTAGAAATTATTATTTACTAGCTAAACACAGCCTAAAATAATAATCACTTCAGAAATGATGAAATTTACTCTTTACTTAGGGCATCGTCCATGAAAGGTAAAGACCAAAAATATATAAAGTTCAAAGCCACTCAGATATCTATTATCTATTCCTCCCGATTTTACCCTTTTTAAATCTGAGGTACTTCGTGATGGAAAGCAATGATAACAAAGAGGAAAAGACAGTTACATGGGGGGCAACAGCATGAAAAAAAACACTTGTCAAAAAATTGAGAGGTCAGGTTAGTCACACAAAAGTAACTGTTACAACACTAACATCTTTTGGCAGCATGTTCAATCAGGCCTGTCGATTAAAAAAATTGAAAAAAGGGGTGTCCATGAATGAATTACTTGTGTCACCTTCTTGTGGGGTGTGGTTGTGATTATTAAACAAATTTGCCTCGTAAACAATGCCAGTCAAAATAAGCACAGCTATTTTGGGGAAACAGGAAAAAAAATCTTGTAGTGGATTATATGTTTAGATTTTCAATCGTTTTGCTTCACTGATGCACTCTGCATGCAGGGTGCATACCTGAATACATACATACGTAGATAGCCTGGTAGCCAGACATTGAAAACTAATGTTCACTCTTTTGATGACAGTTATGGTTCGAAAAAAAAAACAACAAAAATGTCATCAAGTAGTAATAGAATCCCTGCTAGGCAAAATACCTGCGAATATGACAAAACTGAGGATATAAAATCAAAAATTTATGTCCCTGCAATTTTGACCCCTAAAAGGCAAAACTAGTTCCTCTTTGCGTAGGAGAGAAAATCAGTCACCGCAAGTAGAAAAATGCCCCCTCAAATTTGCCCCAACAATTGACAGTAAAAAGATTGCCCGATTCCGACCATCGTCCCTAAAAGTAAGGAAAAAATATTCCTCCGTCGATTTCGACAACTAAAAGATAGAAAAATACCTCATTCCTTCTTAGGCCCGAAAGCAATAAGAAATGCCCCTCCAAATTCCAACTTTCCAAAATTACACCACGATTTAACCCCTGCAAATGAGGAACTGAAGTCTCCACCAGATTTTGAACTATGAAAATTGGAGAAATATCTGCTGAAAAGCGAGAAATATAAGAAAGAGAGAGAGAAAGAGAGAGTGAGAGAGTGAGAGAGAGGGGGGGGAGAGAGCGACTGAGATCGTAGGGAAGCAAACCAAGAAAAGAATAATTATGAATAATTAAACAAACAAAAAAAACTTTTACAGAAATATGGAATAAACGAGTGGTACTTTTATCCTCGTCACTCACTGCAATCAATGCCATTTTCTGACTTCTAGTTCTCATCAACAAACTCATTGTCATTTCTTGTGGCAGGCTTCATTAGATCCAGTGAACTAGTAATATCAAAAAATGGCAAGGATATTTTTGCATCAAACTATTCGAATAACATGTGGCAGGAAATGACAATGAATGATTGGTATACAAGATACTGCAGTGATGAACCGAAAAAGCAAGATGCAAAATCAAATTGATATCCTAGAAAAAAGATACTACTCAAACTTTATTGTTTAATAATCAAGTTTGTTTTTTTTTACTCCAACAAAACGAAGTACGAAGACGAAATACTTTTATTTTTCTATAAGTTTCCTGTTACCAGATGCCATTGACTGACAAATCAGCGAATGGTCAAGGTGAACTTGAAGTCTGGTATAATGTGATGATAGCCATCTTGTGAGTTTTGTCATTGACAAGGATTTGCGTTCAAGAAAGATTCTGCTTTGTCAGCCGGTCGATCCTGGCACTATTTTAACTTGTTTTCTTTCTTTTATCAATGCTATCCATTCTTTTCTTTGCCTTTTATCCCAAGTTTTCGAAGTTCCATTTCTATCTTTTTTTTCTTGCAAAATACATTTTATACACAGATTTTTTTCAGTCTATCTATGAAGACAAAAATGGAACAAATCTGTTATTGGATTGGTAAGAAAAGAACGTGTCAGAGAACAATGAAAAGAAAGCATACAAATCCTACTGAGTGTGAGAAAACAATCATTGAATATAATGTACGATTGATATACAAACAAATTTAAGAGAATAGCAAATTGAAAAAAATTACAAGTAAAATGGAAAAGTAAAAAGAGAAAGAGCTAATATTCGCAAGAAGAAAACTAAAATCAAGCAAAATATCAGGGGGAAAGTAAAAATTTATATATATATATTTATATATATATATATATATATATATATATATATATATATATGTGTGTGTGTGTGTGTGTGTGTGTGTGTTTGTTTGTGTGTGTGTGTATGTGCGTGCATATGTGTGTGTATGTTTGTGATGGGTCAGAAGGGACGGGGAATTCTTATCACTTTTAAGATGAATGAATAGAATTGATACTTTTTCCCACAATAAAGAGTCAACAATGATGGGAAGCACCTCTCTTTAAGCGGTTCAAAGTAAAGGAAAACTTGCCCCATCCTCTGAGGGTTCAAATTGGAGAGGAAATTTCTCACCACGTAATGTGTGAGAAGTAACGGTATATTTTCCCCTTTAAGGTGACAAAAGTTAAGTGGGGTTCCTCCTGATACACTTAATGAGTGCAGGGGTCTTTTAAGGGGTTAAAAAGGGAGACATTTCCCTGAACAAGAATCAAACTGAAAAGTTTTGGGAAAAAATATGTTTATTATATTCCAACGTATAGACCTTTGTTTAGTCCTGAATTTTTTACAGGAGAAGACTATGACTATTCTGCCATGATTTGTTTTAGAGACAAAAAGTTCAATTTTTGGCTTCAACCGAGTCATAAATCATAAAATCTCAGAAGAGAGGTGAACAACCTACCTCACTTCTATTGAGACTAAGGCTTGTAATATTGATATTTTATAAATTAAATGGTTGATTCATATATATATATATATATATATATATATATATATATATATATATATATATATATATATATATATATATAGGCCAAATAAGCTGTCTACGTGACGGGTAATATGTTGGTAATATATATTTGCCTTTGAAATGGACATCACTTTCAAATCTCTAAGAAAATGGCAGTTTAAAACGAATGTAATCAAGAGGTAATAATTTCCTAATTCGTTATTTACAGTTTGACATAGTAAGTATAGTAAGCAAGTGTTGGTTTTAAATCTCTACGGTAGTATATGTTCCGAATTTTTTTTTTGATAATTTTTTGACTAATAAACTGTCTCTGGAAGCATAAGAAAGCTGAGATCACTTTCAAAGTTTCAAGTTTTTAACTGATGTTCATAATGTAACTATTTATATGAGTGGTATCTCATGTAAGAGAAAGCTACCTTCTTGAAAATACCCACAGTTTGGCAGTTTCAGTTGTTTCAGCTCGTTAAGTTAGTCTCAATATGATGTTCAGTATGCGTAAGTAGATTTCAGTGTCAAATTACGAGCACTAAAGTAAGTGGGTAACAAGCCAACAACAAATCACCATTCTGTCAATAACTATGATATTCATTTCTGACCACTGATAACCATTTCGATAGTAATTCAAGCTTTACATTATACGTTAAATAGTTCTATTCTATCAGCGATACCTGCATTGATTCTTGGCCATTGTCAATTTTCAATGTATTTTCATATGTGATTTCCCTGTTTTTCTGTCCGTAACATTGGGTTCCTTCACCCAAAGATGATTAGTTTGCTGACTGAGACGTCTCCTTCTAGCTATTTTAACAATGACTCTCACATTGTAACTAGTTTCTTTAGTTTCCATTATAGAAACCTGCTAACCAAATACGGGTAGTCCTACATACCAAGGAGGCAGTGGAAGGTGAAATATGATTATGATCATTATAAATACCCTCTTTGCGTGTAAGTAACTTTTGTAAGGGGAGAGGCAACCTCTTGATTTGTGTCATCTTAGTCTAGCCTAACCTGGACGGGGGTAGAAAGTTATTGTGCAATTG
>OY735216.1:35298693-35341193 GCA_963457665.1 Thysanoteuthis rhombus
GATTGCTAATTCACAAAAGTTTTTGAAATCGGCAACCGTGCAAAATTGGGTGATTTTTTTTGTTTCGAAAAAAAACTTTTACGTAATGAAGCGATGATAACATGACATTGCTTGGACATTAATTCAAGCAAAGCACAAAAGGATAAATTGTAATGACTCTTTGATCTCAATTATGTAAACTATTTTGTTTCAGATACAAAACACCTTAACGGTTTCATTCATCAGCTGGGGTTCCATTCAACCAATTTGAGGTGATGGCAAAGCTGAAGTTTTCTTTTGGGTCATCATGCATGATTTGAGAAACGCACAGCGGGAGAACTCTCATAGAACGACACCACACATATGTGTGTACTTAATTTTGATATATGATATTTCTATCCCTCCATCTTTATACACACGCACACACACACACACACACATATATATATATATGTATATATATATATATACATATATATATGTATATATATATTTATATTTATATATATACATATATGTATATATGTATATTTATACACACACTCGCAAACACACACACACACACACACACACACACACACACATATATATATATATATATATAGTTTTGATGAATGGAATTATGGTTTAATAGGAAGAGAGTACATTAAATAGAATTCAAAGAGATATTTGTTTTTGCTGATGCAAATTTGTCCAGGTGTGCCAACAATGCCTAATCTAATATGTCTATTCGTCTGATTTGCAGCTTTTGGGAAACCAGAAGTTTCTCTTCATATCCTCACCATAGGAAAAAAAGCATGGATTTACAAGTCCCAACACCTGTGTTTGTTTAGGGAATAGAAAAAAAACTGCTTTCAAATAAGGATTTGCGGATGATGGCATGAAACACGAATAAATTTCATCAAGTTCTTTTCTATGATAAAGCTGAATAGATTTGAGTCTTTGTAGGTTGAGGTAATGGTAGGTATGGGATTCTGGGATGTCAAAAGAAATGCAAAACTACATGCACTGACTTTTTAGCAGTTTGCTGCAAGATGAAAGCTGAGTGCTTTTCTTCAATTTTCGCTTTTCTCAAATGTATAAAAGTAGCAAAAAGTGAACTTTCGGCCACTGGTAGATACATGGATACTCAGACCAAATCTTATGCCTGATGGATAGGAAGCAACCGAATGAACTGTAATCAGCTGGCTCGAAGAAACATGAACAATTAAAGAAATAAATGTCATTGGAAAAAAGTCTGCCACTGTCGTGTGTCTCCTTGATCATCATTTATGAGACCCTGGTTGCAAAACAGTTTGCTGCACAGAAAATTGAATCGTCAGCAAAGTTCAAACTTGAACAGAGGCGATCTACATTTTGTACCACGATCCTTGGAATAAATCTAAATACTTTCTCTGCTGCTACGGATTAAATAACTAGTTTGTGACATTCGTTCAGGTTATGTGGTCTCTATATCAATTGTTATATAACACAGAGATTTGAGAGGCAGAAGCGCAAAGAAAAAATGATATGTGATGCTCAGACAGGGACAGCTTGCAGCATCAAGATAATGGGAATATTTTCTTTATCTTATTTTTAATCGGTTTTCTTACTTGGTGCAGGTCTCATTTAAAAGACTAATTTGGTCACAGATACTCTGTATGTTCTCTATTAGCCATTCTGTCTGCTATCCAATGTAAGCAGTGCAATTGGAGGAATACACCTTTCAGAAATTTTCTCCGATGTTGTTTAAACAGGGCAAAGGTAATAAATAGCTGTGAGCATCTTGCATATTGGAATGAATGACTTGCAATAGGAATAATCTAGTGTAGATATAAGGGAGAACAAGATTGAAATGTTGAACGTGGAACTGGTGTGATGGAAGAAGGGATAAGTGTAAAGTCATTCGGAAGAGAAGACAACAACAATCCAATGAGAGCTCTTCCCACAATAACACACAAAAACAAATACAAATACAATTACATACATGTACACGACCACACACAAGCATACATGCAAGTTTTAATCTGTTTATTTGGCTGATTAACTAGGCTAAAAGTGACGCAAAACTAGTAGCCAATTCGGAGTTACAATAAAAGATGATCAATGAGCTGTTATAGAGAAAAAAGTAAAAAATATAGAAAGGTAGAAAACGGTAATAGACGCACGGTTTGCTTAGACGCTGACCTCTTTTATAAGTGCGCTGTGTTGGGAATGATCAATGGACATTCAGAAAAAAGGGCTGATCAATGAATTAATTACTTATCTAATATTTTGTTGGATAGAGATTACTAGATAACACTGAATCCAGAAACAAGTATGAACGCTAACGGACTCAAACAAAGGAATCATTTAGGCTTAAACATTGTTAATTAAACTTCCTCCTGCAAACCTTTTCGCGGGTTTGGTATTAGAAAAAAAAACAACTTTTTCTTAAGACAAAACAACCTTCTACCTCAAATAGTGCAGTCTATTTGCACCAACTATAAATAATGGGCATGCCTGGGCATCACATATCTTAGTTGTTCTACACGCATCTTTTTTTTCTCTCTCTCTCTCTCTCTCTCTCTCTCAAACTATTAAAGTTCTTTGTCGATACATAATCATATTAATCATATATATATATATATATATATATATATATATATATATATATATATATATATATCTCCATTCACTAAGGGAATAGTATTAAAATATGAAAAAAAAGTTCATGCATTTACCCACACACATGCTCAAACACACACACACACATATATATAATTTCACTCATTCAACAAATCGCTTATGCACATATTGGTATGCATTCACAAATGTAGGGAGGATATTTCATTCTATATACATTCATGTGTGTATGTGTGTGCGTCCTTACATGAATGTGCATGTATTTGGCGTCTATCACTGGTCATACATCTTCCTTATTAGCTGTACCTCTTATATGTGAACATCACGGAAACTGTACTCATTTAACTCATCTACTTAGCGTATGATCCGTGGGGATCAATGTTGTGAATTGTGATGTTCACTGGTTGTCTGCCATTCTTGCGACGTGACAAGCCCATTGACAGTTGATATCTCCTATCTCTTATATTCTGTACTGTTTCGAGCTCTCCCCATTTGATGTTGACCATGATTCTTCCCCGTGCGCATTGTATGATTATCAGTTTGAGGGCCAATCTTTAAGATCCAATGTATGAGCTCCATGAATGACTATCGGGGTGGTGGATTGATTGCATATCCTTTTTTTCAGGACGGAGAGCCTTTTTGTTCTTTATGTTTGGGAATGTTCTCCCGAAACCTAGAGTTATTCTCTGCTTGATTTCTTCTCAGAGGCTCTCCCGAAGCTTTTTGCCATACGTAGATGTAGTTGTTCACTTTTTTCAGCTGTGTGTTTTCTATTCTGATCACAGTGTCTTTGTCTACAATATTTCTTCCGTGCATGAAATTTGTTTCACTGATGGTCATGTGATAACCTTTGGTCTTGCCTCTTTTGTACTTTTCTTACAGAATTATCTTGAGATCATGAGGTTTATCAGCAAGAACAAACGATGTTGTCAGCAATTCTGTGATATATGTTTTTCAATTCATTCTGATTCTTTTATCTTCCCAGTGTAGGTTTTGAAAGACCATCTCAAGGTAGGCTGTGAAGAGAATGGGTGGGCTGTTATCACATTGTATTACCACTTTTCTGAGATGAAAGGCATCAGCCTTATAACGGAAGTACTGTGTCGGTAGATAGGTTGGAGGACTTTAGCATTTACACCGTGTAGTATGATATCGTCTACGACCTTATTGTTTATGAGTGAGTTGGAGGTCTTCCTCTTTTTCCAAGAGGGAATACATGAATGGTTAGAACCAGTAGAGCACTTGGGTCACTCTGATTGAAATTCATTTTAACCAATTGACCGAACCCCTCCATACATCGTGGTCCAGTGCAGTAAAGCATTGCATAAGGCTCACACGATCAATTATAAACTGATCGTTTGTACAGGGTCAGTGGTTTCAGAATACCAAGCTGAATCACTTGTTTTGGGTGGGGCTGATGTGCTCTGTAAACTACTACAAAAATGCACCATGAAAAGACGAAACGAAACAAAAAACTATATATTTGATGCAACAATTCGAGAATGCTCTCTGCAGACATAACCTAAACGATGTTGAAATTGAGATTTTAAAAAAATTAACTGGGACATCATCTTTATTAGGGAAATGAAATCCATAGAAGAATTTTATCGAACAAAAGAGCAAAATTCTCTTCGCATTTTTTCTTTAAAAGATCCAAAGAGAACGTTGTAGGATTCAAATTCCAGTATGTAGTGTCACTGCACAAAAGAAGTGAAAATCTAGTTAATTTGCCAATGGCTAACAGTTTCAAAATCATGAAGATCTTCTTCGGGAAGAGAATCCAAAAAATGAACTTAGAGGAACCCCAATCGTGAAACCAAGACCGAGATTGTTCACATCCCAGAAGGCAAACGCAACACCGTCAAATCGAGCTTGACCCTAACTCACAACGAGAGAGTATATCGAGGCAATAGTATTTAACAAAATCACCCCAAACAATTTAAATGAAAATGAAATAAGATCCACATCAGCAGTTATCAAAGCATTCAAAAAGGATAACGGTGCCAAAACTATTACAAACCTCTCAGTACGAGAGGAAAGCAAATAAGTAGTGTGCTCGATGGAAAAAAAGATTTAACAACTGATAAGGGCCGAATTGTTGAACGTGCCCGAGAATTGTACAAATACCTCTATTCCACCAAAAAAAAAAAAAAATGACAGAACACTGAACCTGATACACAAGTCACAAGTAATCAGTCGGATGATTTCCAAGAATTTACTCCAAAGGAGGTGACGCACGAAGGGAAAATTGTCTATACGAAACTAGACATCGAATAGAGAAAAGTCCACCAAAATAGGAACATTGCTCTCATAATCTTGCTGTATGAATAGAGGTACCTACTGGATCTAAATAATTTCTAGCCTATCCGCCTATTCAAGTGTATCTAGAAACTGTTAACTAAATTCTTTCTTCACCGAATCATAAAAGCATTTGATGGAAACCAACAAAGGGAACAGGCTAGGTTCAGGAGAAGCAACTTAGACATCGACCATCTCCTTTCGATTTGGTATATGTACAAGTATAAAATACATGCCATATGCCCACATGTGGAAGGAGGAATTAAGCAAATTGGAAAAGGGCATATCCGTTGATATCTTAGCCAAGTAGAATATGTAATGTATACCTGAATTCAAACTTATGTAAAGTCTCTTATATCCAATATAAACTACTTATCCTATATAAGCTATATGTAGATGTACAAGTAGATATACTGCATTCGAAATAAATTATATATTTATATTCTCAAGAATGAATGTATCCAACTAAATGTGAAGTTACTTTATATTGAAATAATATTGCTGTATTCCTTCTATATTAATCTAACCCTTTCTTCCTTTTATATATATATATATATATATATACATATATATATGTGTGTGTGTGCTTGTAATATATATATATATATGTATATATATATATGTGTGTGTGTCCTCATTTTTTTTGAGTGGAATGATGTGTGTGCCTATGTTATTAATTACTATGTAATACATACATACATATATATATATATATATATATATATATATATATATGTGTGTGTGTGCGTGTGTGTATATTTATATATATATGTATATACATATATGTATATAGATAGATGGATAGATAGATAGATATCGACATGTGTTTGTCTCTGTGTGTGTCTGTGTGTGAGTGTGAGTGTGTGTATTCACGCTGTTTTTGCCCAAGGCAGTCTTAGGAATATTTTGAAAATTATTTGCGAAGTTATTCAAGGATTGCAATAGCAATAGAATGGCCATATTCCGTGTTGGTCATTAAGTAACGAGCATCACAAAAGGTTCCCGCGGGCATTTTGCACCTTCAATTGCTCCCAATACATTTCTTTCGAGCTCAATCTTACTCCATCTATTCCTTCCACTTTTGGAACCATCCGATTTTTTATCAGTCTTAACTAAGCAGACATAAACATACATGAGCAAGTATTCACAATGTACTCTTGGTTTTGTTTCTTGGTTGGTAATATGTTCGACCAAGTACTATTTTTACCATTTTTCTACGCACGTAGAAGGCTTTGAGTCTAGATGCTTCCAATTTCAACTGAGTGGCGGATACAGTGAAAGAAAGACAAGCACGGTACGTGGGTGTGGTGAACCACTCTCTGTACCAGGTGGGGTTCTGCCTGTCTTGGGAATCAAATATTCATATCCTCGCTTTTTATATTAGATCAAGCTGGTAGGAAATACGCAAGTATCTAACTAGCCATTTATTCGTATAGTAACCTATATTCTTAGTTATAAACGCTTCAGTAAATCACTCCAGTTCGTGATGTCGTCCAAGCTCTTAAGTCATGTCTGAAGATATTAGTAAACAGAATAAGTCTGTGGCCGGAAGGAAGCGTTGTCAAACGAAAGAATACGTTTACTACCGTTTCTTGTCACATGACACTGTTTTAATAATGAAAATTTACTTTTGTAATTTTGGGTAATATCAGGTATTTTCACTTTTTGTCTTGTATGCTATCCTTATTGATCATTATATTTGATACATTTGTATTGATAAAGCTGCTCTTTTTCGTACAGTAAAATCACTGAATGGAGCCTTTGCCCATAATAATCTATTGATTTTAAATGTTTGATCCAACGTACCAAGATTAGGTTGAGTTGTTGAAGGTCTGTTCACGATCTACTTCTTTCGGGGAAAGACGTTTGGTTTACTTGAAGTGACTTTCTTGCCAAAAATGAATCAAACAAATGGAGAAAACCGAGTGTTTGAACCATTATTTATGATCTTTTCAATAAATTCAAATATATCAACGAATTTATGTTATGACTTAACGATACAAGTGTGTCTATCTCTCTGATATTTTCTGAGGTAAGCTTATTTGGTTAATTTACCAAATGGGAGGGGTGAAGTAGCTGTACCAAGTGTTAAAAAAAAGCACCTGCCTGCTTTCTTGGATGCTTGTTTTTAACAGTAAATTATTGTACATGTGGAGAATAAAGAACTTTCCTACTAAACAAACCGACCGTCCCGAATGGTGTTCAGTGCTGTTGCATATATTGGTTGGTTGCAAGTTCCTGTTGATTATAGTGTGTAGAGCCAACATGTCACATTTCAATGTCAGCTTTTTACTCCGTTGGCCTTCACATAGACTTTAACACCAACCTCCGGTACTGGTCTTTTATATGGGACTAGCCAACAAAACGCCATCAAGCAAACTTTTATTTTGAATTCTTTGATAAATTGCACTAGTTTATGTTGAGACCTATTGTTATGTATTACGAACTCTTACAACCCTCCTCCCTTTTGTAAACATTTAAAAGCGCGCTCAATCTGTTGAATTTCAAATATTTTCCTAACAACTAATGTGCCTTTAAAGCTGCTACATAATTCTGCCCCACCCACACAGACCACCACAGCACTGTTTCCTTCATATGTCCCAAATGTACATGCTTGGCTGATATAGGGTAAAAGTGATCTTTTGAAATTGAAGCACTGTGCACTGTACAAATATATGTAGTACACATTTGTTATTATAAAAGGTATTTTTATAATTCATAGCATATGCATGCAAGATATTTCGAGGGAACTATTTAGAAAAAGGCTGATGGGGGATTAGGAAATGGTACGTAATAGTAGTGATTTTTGTCACGTTTTTTTGGCAAACTTATCATTCCTCTATCTTGTGCCTGGTCTTTCCCTGCTGCATTCACTGTTGCTTCATGTGTTACACTTGTTGCCCTGCCCATCTATGAGATCTATGCAATTCTGAGGGGGGGGAGTGGTTTTTCACTTTTGCACTGTACTTCATAGCTAGTATCATTCATTGAACAATTCAGTGATGATAAATTGTAGCAGAAACTGCAAAGGTTCCACAAAACATGTGAAGTAACCAAAGAGAAAGCCAGAAGAACACGGACCATATTGGTATTTTACCCTTCTAACAAGAAATTTTATTAGTGAAATGATAAAAAAAGTGGCCAACCAAAGCTTTATTTTAGAAAGAAGGGGTCAATGTGGAGGTTGGAGGAGGTCAGTAAATTAGAGGAAGGATGGTTAATCTGCTGCAATTAACAAACATCGTTCAGTAAATCTGACGCCTCTTCGGGTGTAGGTCGTTCTATATTCGACTTTACCGCACGTTATTCGGTAGATAATAATAATGATAATGAGAAGAAAGTTCCTGGCACAATCCTAGCTCGGTGGTCCAAACTTTGGCATAATAGAGGAAAAAAGAAACAAGAGTTATATCATAGCGATATTTTAATCTTTGAATATTATTCTTGAATTTTATAAGACTTTAACATTGACTTACATACGAAACACTCAATAATTTAATTACAAAACTATTTGAAAGTTCCTTTGATACAAAATCTAATGATAGTTAATGGGTTAAACATGCGTCGAAGAGAATAATGAAAGAACGATAATTCAATGGTTGACAGGTACCAAAAAGATGTTGTTTTTGTATCTTTTAGGGTATGTAGAAAACCAGACTATATGAGATTTCAACTTTTAATATCTTTTTTTTTTTTTTTTTTTTTTTTTTCCATTATTATTCGGACCATCCTCATCTTTGTTGTTTTTTATACAACGTTTCGGCCGTTGCACTCTACGGCCTTCGTCAGGTATCATCTGGGAGATTTTTGGGAAGTAACGAACCGAACCCTTTATTTTATCCGACGGGGGTATATCGACCGTACTCCCCTCTTTCAGCGTTAGTAGTATTGTTATACTGCCTCACACTAGGATCGAACCTAGTACCATCAGATTACTTAACAGTAATTTGTCTGATGCTGTAACCACTGCGCTATGTGTCCACATGATGCTGTAACCACTGCGCTATGTGTCCACATGGACACATAGCGCAGTGGTTACAGCATCAGACAAATTACTGTTAAGTAATCTGATGGTACTAGGTTCGATCCTAGTGTGAGGCAGTATAACAATACTACTAACGCTGAAAGAGGGGAGTACGGTCGATATACCCCCGTCGGATAAAATAAAGGGTTCGGTTCGTTACTTCCCAAAAATCTCCCAGATGATACCTGACGAAGGCCGTAGAGTGCAACGGCCGAAACGTTGTATAAAAAACAACAAAGATGAGGATGGTCCGAATAATAATGGAAATAATAATACCTCATCTCAAAAATTCCGAGTTATTTTAATATCTTATTTTGGATATCACATTTTGTGAATTCCATAAGTGGGGCCCCTATCTAATCAAAAGTAAACGTACGAAAACATTATATACAAAAATCATTTCTTTCATTATTTATACTATATGCAGAGATTGTGTTAAGAACAGTTTATATGTCCAAAGATAGATCAAAGATTTTGAGCAGGGAATTGGCAAATGAAAATTGTTTAGCAAAGAGTACGTGTGGGGGTAGCAAGAAAGACTCCTCCTTGAAGTATGATTTCTTATCTTATAGCATTTAAAAACACCCTAGAAACGAATTTCACTCTGTTGGGGCATACATGAAAAAAATCGCCTCTGAATAATGCAAAAAGGAAATTTGTATTTCTTGAGGTTCGCAGACCTGTAAAACTGAAAGAGCACCAATAACCTTGATATCAATGAAATGGAGGAAGTTCTGGAAGTGGAAGGTGATAGCCTGAGTTACTGCCCCGAGTGATGACACCAACCTTAGGAAAGGCACTGACAACCAGCCCACGATCCAATTAGTGACAATTGTTATACCTTGCACAGTCTTCATTATCTTCTGCTTTTTCAAAAATTGATATTTGAATATTTTAACAATTGAAAATTCTGCTCCTGTCAATAATACTCTATGTTATTCGAAGATTCCTTAGTTATTTTCATAAAAATTATCATTTGCTCGATTTGAATTTCAAGTTTTTGTAATAGATTAATCTTTTGTAAAGGAACTATTGTTATATCTTCTCGTATTTGAGGGTACATTTTAAAGTAAAATTAGGTAATTATATCAGTTGATCATTGAAGGACTAAGAGTTTGAGAAGTTTGAAATGTGTACACTGATATGAATACATATACACATGTTTTCTATATGTAGGCTGAACTCGCTATAAGTACGCATATATAAAGCGTCTTAAATCTGATGATGAGCTTAAATCATTTTCTTTTCTAATTTTAGATATCAGTTATTGCATGTTTTCCATATGAGGGGAATATGCATGTTAATGATGTTTCCACTTGTCACATCTCATCAATTGAAAGGAAAAGCAAAATAGATCAAATATGTAGCTGAGCGGACAATATTGATTGGCACGGACCGTGCTTCTAATGGCACTTCTTTAATTATGAAGACAACGAAACTGTTGGAAAAAGAGAAGTGTTTTCAAATCCCAAACAAGAAAGAAGCATATCATAAGCAGTCAACCATAACCGTCAACTAAGGTGTCTTCGGTTTTTAAGTGAGTCTGGAGAAGTGGGTACTCACATTCAAATGACTCCCATACAAGCCACACAAATTGAGGGATTTTTTTCTCTCTCGTTACTCCTTCATTTTCTCAGAGTTATTGCAAAAAGAATTCGGCTATTATAAAATTTGCCAAACTGACCATCAAAAAGACACCAGCAAATAAATGATGGAGAAATGTTTATCCCATTGCCCAAGCAAATTCAAAAGTGAAGAAAATGAATACAAAAAAATACTCCAACCAAATTTGAGGATATGGCGACCAAATTGAATAATACAAAGTAACAAACTATAGCAATCAAACTGAAAAACAAGCCAAGCAAATTTGGAGAAAAAAGCGAGCAAATTAAAGAAAGGAAGTGAAATAAATCGATGGCTGGAGTAATCATGTATAGGCTTGGATCAAAGGACTGGTTGAGGTGAGTCCAGACATTCCCTCACCTTTTCAGGAAAAGCCAAATTGAATATTTTATTTCAGATATTAAGTGATCTTATAAATGGAACCATTAACATAATTTGACATAAAACCATGGATATTCTTGATTATTACCATTATTTGCATTCACTGTCACAGCAACTATGTATACGTGCAATGGTTTATCCGTGTTTTTGAACAAGAAGGGGGACGAAAAAGGGAAACACTTTTTGAGTTGAAGATGCCTCCAAAGGAGAACCTTTTGTTTCCAAGACAGAACACTTTTCGAGCAGGGGATGTATTCTGAGGAGATTTCTTTTTTGAGCTGAGGATACCACAAACAACGAACAGTTTTAGAATTGGGGATGCTTCCAAAGGAGAAGACGTTTTAAGTTACGGATACCTCCAAAGAACAAACTCTTCAAGTTTGGGATAATTCCAAAAGAAAGCACTTTTCGAGCTGGGGATGCTTCCAAAGGTGAACCTTTTTGAGTCAGGGATGCCTTCAAAGAAGGAAACTTCTGGAGCTGAGGACGTTCCCGGAGAGGGGTACTTTTTGAGCAGGGGATACTTCCAGAGGAGAACACTTTCTGAGTTAGGGATACCTCCAAAAGAGAACAATTTTTGAACCAGGGACGCTTCCAAAAGAGAACAATTTTGAGCTGAGGATGCCTCCAAAGGAGAACACTTCTTGATCAGTTGGTGCTTCTAGAGGGGAACACTGTTTGAACTTGAGATACTTCCAAAGGAGAACACTTGAGCTCAGGATGCATTCAGTGGAAAACACGCTTTTAGCAGTAGATGCTTCCTAAAGGGGACACATTTGACTTAGGGATGCATCCAAAGAAAACACTTTTTAAGCTTTGGATGTCTCAAAAGAAAAAACAAATGGTTAAGGTCAGAATGCTTTCAGAAAAGGGCATTTTTTGAGCTGGGGATGCCTCCAAAGAAAAACACTTTTCGAGCTTGGTATGCTACCAAAAAAAAAAGAAACCATTTTTTGAGCAAGGGGTGCTCCTAAAGGAGAACACCTTTTGAGCTAGGGATGCTTCCGAAGAAGACCACTTTTTGAGCAGTGGATGCCTAAAAAAAAAAAAAATAAAAGATTGAGCAGGAGTGAAGTGGAGCAAATGTTCATGAAAATGTAAAAAAAATATAATCCATTAAAATGTATGCAAATAATGAACAACATAAACCAGGAAGTATATGACCCATTATTTTTCTTACTCTCGATTTGTAGTTTTAAAATGAACAAGGAAATTAACTCACAGAATCTTTTCTATCTGGATACCTTAAAAAAAAATCAATAATGTTTTCCTCAGCAAGAAAGCTAGGTCTCTGGACACCGTGGACTCGACCCACGCTTTTATGTGATTATTCATTCCGCCAATTCTGTTCGGTTTTCTTTTAATTTGCTTAGTATATTTTCAAATTTGGTTGTCTTCCTTTTTCTTTTCGCTTGCTTTTCTGATATGATCGCCGTAGTTTTCAACTTGATTTGAGTATTTTCAAATTTGGTTCTGTTTTCTTTCAGTTTGATTGTTGTAGTTTTCAATTCATTCAACGTATTTTCAAATTTTGTTTCTGATTATGTTTTATTTGATTGTTGTAGTTTTTATTCCGCTTGACATAATCTCCAATTCGGTTCTTCATTTCTTTATAATTTGATTGTCATAATCTTTAATTTGCTTGGGATATTTTGTTATTGTGTTCCTAATATTCTTAATTTGATACCCTTAGTTTTTGATTCACTCGGCGTATTTGAAAATTTGGTTCCTCATTTGATTTAATTGTTGCAATTCAAAATTCGATTGGTATATTTCAAATTTGGTTCTTATTTTTTTCATAATTTGATACCGTAATATTCAATTTCCTTAGCATATTTTGTAATTGAGATCTTTATCTTTTAAATTTGATTACTGAAGTATTTAATTTGCTTGGTGTATTTTCAAATTTGGTTCTTTACCTTTTTTGAAATGTGATTGCCAAATTTTTTAATTCACTTGGCATATTTTGTGATTGAGTTCTTTATATTCTAAACTTGATTGCTATAGTTTTTAATCTGCATGGCGTATTTTCAAAAATGGTTCCTTATCTCATTTTACTCGATTACAGTATTTCTTAATCTAGATAGCATATCTTACAATTTGGTTCCTAATTTTTTCCTAAATTTGATTGCCGTAATTTTTTGATTCACTCGGCATATTTTGCAATTGAGTTGTTTTCATATTTAATATGATTATCATAGTTTTTGTTTTGCATGGCATATTTTTCAAATTGTACCTTTTTTTCAAATCTTTTTGCTGTAGTTTTTTATTCGCTTGGAATATTAAGTAATTGAGTTCCTCATATTTCTAATTAGATTGACGCAGTTTTCAATTTGCTTGACATATTTTTGAATTTGATCACCATATTCTAAAAAGTTACTTGCAGTTATTTTCAAGTTGTTTTTGTTCATTGAAGAATTTGGTAGTCATATTCCCTTATTCATTTGCTCTACATTTTAAATCGATCTCAAAAGGTATAGAGTAGATATATAGATACAAAAGTTGTCGTGCATATTATTCATTTTGAGAATAACTAAGTAGGACATTTTGACGTTGATTGTCAGAAAACGTCACCTTTGATGAGAACATAAGATCACGTCATGGGAGAGAGAAAGAGAGGGAGAGGGAGAGATAACGAGATGGATAGAGAGAAAAAGAGAGAGAGAGAGAGAGAGAGTCAAACAGACCGACGGTAACTCAAGCAAAAACAAAATTTTCTGACTGCAGATTTTTGGTGATCATCAAAGTCTGATTCCTTTTGCTTTTCTTTTATGACAGAGAAAACTGGATGAAACTGTATTTCAGAGTCAAAACAGGGACTACAATATGTAGACGTCTAAAACGTCCAGTTTGCCTGTACCGGGAAAAAGATTGTCGAGAAATTACAATCCTATTTTTCCTGGAAAATCATTGCCTTCTTCATGATCGGTGACTCATTTCGGTTTACTCTCTGATTCAGTGCCAGGGTATGGAGACCGAGGATTGAAAGATTTCTTGTGCAATATCTTGCATACGAAATTTCTTTTGCTGCTTTATCATCTACGAACTGCTTTGGATAACTAACCGATGTCTGTCTGGTTATAAAGACCTAGGCAAAAGGGATTAATAATGAGATATTTTATCCGCCGACTCAGTCATTTTTCAATGCTTTCATCTCCATATAACAATTGACAAATCACAATATCTATTCAACTTCAAATATCTACAAATTGTTTTTAATTGTCATCTGATTCAATGATAAAGTTGTAAAATTTAAGAAAAATAATTTTTTTCGTGATATATTTCGTTAGCTGCTCCAGGACAACCATTGCTTCCTCAACATTTATCAATGTCTACGTCTTGTTCAAAATCAAAACCTGATTCAATATCAAAGGAATAAGCAATATGATAAACATTTAGATCAGTATATATGTAGGGAGAGCATAAGATATGACGATATTTACTCAGTTTGATCTTAAAGGCGTGGATACAGACTGTTCGGTCAATAGAGCTATATACATAGGTGGAAACGCTAGATTTTTGCCTTCAAATATAATATAAATTGCCTCCTAGATGATGATTGGATTTTTAATGAAAAATCAAATATTTTTTGCAAAATGTCAACGTAAGAGATTTCTAATGAGATTTATAGATATAAGAGACATCAATTATAAAAGTTAGAATTATGAAATAAACACGACTCACACCTTGGTTAATTTCACAATTTTATGTATGAAGAATGTATATAGATGTATGAAATGATGCATGTGAGATATTCCTAAAGATAATTTGAATGGATTATCCGGTAAATTAAAGTTCAAGCGTTACATTCCGAGATAGGCAACCTCCAGAGGAATATTGAGAAAGTGGACTGCGTTGCATGCGTCAGCTTTGTGATCTTTGTAAGTCTCAAGTTTCTTTGGGCTTTAAACCAACACGATTCCATGACCACCGCCTTGGCAGCCTGCAGGCCCATTGAAGGGATACTCCGACCCTATTCACACAGCTTAGAGTGTTCTCGGGTCGCTGCTGTGTACCGGGGAAATTTATTCATCGCTCATACCTTGGATCAGACCCAGGATCTTCTGCATGTGAGGCAGATGTGATT
This sequence comes from Thysanoteuthis rhombus, assembly GCA_963457665.1. Classification (NCBI taxonomy): domain Eukaryota; kingdom Metazoa; phylum Mollusca; class Cephalopoda; order Oegopsida; family Thysanoteuthidae; genus Thysanoteuthis; species Thysanoteuthis major. The sequence continues at coordinate 35,313,690 of OY735216.1, forward strand.
ACAACGTCTGACCGAAAGCATAAATTACATTATAACTGAAATTCTATTCGATAAGTTATATAATAATTAGACGTATTGAAATATTTTTTTTTTAAACAACATCAAAAATTGAAAAGTCTAATTGAAATTCTAACTATCAGCACAATCAATAGAACTGGCACATCCTCCGCTTAAAAAGGATTGCCAACTGCTTGCAATGTGAACAACAAATAACAATGCGTAAAAATTATAATTTCTCAAAGGAACAAATCGTGATCAAAGAAAAACATGTTAACTCAGTTGGCACAATTGATGAGATCAATAAAGTACGGAACAGACTCTCCTTGGAATCCCCCCTCTCTCTCCCTCCCCTCTCTCTCTCTCTCTCACTCTCTCTCTCTCTCTCTCTCTATATATATATATATATAGGGCGAAATCAAGCGTGATGAATTGATTTATAGATTTGTTTAAATGAGTGTGAACTTGAAGGTTTTGACTAAAACTACCCGCCCTTGAAACCTTATTGGTAGATCAGGCCCTTCTCTTAAGTGGTCTGTGCAGCAATGAATCAATAAAATCCTACCTCATCATCCTTTTCTGTTGCACCACCCCCAAAGCACCGATTGCCATCGGATACAGCACTGTCTGCAAGCCTACCGTATTTTTGCATAATTCCAATTTCCTAAGATTATTGCATCACGTCGCCTGAAACCCAGTTTACAATAAACAGGCTATCAACGAATCGACGCTAATATGACGTTCAGAACTTGCCTTTACCATTCAAATGATATGATTCCGGTTTAAACGCAATCTCCCTAATGCCATTACAAACGCCTTCAGGTTAATCACTGGCGAATTCATTGAATAAAGTCATGACCTGTGGATTGTAAAGCAATCAAATGGTGTGTGCAAATCTACGCACAGTGTTCTGGCTTATACACAATGAAGCTCTAAGTTAGAAGCAAAATATCAAAATATGGCTTATTTCTTCGAGATTCTATGTTATGCAACTCTATCCACAGATTCTGCAGCTTAGCAATGTGTTTTTATATGCTATCATGCTAATGTATGCAACTCATACATGATGACGTAGGATTTTATGTTTTGACTTCGAAGCCAGATAGTATAATTTGAAAATGATTCATGATAACGAGATTATGAAGAGTAACAAAAACAGAACACTCGTGTTCGTCAGAAGGCTATTCTCCAAGTTCACTGCAATGCAGATGTTGATTAACAACATCTATTAAATTCTATGTGTATCTATGTAATTCATTTACGGCATCGATAAACTAGTATGATAACTCTGTCCGTCTTAGGAATCTGTTTTCCCTGATATTCATTGTATATTCTTGTACATTTAAATAGCAATTAACAAAAGATTGTGCAGTGAGATCATCAGCATTCAATTCATATCATGATATAATAGTTCTGATTGTGTAAGTAATGCTAGAATTTAAACCTGACTACTGATAATCATTTTCTACTTATTTTTAATGCATTTTCCGTGTAAAATAGTTAGGAATACACTAATTTTTAATTCGGATTATTCCTTCCCACTATGAACATTGGCGCAGCATATTCTTTGTACCCATTTTTTTTAGATTGAACTATCCCGGGATCACCTAACTTCTGTCTCTGTAGAAGAGTTAACCGTTGTAGTCATTTTCTGAATAGCTGTTCCAAATGAGATCACTAGTTAAAACATAAACATCAGACTAGTACGAGAGATTTTCGGAAGTGGAATAGGCTACTCTTGCAGTGGACATGGACTTGAAGAGACACAAGAAGTCAGAGTTAGCTTTGCAATGATGTTAGCATTTGTTGGAAAGCTTGTTGCCCCCCCCCTCCACCTAACGAGGGAACAATGATATTGAGACTCACTATCTTCGTCGCCATAGTCCGACCGGGAATAGTGTGAAATTAAAATAGATAAATGATTCAAACATGAAACCAACATCTAAAAGGCTCGTGCTATTTAGAAGATTCCTAAACAAATTATTTTACGGAATCCTTCAAAGAGAGATGTCTATCGTTTATATACTAATGAATTCCCGATACCAACAACAGATCAATTTAAATACGGTTGTTGGGTTCAAGTTACTCATGTGTTATGACATTTATATGTATCTAAATATGTACGTATGTATGTATCTAGACTGAGTTGAAACTCAGAATTTTGCTCATACTTTTGGATTAGGGTTCAATTTACAATGTAGTTTTATGCTGTGTTTTTCTTTCCTGCTGGCATTCATGTTTGATCTGTTGGACATCAGGACTCATTGGTGATCACAACCCCCGAAACTCAAAGGAAGTAAGGTAAACATATCATTATTCACCTTTTCTCCCAATGATTCAATCGATCACCCCCAACATGGCATGTTGCCAGAACACGTTGATCCCATGACTGTTCCTAAACAGTGACGAAAAAGATCTGTTTGGCTCAAGCCATTCATTAATGCTTCAAACAAATATAAGTTCTATTTTCATCAAGGTAATATAGTTTTACTACTGTCACAGCCTAATTTATAAGGTAAAAAGCAACATATATGGGTGGCAGCGATTCATAATGTCACTTGAAATGTTAGTATTAGTTTTTTCTTTCATTACTATCATCAAATCTCCTAATTCCTTACTGCAAATACAAAATATTGAAAGCTTTAACAGATGTATCGCCTTTTATATCTAAAACACACAAGATCTAACCGTGGGGCGATAGTGAGCAAAGTAGTCTAGTGAAGCATATATATATATATATATATATATGAAAAATTCACCTTAGCCAGTTATAACCCCTGTCCAAATCATAGCCAACACAATTTCAATAACTTTTAAGGTTGATACCTATGTATCTCCTTGACCTCACCATCCCTTCATCTACACTATCCCGAACATACCAAAAAATCTAACTCCACATCACTCCCTCCTACCTTGACACACTCTGCCCTCTCCGAAACCAACTGCGTTACCGAAGACCTGATACCTACTGGACATTCTCCCACTCAGCAAGAGGCCTCCAGCAGCCCAGACAACACAATTTACCCACAATGCATAGCTCCTGGCAGTGGACTCTGGTTCCACATGGGACATTCCAATACACATTCATACAGCACACAACACTGATGATGGGAAGAATCCCGAAACATGTATGGACAATTTACTTGTAAGGATTTATAAACCTTACCTCCAAACACCTCACTCCCGAGTCTGTCTCACTCTGTACAGTACACATTATATATATATATATATATATATATATATATATATATATATATATATATATATATATATATATATATATATATAGGGGGCTTGATGCTTATGTTTGAAGAAGACATAACGGAATATAGGGACACCAGTTCCCATTCGGTTTTTTCTTATAGATTTATTACTACGCGTACACTTCCAATGGGTATTTTAGACTCTCCAAGATTGGAAACGACAAAAATGACACAAAGAGAAATTTCAAGTTGTTTCTATTGCTTTCATTCCACGTTTCGAAGACCTGAAAAATAATTTTACACATGGTTCTTAAAACTGGGGGATATGAAACAAAACAAAACAGGGTGTGTTATTGTTGGAGGAGGGGAATCAAACAAAATCATAGAAAAAGTGTGATAAATGACTTAATCACTTTTCTCGCCTTCTGTTGGGCAGTGATCACTGTAAAGTTTGAAATTTCGGATATCAATCGTGATCACTGGAAGTCAGAACAAAAAAGACGGATTAAGCATAAATTTTGTGAATTCAACCTATTACTGGAAACTTTGTAAGGAGGGGATTAAAAAAACAAAAATGTGGTTATTCAAGACATAAGAGATAAGTGATTGAAATTTCAGCTTTTACCGTACGTAGGTGCAACATTTACATCTATAGACATTCAGACAACTTTGAACTTAGAAAGCATCGGTTTTGATGACAATTTTGGCGATAGTTTTGATTGACGGGTCCTAAAACTTAAAAAGATAAAAATCATCACCGATGTCCCAGGAAATTTAATCGGTTCATATCGGGTGCTTTTTGGTTGTAGGGGAGTACTTACAGATTGACACAGTCATTTAGTGAATCATCAGATAATGAATTCTTCGTTTTAATATTTGTTTGGTTGCAATCAATATTTCGTGTATCCGTAGTCATTCTTGCCTATGGTCGATAGTCATGTGAACATAACACGTAAGCAAAGTGGATTTATATGGAAATGCTCATTGAATGATTTCGAATTCACAATATGTAGGATTAGGGATCAGGAGAAAAACGTACAAACGGGGAAATGGAATAGATATCTTAAAAGTAACGTCTGTATACATGATGACAAGTTTTGAAGGTATTTTTTTTTCGAATTCTCGACAAACCAAATCCGTCCACTGAACATAGATCACAGTAAAACGATAAAGTACCCGAAGAGGAAGGTTCTTTAGTTACGATGGAGAACCATTCAAAAAGTGTCTTTCTCTCAAGCTCTTAGAGAGGAGCCACTTACCATCTCGAGCCGAGAAGATTTTCCCTATTTGTTCTCAATTTTTAGCTATCAATGATCTTCAATGTTGCATGTGTATATGCATATAAACGTCCATTCATTCTATTTATTTTCCATTTCTATAATTGCACTCTCCACTGAAATGAAAGCAACGTTACATCTATAACATTACAGCAATGATTTAAGAGGTTATTTAAGTAATTTAAAAAAATTTCTTTTGATAAGCTTCATATGAGAGGTTAAAGCCGAAAATCATATAAAAAATCAATGTGCTCCCCTAGTCAAAATCTTGACCATTTATTTTTTCAGAACAGACGATATTGGCTGAAACGAAGATGATTTTTTTAAAAATTTTGTGGACCAATTCCCAAGGAAGAACTTAACATCCATGGCACGAATACCTCATGCAAGGCTTTTGTAACCCAAGTTATGGGAAAGAAGTTTGACCCAAAATAATCTGTTAACTAGATGAGCGATGCTTGAGGTATTGCAGTTGATTGATTTGAAACATTTGGTTCTATATCTTCCCGGAAGGATTTTGTTACGCCTCTAACAAACATAAATTCAACTGCACACATTGTTATCTTTATCACATATATTGAGAATCATTGATCCAAACAACTTCGTAGTCAACATTTTTTTTGTTTACTGATATACATGGTGCATTTTGAATTCCTGCGATGGCCAGTGATTGCATGAAACATAAACACAGGCAGACAGACAGACATATATATATATATATATATATATATATATATATATATATATATATATATATATATATATATATATATATGTCTGTCTGTCTGTCTGTCTGCCTGTGTTTATGTTCCACGCAATCACTGGTCATCGCAGGAATATATATACATATATATATATATATATATATATATATATATATATATATATATATATATATATATGTAGAGAGAGAGAGACAGAGACAGAGACAGAGAGACCAAGTCAAGAAAGCTTTGGAGCATCAAACCCGAAACGCATCAATGAAGATTTTTGTATCACACATTTCCTAATATCTGTTAATGTAATTCAAGTAATTTTCTTCAGTGATTTTATGAATGTTATGCATATACTTCGCTTTTATGGTACTATGTGTAAATCTGCTTGTTGGGATCATCGTTTGTTCATTATATGACCGTTTGGGGGATTTTAAGATCTAAACACTTTTATCAACTCAGTACCAGCTTTGATCAAACACCATGTCACTTACGGCTCTGATTCTAATACATAGCTCATGTCATATTTGGTCTGTAATCCATTTAGACTATCATCATAATGTATTGTATACGGATGTTATTCTATGCTCCACATTTCCAGTCTATTTTAAATCCATGTAAGGAGTTAACACTTTCATTGTAATTTGTCAAAAACTCTATGTATACTGAATGCAAAAGTAACTTCAAACAACGCTGGAGGGGGAGTTCGTCTAGATTTTATAGCTGTTCTTAAAGGTTTACAAGCAGATGAGAAAGACAAACCACAGCAAGGCAGCAGTTTATACTTAAAACCAAAAAAATCAAAGATAGAGTATCATTAAAACTTGGTATGGACTTGCATCTTGTATTCTAGGCCCATGCCATGGACAGGGACCCATTAGTGGCGTAGTTCAAGTGTAATCATATATATATATATATATATATATATATATATATATATATATATATATATATATATATATATGTATGTATGTATGTATGTGTGTGTGTTCGTGTGTGTGTACATTTTTTATCTCATTCACACCACACCATATTGTTTGTTTACACCTAGTAGTAGCAGTAAAATATATGGTAATCATGAGAATTGTAATTTGGTAGATTGAAATTACTATGTTTGAAAGGTTTTTGGGCGCTTTTGGACGGTATCAGTCAGTAATTAAATTATTCAGACTGAAAATAATTGAAAAAAGTCTTTTCCAGCTGTTTAATCATGATTCATAGTAAATCTGTCGGTAATAACGTACAGCATAGAATAAAATATTTCCAGTAGTAATTCAGTTCATCAAACTATGAAGGCTACATTTGGTACATGTTATGCACATCGAATTGGAATGTTTAAAAAGCTGCAGGACGTTTTTTTGGTTGTAAATAGGTGTATTAGATTTTCAACGCTTACCAAGATAATCGAGTGTGTTTCATGTGGTACACTGAAAATGTTTGTGAAATTATTGAGAAGGAAAGTGAGAGGGATATATACTCATATTTCAATCCATTCAAAATCTTTTTGTTTTGTTTGATTTTTCTCTCTTCCCCCTCATACACACACACACACACACACACACACACACACACACACACACACACACACACACACACACATAATCATACAATTGTAATAATCCTGTTTCTTCCATCCTCTGAAATCCTCCCCGGTGTGTATGACTCTCTCTCTCTCTCTCACACACACACACACGCATATACACTATTCAATTCAATCAGGCACTTATATATCAGATATCTGATTATTATTTATTTCCTGAAATACATTCTTTTTTCCCCTGTTCGTTCAAATAGCTAATATCAAAACAATTTTTTTTGGTGCTTTTGTTTTGTTCTGTTTTTTTGCAATCAGAAACCCTAATTTCCACTCAAGAAATGCAAATTATTGCTGAGAAATGCTGATGTTCTCAAGTGAAATTAGCTTCCATTTCATTGGACCACCCTTCCTCAGTCATGAGTTAAAGAAATAGATACTGAACTGTGAAATTGCTATCATAATAGAGAGAAGTGCAGACATAATAGGTTCGATCGCATGCAGTTTTCTATTGATGGTTATCATCGAAACTAATTTAGATTTATTCGACGGTCTCCAAATTAAATTTGCACCTACAACAGTAATATAAAAATAGCGTGACTCCATTATACACCAATTAGAATTTATAAACATGCCAAATGCACATAGATATGTGTGTGTGGTGTGTGTGTACTATTCATTGGTATACAGTTATTACTGAAAATATACAGACGATGATGGTTATTATTATTATTATTATTATTATTATTATTATTATTATTATTATTATTATTATTATTATTATTATTATTATTATTGAATCTCACACCAGTTGCCTGGTGGTAACCGCTGGAGTTTGAGTGACAGCAAGTCTCCTCAAGTCTCCAGCCCTCCTCTCCAAGTACTCATAGGTCGCAGTAATTCTACGATTTACAGTTTCACACCGGTTGCCCAGTGGTTATCGCTGAAGGCTGAGTGACAATAAGTCTCCTCAGGTCCTCAGCTAACGTCTCCTCCCTCTTTCGCATATCATGACAGAGCTACAATTCGTTGCAGTACTTATATCTTTAGCACCTTCCTCAGTATCCGTGCAGTTCCGAGTAGTGCTGTGGTCTGTACGGTCTCTATCCTCCCCCTAATCCCGATCTCCTCCAGTCTCTCCCTCAGCGTTTTGGGGACGGTTCCTAGTGCTCCCACTATGACCGGTACTGCCCTGGTTTTCATGTTTCACATTTTCTTTAACTCCCTTGCTAGGTCCTGTTATTTTCTCCGTTTTTCACCCTCCTTCTTTTTTACTCTATGGTCTGCAGGTACAGCAACGTCTACTATTTGGCAGGCCTTCCTTTTTTTCATCTACTATTACTAAGTCCGGTTTTTTTACCTGGATGAGGTGGTCAGTTTGGATGTCAAAGTCCCACAGTAGTTTGTGGTTGTCACTCTCCAAAACTGCCTCTGGCTTATGCTGATACCACTTTTCCCCATGGTTGAATCCCATTTGTTTACTTAGTTCCCAGTGTATCATCGTTGCTACTCTATCGTGTCTATGCTTATACTCCTTCTGGGCGAGTTGACTACATTCACTAGTTATGTGGTTTACTGTCTCATCTCTTTCACAGCACATGCAGCATTTGCTGTTTGTCTGTGTCATGTCGATTTTTGCTTTTATGTAGTTTGTCCTTATGCTTTTGTTTTGGGCTGCCATGATGAGTGATTCTGTTTCTCTCTTAAGGTTTCCCTTTCGTAACCACGTCCATGATTTCTCGTCTGCTATATCTTTTATCTGTCTTTTGAACTCACCGTACAATTTTTTCCCTTCCCACTTTTCTTTTCTAGTTTGCTGTACTGTTCCATTGTTTTCTACTTTATTGTTTGTTGCACTATCTCTCGCGCTCTTTATGATTTCTTCACTATTTGTTTGCACATATCTGTCTAGGACTACTTTAGCTCTCTGGACACAGTCTTCTCTGCTGATGAACCCCCTACCACCTTCTTTTCTCTTAACGTATAGTCTATCTGTATCATCCCTAGGGTGTAATGCTTTATGCATCGTCATAATTTTCCTTGTTCGCCTATCCATTGATTGGAGCTCTTCCTTTGTCCATCCTAGGAATGGTCCTGTATACCTAACTACTGACACAGCCCAGGTATTCATTCCTTTTATTAGATTTCTGATTTTTAATTTGGTTTCTAATATTTTGCTTATCCTTCTGAGGTATTCTCTCTTAATTTCTCCTTCATCTCTTCCCGTTTTATCGTGTCACATTCAAGGACGCCTAGGTACTTGTATCGGTCTTGTGCAGTCAATGCCCTAATCTTGTTTTTGTCCGGAAGTTCAATTCCCTCAGTCATTGAAAGCCTTCCTTTGTGCATCACCATGATTGCGCATTTTTCTATCCCAAACTCCATTCTTATGTCCTCACTATATTCCCTTACTTCGTTGAACAGAGTCTCAAGCTCTCCCCTGTTTTTTGCAAACAATTTAATATCGTCCATGTACATTGAGTGGTTGACCTTTCCTTATGTTTTAGAGAAGTGGTATCCTTTGCTGTTTTTCAGGATTCTGTTAAGCGGTATCATTGTTAGAACAAATAATAGTGGGGACAACGAGTCTCCTTGGAAGATTCCCCTTTTTATTCCTACCTCTGCTAGTTTGTCCCCTGCGGCTGTCAAATCTACTTTCCAGTCTTCCATTGAATTACCAATGAATTTAACCACCGGTTCGCTAATTTTGAACATTCTAAGGCATTCGAGTATCCAGCTATGTGGAATCATATCGTATGCCTTTTTGTAATCTATCCATCCCATTGCAATATTCTTTCTCCTTTTCCTTACTTCTTTTAAGATCATCTGGTCTATGTAGAGTAAATCGTTTGCCCCTTTGGTTCCTATCCTACACCCTTTCTGTTCTTCTGGTAGTAGTCCCCTTCTATCCATTGACATGTATATTCTCTCTGCTATTTGCCCGGTCAGGATTTTCCACACAAGTGGTATGCACGTGATTGGTCTATAGTTGCTTGCTACGTTCCCCTTTCCCGGGTCTTTTTGGATGAGGGTGGTTCTGCAATTAGTCATCCATTCTGGTGCTTTGCCTTCATTTAGACAATTTTGGAGTAGGTGAGTGAGTCTGCCGTGTAACGTGGTGAATTTTTTGAACCAATACCCATGGATCCCGTCGGGACCCGGTGCTTTCCAGTTGGCTACTTTCCTAAGACTATGTTTCAATGTGGTTCCATTCAGTACTATTGGTTCTGCCTTGTCTATATCTTCTAGTTCTTTTCTCATGTTTCCTAACCATTGCGGTGTTACGTTGTGTCTTTTTGGGTGCCCCCATATGCTATTCCAATAGTTCTTGACCTCTGTGGCATCTGGTTTCATGTCCTGCCTTCTTTCCCCATTTAAATCTTGGTAAAACTTTTTCTCATTGTTTTGGAATGTGCGATTTTGTGTGTATTGGGCCGTTTTTAGTCTGTATCTTTTTAGTCTTGCCTCTTTGGCTAGTCTTTTCTGGTGTAACTCTTCGACTACAGTTGCGATGCCTTTTTGCGTTACCTTGTATTTGTTATAAAGTCTTACTCGTGGTCTGTCTGTGTGTGGTGTATTTCTAAGCAGTACTTCATCTCTCTGTAGTTGGGAGATCTGCCTTTGTAACCTTCTCTCCCAGTTGGGTTTCTCTTCCCTATTATTGCTCATGTTCCCGTTCTTGTGTTGTGAAGCTTTGTGCTACCATTTTCGCCCCAGCGTAAATTAGGTTGTTGAGTTCTAGGAGGGTGTTCGTTTCTATGTCCTGTAAGAGGCAGTTGACCTGTTCGGTCACTTCTCCAACTTTCTTTCTGTCTTTGTCTCTTAGGGAGGGGAGTGTTGTTTTCTCTCCTCGCATGATCTCTTTCAAAGCTTGTATTTTGGTTTTCTCTTCTTCCGTTGGTGCCTCGTTGTCACCCTCTGGTGCATAGTTTACTGTGGGGGTCTCATGGGGAATTCTTCTAGTTTTGTTATTGTTACTAGTTGTGCTGGGGGGGGGGGCATTCTTCAGATGTGTCACCTGAATCTCTGTCTACATTATTGCGAATCTCTAGTAGTTCAGTCTCAGACAGCCATTTCTTCTTTTGGATTTGTTTTACTTGGTCAGCAAGGCGTTGGCTCGATACTTCCACAGCAGATTTTTCCCTCCATATTTGGAGCATACGCTCCCTATAAGATCGCACTGAAGGCTTGCTTTTAAAGTAACAATACATAACTAGTCTATTCTCCTCCCTTGTCCATCTCTTTCTCTTGTTCTTTATAGCAGTCACTCGGTGAGGGCTACACATTTCCTGGGTGTCATTAGTGGTATATGAGTCTTGGCCAACAGTAGCTATGTGACGACTGTGTCCCTCCTGAAGGCCATTAAGGGTACACGAGCCGGAGTTATTTTTTTAATTATCATTATCAACAAGTTTCACACCAGTTGCCTGGTGGTTATTGCTGAAGGATGTAATTTTCCTCGGGTCACCAGTCTCCCTCTGATATCGCCTTCATCTCTTCTTTTATCCCATTTCTTTTAATATCACTTTCAGTGTCTTTGGTTCAGTCCCGAGTGCATGTACTATTACTGGTACAACCTTTGACTTTCATGTTCCACACCTTTTTCAGATCTCTTGCTGATCCTGGTGGTATTATTATTATTATTATCATTATTATTATTCTCACCAGTTATCTAGTGGTCACAGCTGGAGGCTAAGTGACAGCAAGTCTCTTAAAGTCTCTTCGCCTCTTCTCAACATTCTCACAGTCCACAGTCCATTGGTTGCTGGAGGCTGAGTGACAGTAAGTTTCCTCAGGTTTTCAGCCCTCTTTTTCTTTTCATCTCTCCCTCACCTAATACGGCAGTGATGTGTTTTGAACCTCAACCACCATTTGTGTGTGTGTGTGTGTGTGCTATTTCTCTTATCTTTTTCTCCTTTGCCTAACAATTGGGGTTGTAGATCTTATATTTCTAGCAATTTCATCAGTATTTGTGCTGTTCCTAGCAGTCTCAATCATGATTTTTATTACGAGTTCTTCCAATCTCGCCTTCAGTGTCTTTGGTACCACCCTGACTTTCATGTTCCACACCTTCGGTTCTCTTGCCAGGTCCTGGTATTTTTCAGTTTTTCACTCTATTCCCTAATTGCTCTATGGTCTGTAGGCACGTCTACGTCAATTATTTAGCAAGTTTCCCTCTTCTTGTCCACAATTACTTGGTCCGGTCTTCTCACATGGATCATGGTAGTTGGGTAGTCAAAGCCCCAAAGTAGTTTGTGATTTCAATTCTCCAAGGATGTATCCGGTTGGTGCTGATACCACTTTTCTGCATGGTTGAATTTCATTCGTTTACTCAGTCCCCAATGTATCGCTGTTGCAACTCCATCGTATCTAAGTTTATATTCCTTCTGAACAAGTTGACTAAATTCAGTAGTTTTGCCGTTTACAGTCTCACCCCTTTCCACACATAGGCAGCACTTGCTGTTCGTCAGTGTTCTGTCGATTTTAGTTTTGATATAGTTTTTTCTGATGATGTTTTGAGAAATCATGTTTCTCTCTCCAGATTTCCTTTTCATAACCATGCCGATGATCTCTCGTCTGCAACATCTTGTATATGTCTTTTAAAATATCCTTTCAATTTTTTCTCTTCCCATTTTTCTTTCCTTGTATGCTTACTGTTCCATTCTGTTCTACTTTTTTATTGTTCGTTGCGCTACTTCAGGCACTCTTTATGATGTTTTCTCTGTTTGCACATACTTTTCTTGACCTGATTTGGTTCTGTGGACACTGTTTACAATGCTGATGAGTCCTCAGCTGCTTTTTTCCTCTTCACGTACTATCTATCCGTGTCATAACTGGAGTTTAAGGCTTTATGCGTTGTCACGAGCTTCCTTGTTCGCCGGTACATTGACTGAAGTTCTTCCTTTGCCCATGTAAGGAATGGCCTTATGCATCTAACTACCGACACTGTCCTGGTGTTTTTTTCCTTTTATTAGGTCCCTGTCCTTTAGTTTGGTCTATAACATCTCCCTTATCCTCCTAAATTATTCCCTTTTTATTTTTCCTTTATTTTTTTCTGATATATCTTGTCCCATTTGTGAACTCCAAGGTATTTGTATCGCTCTTGTGCGGTCGGTCCAAAAGTTTGATTCCTTCGGCCGTTATGAGTCTTCTTTTGTGCATTACCATAATTGCACATTTTCTACTCAAAACTCCATTCCAATGTCATCATTGTATTCAAACACTTTGTTGAACAGCGTCTTGATTATTCCTTCAGTTTTCAGGTGCTACTTCTGCTGGACAAAACAATGCCATATTGAATAACTACAGAACTATAGAATCATATAAAAACTATAGTTTATTTACGAGAACCATAGATTTTATGAGATTATTGTTCAGTGATTTATAGTGTCTTTGGTAATTTTTATGCAAAATGTGCATTGATATCTATTGATACCTATTTCACCTCTTACAGCTTTCAGACGGTACTTGAAAAGCTGTAAACCCTTCATTTAGAGCAGTGATTAATTGTTCAACTAGGCCTAGTTTTATGTGCCATGATGGCATCCAAACAACTTGAAGGTCATCTACTGACTCCCACATTGTTTAGTCCTACATAGAAGTCAACCAAGTTTTTTTTCAATCCAGTCTTTAGTAGTGTTCCGTACTTTCACAAAGGCAAGGATAAGAGAGACGTTTGGAGTCTTATCAGGAATGTCACCATTTTGAAGTCTCCGATTACATCCCAGCTGTACTCATCATACTTCAAGGCATATAGCAATAATATGATGCCTTTGTATTGGAGATGAAATGAATGAATCGAACGCGTATTGATCTTCGATTGGCAGGTCAGCATATAGTTTGTAGGCCTCGCAAGTCTTAGCAGGGTGCTCTCTATGGCAAAGGCCAAAGCATTTGTCCTTGTTAGCCTATGGATAGAGTGCAAAGAATTCGCTGAGAAGCTCAGTGGGATGGAGGAACACAGCTTGGCTCATGTTTGTCACTCTAATTTGGTGCACTCAGGGCAATTGTGAGACCAAATAATGTGTAAGGCTGGTTGAGAATAAAACTACAGTAATATTATCCTTTATTAAGATTTATGATTATATCAACATAATTTATTTTTGCACGTTGTTCGAAACAGGAAATTATATTGTCATGTTTCCGTACAGAATAGTTAATATTCTCAAAATCCTATTGTTTGTGTATAGAAACAAATCTGGGTAGCATTCCTAAGACTCCATCCTGTTGATAAACAAAATAAGTATATATAGATTTTTGAGGATTTGAAAATAAAAACATTGAATTTTTCGAAATACTATGGCCCTTCTTTAAATCATTATGTATTTCTTATAAGTGTATGTGGTAACCGTTTGAGCCAAAGCAAATGTAGGATTTCAAATGCTGATTTTCCTAATATGCCGAAGGAGATTGACATCATATTATCTCCCCTCCCACGTTTCCCCTCTTTTGGTATTGTGTTGTATCCTAAAAGACTAAGAAAAAGCTACAGAAGAGGCTCAGATATAGTCAACGATCTAGGCAGGCAAGCACTTGTTATTTTGAAGGATTTCTTATCCGTGTCCCTATATCGCCCATTTGTTTTTTGTTCTTTGTCATAATAAGGCTCATTTAAAAAAGATCAAAGGAACTGAACAACCTTCATGACTTCTCTGCTATTCACTTTCTTGATTCAGTAACTTTGCAAAGCTTTTTAGTCACAACGCTATGGAATCACGACAGTCAGAAGATACTTGGATCACCATGATTGGAGGGTACTTCAGAAATTTTCCATCGTTTATCCACGTGATGCAAACACATTTGGACTGATCTGTCCCTCAACTTTTTTCGGCTGCACAATGTGTACGAAGAGATGTGATTTCATTTCTCTTGCAATGGGCACAAGTATTCTTATCACTGCTTTTACTGTACATCTAATGAAGGAATATTTCAGGAATCCACTTAGGTAGCTTAGCAAAAACCCACGCTATTTTTACTGATGTATTCGTTCATCCTTTTCGGATTGACTCGTTCGTCTTTGTTTGTAAGGTGAGTTCAGTAAAGATAGCAAATATCTTTTGCAAGGATCCCGAAACAGGGCAACAGCAAAACAGTTAACCAAGCCTAAATAAATTGTTTGATGTGGATCTGCTACGCAAACTAGCTTGTGTTTCTGCCCTCTCCAGGCCTCATCAGGCGATTATACAATATCTGATGTATGATGGGTTCATTTTAGGAAGTCTTTGATACATTCAACTTTCAACATTGAATTGATTTAGAGTGGAGCGTAAGATATAATGGGGTAAAGATTCGCTTCACCGACAAGTTTTTGTTTCTACTCCATTTGGGTTTCTTCAGACAAATGATTCTCACATAAATAGTTTAGTGGGGTTTTCAGCATTTCTGAGGATTTATTTCAATTCCCATAAATTTATAGCATCATCTTCAAGTCATCAAATTGTTTCCGTGAATATATATGACGCAATGTCAACTTTAATTTAAGTTGTGCGTTACATGCTTTTCTAGTTTCGAGGACATATCCGATGGGTTGCTTTGATAACTTGTACTTGTCAGAATTGCATCGAATTGGCAATAAAAGAACAAGTATTGTCAGAGACTAAAACTGCCAGTTGAATAACGGGCCAGGTTAAAAGGTCATGTAATATGTCATTTGACCGAGACGATTGCTATTGGTTAATTTGTGTTGTAACAGCCTATCCTGAATCAAACAATTCGTCATGGGAAACTCCTCAACAAACTCCCGGAAGCGCTAATAATAATTTTCCCCCCTGCAGATTCAAAGCCACTTCTAGATATAACCACGATTTGCCCTATTTTCAAACTTCGTAAAAGTGACCACCTTGCTTAAACATGATACTTGAGATCCAAAAAAAAGGGGGGGGGAGACGAGGTTACCGATACTTCACAATATTCGTTGTATTCTGCTGTAAGATAGTTATGGGGGAGTGGCTTGCTCTAGTGCCCTCTCATCCATGCCTCATCAACTGTGTAGGTATACTGAAGGCTTTAAATTGTTGAAAAGATATCTGGCAATGAGACAGCGAGTGTAGAAGTTGACTTGTACCATTAAAAAGTTTATTGATAATAAATGAATGTTGGTAATTTCACTGTTCCCTGCTTTTGTGCTAGTACCCCTTACTTTGCCTCATTATATAATCATTTGTTGGAGATCTCATCGTCATTAGGGTTGGAAAGATTAATTCTCGAACTATTCTGATTGATTTTGATTATTAGTGAGAGCCCAATGATTGTATATTCGATCATCTAAGTTACACTCAATAAATATTGACTTTTTGTGAAAGAGTTACATTGAGCCAATTAGTCGGACAGAACACCGCTTTTCGGGAATAATGAGTTCCTGTACTCAGTTGTTGCTTCAACATGATGGTATTTACCCATATGTGTGTGCATGTGTGTGTATTGATGTGTCTGCATGAGTATGTGTGAATGAGAAGAGAATTTTTTTTAGGAACTAAATTTTACCCAATATATAAAACAGCTGATAATTATGTAAATATATACACAAATTCAAGCCATCCCAAAAAATCATTGAAAAAGTTCAAAATCAATAGAAAATAAACGGATACATAATTTCTGAATGAAACAATATTGAACAATAATAGAAATAAATAAATATCAACTCAAGAGAAACCATTACAAGTGAAATATTACATGGGAGTATCAAAAACACTCTTTACACTTAGATTAGCCCACCATATATCAACTTTTTCAAATGAAAAATAAAAAATAGTGCATCACTGTGAACATATCACTGGAGACTGACTGATCGCAATCTCAATCCTACAGTGAAATTTAAAATATCAAAACAATTGTACATATGCCAAAATATTGAGACCTCGTGCACTTATGACGAAATGAGAAATTCGAAATTGTTATTTTTGCCAACAAAAGGAAAACATGGAGATGAAAAAATAAAATAACAATAAAATGTGGCACTGCTCGAAATTTCCATCAACAAACATTACTCAATAACCGACCGATAGATTCGCTGAATATAACAAACATGGATATCTCATTTACATAACCACCTAAACATATCCTATTCACATAACCACCTTAATATATCTCATTCACATGGCCACCTTAATATATCTTATTCACATAACCACCTAATTATATCTTATTCACATAGTCACCAATCAACATATTTACCGTAGACATGTACAAAGAGACCAAACCCAATATAATAAGATAATCCATTAAGTTCGAATGAAAGGGGACTGCAACATTAGTGAATAGATTTGTTAGAATAAAATATTCCTAGAGAGGAAACCTACACAAAAAAACAAGAAAAACGAAACAGAATTGACACACTCAGCACGTACTGATAACGGAAATATTCACGCCATACGGCCCTTGTTTGTAATTTATTACCATCAAAAGATCTACGTCCCTCTGAATGAAGCCAGAAATACAGCAAGCCACAGCCATCCGATAAAAAAAAACATATAAATAGTATGTAAATAGGATAAAAAAAAACTATGATCAGTGAATGCTATGAAATCATATGAGTAAAAATTTCTTTGGACCTCTTGAATCAGCTGGTACAACTTTTAACCAAGGATGAACATCGTAAGTTAGGCGGAGGTACTTCTTTATTTCCATTTTTTTGTATGTTGAATATCTATTAATGTAGACATTACTGTATACCCAGTCCCCTATTCACTACATTACCGTATGCATAGTTACCATAACCCATTTTCTTTACATTGCGTAACTGGCCCATTCTACAGTTAAAAAGGAAGATAAATAAATACTTGTTAAATGGTGTGCTAAAATATGTATTTGCTCCTCAACTGAAAATACACCTACGTTTAGACAAGAAAAGAGAATTGCAAGTATCAACAGTCAATATCAATAATAACGGTACAAAATAACTGAGTTGAAATTGCAATTGAATAAGAAGTAACATGAATTACGTAGAAAAATTCGTCTGCTTGAATTTGATTTGCAATAACATGTTTTTTTTTTATCTCACAGATAAACATGCTGCATGAAAATCTAATTTGTAATGAAGTAGAATAACAGAAACAGACAAAAAAAATCAGCCACCAAAAAAACTAGTTGCTGAAATCTAAGAAAGAAAGAGACGAACAAAATGCTTGCTCGAGCTGTGAATGCTTTTTATTCTACCATGGGAACGGCTCATTGTATCCGTCACGCATCTGCATAAATGATTAGGCTTGTTTCGACATATTCAACACGAACCACACTTGAAAAAATTATCACCTATTACATTACTTATTTTTCTTTTCGTGGAATACATACAGCACAAAAATATGTAAATAGTGATTCTAAATGTGGAATATACGGCCCAGAAAGGAGCTATTTGATAATTTGGGGGCGCATATTTGGATGGGAAGTGCAAAAAACATTCTGTGGCTCAAAGCTGAGTTGCATTAAGACACAGCTGATTAATCCCTAAGTAATCAATACCTTTGACGGTAACTTACACAATACAATTATTATATAATTTAATTGTAGATTCCATAGGAACTAATGCTTCATCTGTCCCCGATGAGGTATTTACATCTACCTTACTTTAAATGAATATTGAAATCACAAAAAATTGTAAGTGTTAACAATTAAGTATTTTTACAATGACATATCATATATAATTAAATTGTATCTTATAGTAGGCGGAGAGTGTCATATTTTTCTAACTGTCATAGTGAGAGGTATGACATAAAATTTGAGAACCACTACTCTTAAAAGAGAGATGAAAAGTGAGTGAGTGAGTTCAGAGTCTTTCGTTAGTTATCAAATTATACAACTGGTTAGTGATGTTAGTGATCTTGTTCCAAATCGAGAATATCTTACGAGGTACTAGAAAGTGCAGATCCCAATCTCGGACTGCCTACAAATGTGGAGATGAAATTAAATCCACATTTCTATCTTTTTGAAATCATGCAGAAATTTACAAGATATTTACATATATTTAGCAGTATCTTATTGATTTAAATTTGGTTTATAGATACGATTTTCAGCTCAGTCTCAGTCCACAATCAGCTGAGGGACTCTTACCAGATGAAACCAAGTTAAGAAAATAAAGATTAATATTGCTTTATTCAACCACAACTATTTTACTGGGCTTAACATCGTAAAAAGCCACAGTTAGAAACCGTCAAACAATGCTGTCAAAACTGTCAGAATATGTTTCTACAGTTTTTAGGTTAGTCTCATTTGCTTTGCTGGTTTGCTATGTGTGTATATATTCTGCGTACAAGCCACACCAATGGAGTAAGTGGGTTTAAATTCAAGCATTTACTCCTTTTTGTGACTAGAATTATGTTTTATTTTCGTGTTCAGGTTAAATTTCCTACGTAAACTTATGGTAGATTGGTCCTTTAGTTTGTGCCAGGCAGTGTTCACGTTGGTTCTTTAAAAATTTGGACTTTTGATCGAACATCCCAACACGACACGCTGCCAGATGATGTTGGTTATGTGACAGTTTCTATTGAGTGACTAACTACGCCTGTATTACTCAACTTCAGTAAATACTGTAACACATCTTGACCAAAGAAGGGATGACGATACGACATGTCATTCAGGGTTGATGGAAAGGTGTATGCAGATAGATATCAAGTGATAAACCACATTGCTTAATTTCATTAGATTGCTGTTTCTTTTATGCACTCCATATACAGTGTATTAAACTGGAGTTGATTTATTTCATTAATATTATTATTATTATTATTATTATTATCATTATTATTATCAATATTATCTGGAATCTCACACCAGTTGCCTGGTGGTAACCGCTGGAGTTTGAGTGACAGCAAGTCTCCTCAAGTCTCCAGCCCTCCTCTCCTAGTACTCATAGGTCGCAGTAATTCTACGATTTACAGTTTCACACCGGTTGCCCAGTGGTTATCACTGAAGGCTGAGTGACAATAAGTCTCCTCAGGTCTTCAGCTAGCGTCTCCTCTCTCTTTCGCATATCATGACGGAGCTAAAATTCGTTGCAGTACTTATATCTCTAGCACCTTCCTCAGTATCCGTGCAGTTCCCAGTAGTGCTGTGGTCTTTACGGTCTCAATCCCTCCCCTAATCCCGATCTCCTCCAGTCTCACCCTCAGCGTTTTGGGGACGGTTCCTAGTGCTCCCACTATGACCGGTTCTACCCTGGTTTTCATGTTCCACATCTTCCTTAACTTTATTGCTAGGTTCTGGTATTTTCCCCGTTTTTCACCCTCCTTCTTTTTTACTCTATGGTCTGCAGGCACAGCAACGTCTACTATTTGGCAGGCCTTCCTTTTTTTCATCTACTATTACTAAGTCCGGTCTTTTTGCCTGGATGAGGTGGTCAGTTTGGATGTCAAAGTCCCAGAGTAGTTTGTGGTTGTCATTCTCCAAAACTGCCTCTGGCTTGTGCTGATACCACTTTTCCACATGGCTGAATTCCATTTGTTTGCTTAGTTCCCAGTGTATCATCGTTGCTACTCTATCGTGTCTATGCTTATACTCCTTCTACGCGAGCTGACTACATTCACTAGTTATGTAGTTTACTGTCTCATCTCTTTCACCGCACATGCAGCATTTGCTGTTTATCTGTGTTCCGTCAAATTTTGTATTTATGTAGTTTGTCCTTATGCTTTTGTTTTGGGCTGCCACGATGAGCGATTCCGTTGCTCTCTTAAGGTTCCCTTTTCGTAACCACGTTCATAATTCCTCGACTGCTACATCTTGTATCCGTCTTTTAAACTCGCCGTACAATTTTTTCCCTTCCCACTTTTCTTTTCTTGTTTGCTGTACTGTTCCATTGTTTTCTACTTTATTGTTTGTTGCACTATCTCTCACACTCTTTATGATTTCTTCACTATTTGTTTGCACATACCTTTCTAGGACTACTTTAGCTCTCTGGACGCAATCTTCTATGCTGATGACCCCCCTGCCACCTTCTTTTCTCTTAACGTATAGTCTATCTGTATCATCTCTAGGGTGTAATGCTTTATGCATTGTCATAAGTTTTCTTGTTAGCCTATCCATTGACTGGAGCTCTTCCTTTGTCCATTCTAGGAATGGTCCTGTATACCTAACTACTGACACAGCCCGGGTCTTCATTCCTTTTATCAGATTTCTGCTGTTTGATTTGGTCTCTAATATTTTCTTCATCCTTCTAAGGTATTCTCTCTTCATTTTCTCCTTCATCTCTTCCCGTTCTATCGTGTCACATTCAAGGACGCCTAGGTACTTGTATCGGTCTTGTATGGTCAATGCCCTAATCTTGCTGTTATCTGGGAATACAATTCCTTCAGTCATTGAAAGCCTTCCTTTGTGCATCACCATGATTGTGCATTTTTCTATTCCAAACTCCATTCCGATGTCCTCACTATATTCCTTTAATTCGTTGAACAGAGTCCCAAGCTCTCCCCTGTTTTTTGCAAACAATTTAATATCGTCCATGTACATTAGGTGGTTGGCCTTTCCTTTCGTTTTAGAGAAATGTTATCCTTTGCTGTTCTTCAGGATTTTGTTGAGTGGTATCATTGTTAGAACAAATAATAGTGGGGACAACGAGTCTCCTTGGAAGATTCCCCTTTTTATTCCTACCTCTGCTAGTTTGTCCCCTGCGGCTGTCAAGTCTACTTTTCTGTCTTTCATCGAATTACCAATGAATCTAACCACCGGTTCGCTAATTTTGAACATTCTAAGGCATTCGAGTATCCAGCTATGTGGAATCATATCGTATGCCTTTTTGTAATCTATCCATCCCATTGCGATATTCTTTCTCCTTTTCCTTACTTCTTTTAAGATCATCTGGTCTATGTAGAGTAAATCGTTTGCCCCTTTGGTTCCTATCCTACACCCTTTCTGTTCTTCTGGTAGTAGCCCCCTTCTATCCATTGACATGTATATTCTCTCTGCTATTTGCCCGGTCAGGATTTTCCACATAAGTGGTAGGCAAGTGATTGGTCTATAGTTGCTTGCTACGTTCCCCTTTCCCGGGTCTTTTTGGATGAGGGTGGTTCCGCCTTTAGTCATCCATTCTGGTGCTTTGCCTTCATTTAGACAATTTCGGAGTGAGTGAGTGAATCTGCCGTGTAACGTGGTGAATTTTTTGAACCAATACCCATGGATCCCGTCGGGACCCGGTGCTTTCCAGTTGGCTACTTTCCTAAGACTATGTTTCAATGTGGTTCCATTCAGTACTATTGGTTCTGCCTTGTCTATATCTTCTAGTTCTTTTCTCATGTTTCCTAACCATTGCGGTGTTACGTTGTGTCTTTTTGGGTGCCCCCATATGCTATTCCAATAGTTCTTGGCCTCTGTGGCATCTGGTTTTATGTCCTGCCTTCTTTCTCCGTTTAAATCTTGGTAAAACTTTTTCTCATTGTTATGGAATGTGCGGTTTTGTGTGTATTGGGCCGTTTTTAGTCTGTATCTTTTTAGTCTTGCCTCTTTGGCTAGTCTTTTCTGGTGTAACTCTTCGACTTCAGTTGCGATGCCTTTTTGCGCTATCTTGTATTTTTTATAAAGTCTTACTCGTGGTTTGTCTGTGTGTGGTGTATTTCTAAGCAGTACTTCGTCTCTCTGTAGTTGGGAGATCTGCCTTTGTAACCTTCTCTCCCAATTGGGTTTCTCTTCCCTATCATTGCTTGGGTTCCTATCTTGTGTTGTGAAGCTTTGTGCTACCATTTTCGTCCCTGCGTAAATTAGGTTGTTGAGTTCTAGGAGGGTGTCTGTTTCTATGTGCTGTAAGAGGCAGTTGACCTGTTCAGTCACTTCTCCGACTTTCTTTCTTTCTTTTTCTCTTAGGGAGGGGAGTGTATTATTATTATTATTATTATTTTTTTTTTTAGATACTTAATACCCAATTTATACCCACGAATCATCACTTTGATAAATTACAAATTACTTTTGCTATACTTTTACCTAACAGTCGTAATATTGATAATCTCATTATTTCCTATAAAGGCAGCTGGCTTTTGCTCTTCGATCATTTCTAATTAAAATCGATATGATTGCGTGTATCGAAATGCTTTAAAGTAGTTTTTCTTTTCTTCTGTATTAGAGCCCTACAATGTTTTACCAGAATTAGAAAAAAAAAACTATTCCGAAAAATCTTGAAAATTTAGGCTCCAATTTGAACTTTCAATTTTTTACAACCTACAAAACTGTTTTTTTTTTTTTTTGGTGGAGATCACATTTTTTGATTCATTCTCTTGTGTTTGCCATGTTTTTGTGAAGCTCTGCAGCGAAAAAAGCAATTAGTTCCCTTACGCTGGCTATTGCTTTGACTGCCTATGCTTATATTCCAAATATCTCATTAATACGTACTCGGCTCGTTACAAAATAGACTTGGTAGTGGCAAGTGGTGTCACAGTTTTCACACTGCATTATTTCGTTCACAGTGAGAAGGTAACTAGCTGGAGTTATCTGGTCAGCCGATCCATACCTTCACGACTAGAATGGAAACACGACTTTCAGATTATTCAAAATATTCAATTATATGTTTGTTTAAAAACCGAAGATTGATTTTTTTCTAGATTTTCTTTAATATTCTAACGATGAAACTAATTAATCCCTATTGAAAAGAAACTCATGACTATACAGCTTCTACTATTTTGTACGTTGGGTATTATTATGAAATCTTTTTTGTAATCTGAAAAGAGTGCAGTGAAGAATACGTTTATATAGTCTCTGTCATGGAGAAAGGGTCAGGATGTTTTTCAGACCGGAACTCATGATGGTTGAACTTGGATGCAGAGGGAAAGAAAAACAGGAAGTGCACTGCTTCTATAATGGTTAGCAGCAAAACAAAATTTGAACTTTATAATTAAAAAGTTGTGTAAAGCGGAATTCCAAGAACGCATATTACCTCTGTTTGAATTTTATAAAATTATAGGACACAAAAAATCATTCTAGTCGAAATGTTAAATGTTCAAAATAGTGGGTAGGATACATTCCTAAGAGCAAAATTCTTACCTTTAAGTGGAGGAGTCCATGGTCCCGGAGGGAGAACCAAGAAAAAAAGTTCTATTCATCATATGAATGGATACCAAATTTAGCCGGATGGTAGTATAAAATTTTAGATAGACACATGAATATTTTTTCCAATGAATCAAAAAAGTTGCCAACAGCCATAAATTTATCCATATAAAACATTTTTCCCGGCCATCTTAATTCGTGTGATATTTTAGAAATGTCCACAATAACACAGCATGTTTTATATTTTCGTGAATGGAACATTGCACTTTTGAAATCAACGTTTTCTTTACGCAGATTTATCAAATTTTACTGAAATTAGTAAAAGGCATGATTGAATAGGTTATTAAATTTTCCATATGTATTTTGTGGTTGAATTAGGCGAGAGGCTTTCCGTGCATTTTAACGTTTCATATGTCAGTGATCTGTTTTTTTTTTTTGTTTTTTTTCAAAAGGTAAT
This sequence comes from Thysanoteuthis rhombus, assembly GCA_963457665.1. Classification (NCBI taxonomy): domain Eukaryota; kingdom Metazoa; phylum Mollusca; class Cephalopoda; order Oegopsida; family Thysanoteuthidae; genus Thysanoteuthis; species Thysanoteuthis major. Next base: position 35,337,824 of record OY735216.1, read on the forward strand.
AACATTTAGTTTCGGTCTTATTTATCGATTTGGGTGCAAATCAATTACTAGTATGGTCGTCTGTTATCCAATTGGATATCAGAAAAGATATTGCCGAAAGATGGTCGATAGATAATCTTACTTATGAGCAAATTGGTATAAACTGAAAAATTACTCGATATATTTTCTTATCTCCATGATACTTTTGCGTAACATGCAGGTTATTAATGGTAATTTCAAAATGGAGGAAAAATCCAAATTTCTTTCAATTAGATCAAAGTTCGATCAGGACATCGTATTCATATTCCACATTCACTCTCATTTCTATTAAGTAAATCTATTTTGATACGTGGACAAAAGTCCTAAAATCTGACCTTTTCATCCGATCAATACTCAATCCATCGTGGACAGTGTTTGTCTTAATTCGTCGTATGAGTACAGCTTCAATAGTTTGTCCTCTTCTAAATCCAGCAAAATTTGAGTTTGAGAATTTTTCCCAATCAATATTTCATTTTTCGTCAATCAATTGTACAGATATGGATCTTGTATTCCGGCTCCTTTTTATTACAAACTATTCTGATCGATTAATTTTGTTTATAGTTTACTTTTTGTGTTTTCTGATTTGATGATACTTTGAAAGCATATGAGGTGCATTATATGTGGATCAGATGGGGTTTTATCATCTCTAACCATTCCATTGTTAACAGTTTTTAAACGATTGAATGTCTATTCCAAAGTTGCTTTGGTATCAACGTGGTCAATTTTTTCAAAGTTTTCATAAAAAAGTTATCGTTTGAATAAATCTTTGGTTTCACAAAAATGAAGGGTCGCCAGCGTGATTGTCTGATATCATTAATATTATTCCCTGGTTTACAACACCTCTTTTAATGCACGTTTTTTTTATGAGTATTTCCAGCGCAGGGTCAGGCTTTTTTCATTCACAAGACATGATGCCTTTCCAGAATGCATATGATGCAAGCCTAACAGACAAAAATAATTGAAAAAGAGGTTATAAATGAAAACATCTGCCAGGTATGTGGAATTATATTATAATCTGTAGAAAGTTCACATGACGTGTACTATTTCAATTAGAAAACTCACTCGTCAAGTTAGATAGATAAGAGCGCTTATCAAAGCTACAATGGCTGATATTTGTCAACAAGTAGAACAACTACCAATTTTGTGAAAAATCCTACTTTTGCAGATTACAATATATTGGTGAAGTATTCACCAGTCCACTATGTCCAACTCTTGAACTGAGGTTTGAAATTGATTTTACATGAGCATACACAATTTGTATACCTTGCATTCAAGCATAGCTCATAGCTACTGACATTAGCAGTTGGGAATTAGATATTGTGAAGCACTCAATTTACAGATTGAGACAGACAGCTTGCCTTGAAAATAAAAGGTTAAATTATACATATATATATATATATATATATATATATATATATATATATATATATATATATATATATATATTGGACGGCTAAAACTTATCCATGGGCTTCTGCAAAGAAATTCAGATAGTTTTGATCGATGTGAAACGAGGAATGTGTCACAACACACAGTTCATTAAAGGTAGTCCATTATTGATCTATGTAGGTGCAGGCCACACGGAATAGTCACTGTAACCAGTGTCAGTCTCAAGAAGTCTGAATTCAAATCTGAACAGTGATGAGTAATGGCACCAGGAAGCATAATGGAATAAAAAAATGGACGTACTGTTTTGGTTTGACCAATATTCTCCTGGAAACACTCTGGATTTCAATATTCATAATGGAGTGAATTTATTGCACACCACTTATATCAACACCATTAAAGACCATGTACACCACATTCGTACATTCTACAGGAGTACTGGTATTTCTCAGCTGGGCAATGCACTTTGCCACAATATACGTGTTGTGTGGGAATTGTTTAAGAAACTTGAAGAAAATTTTGCCTTGGCAGCTGAAATCCCCAGAAACCAATCCCATTGAGCACTTATAATATTTCTCATTCTTCTGAAATTCCATAATATAATCTGCTGCAGATAAACGACCTTCTGTTAACATCCTACCACCCAAACCGTGGATTTAGGGGTTATTTGAAGTCGATACATGATACAGCGAAAATTATTTCGCCGGCAAACGGTCAACCAATAATTTATTAGACTGATGGTCATAATGTAATAGCAACATATTATAATAACACAAAAATGTTGACGATAAAAATATTTCTTATACACGTCTGGGGATTTTTTTTTTATCTTGGTCCCGAATGAAAGTGATTTTGGCGATTCAAATGCCACTTTTTATCATTTTTTCACCTCCATAACATCCACTTGATTGATTCTGAAGTTTTCAAAAGTTGTCCACAAAATAATTGACAAATTTGGAATTAGAAATTATCATCATGATAGTTTTGACAAATTGCTCATTGATTTGTAATATGTCATCATTTTATTGTAATGACCTACGGTTAATAGGAAATTTCATACAAAATGATGGTCAATTTTGTAATTAGAATATAGCGTACACTATTCATTTTTACATTTCATATCTGCTTGAGGTTCAAGTTTTTACATTCTTTTCTGTTAATAATCAATAAGATGTTATCTTGGGGAATATAAAAATGTGTTTGTTTGCTATTTCTAATAGTTTCATGCAAAAACAATGACATGTTTTAATTTAGAACTTACTATGATATGTAGATTCTAGTATTTCAATAGTATTTTTAATGACTGCTCCGTTCCAGAGGTTATTTTGGGGGGAAATGTTCATCAATTAAGTTTAGAAAAATCTTCATAATATTTTGTTAATAATTTACAAAAAAGGGAATTTGAAGCACATAATTTTCCTGTTCCTACTTTTCTATCTTCTCTTTATGCTTTCTTTTCAGAACATCCTTATAAACATATTTATTTTTATTAAATATTTTCTTGCAGGAAGAATTATTGTTGATTCTAAAGTTGATAGAGTTTGGTAATTCTTTTAAAATGGAAGGTTGTTGATTTGGATAAAAATCAAAAGAGGTAACAGTCTACTCATTTGAAAATGGTTTGTATGTATGACTACTGAAATTTCTCGACTGATAAAAAAAGAAGATGGAGATAACACATATGGATTCAAAACTCAAACGAGTCCTCCAACTAACAAACTTCAAATTTGATAATTCAACTGTTCAATGGTTTTCCAACCAGCATATATATATATACACACATATATATATATATATATATATATATATATATATATATATATATATATATATATATATAAATTCCAATGTTTCTTGATTCCTATGAGATTTCTTATATTTCCCCGAACGTTTCACAATCTTGTTAAAAAGTGATCCACTAGGACAGCAAGTTTCACTCTCTGGTATATTTTATTTCCTCTCCTGA
>OY735216.1:35346193-35371193 GCA_963457665.1 Thysanoteuthis rhombus
GCCTGTTCACGTGGCTGGTTTTCATCGAGTGTTCTTGTGATTCGGTTGGTGATGATCTTTGTGAAAAGTTTGTAAACACGGTTGAGTAGGCTTATAGGCCTATGGTTGTTGCGGTCTTTCGGGTTTCGTTTTTTATATAAAAGCATTATGATAGCAGTGTTCCAATCGTCTGGGACTTTACTGTGTTTTAGGCACAAGTTGAAGAGGACTGCCAGTTTCCTAGTGATGATTTTACCTGCTTTTCGGAGTAGGTCGATGGTGATGTTGTCTGGTCCAGGGGCAGTTCCTTTTTTCGTCTGTTTGATGGCTTCTTTCACCTCCCACGGGGTTACTTTTGGGAAGTCCTCGAGTTGTTTGCCCGTGTCTTGCGTATCTTGCTCATTGTTTTGCAGTCCTTGTTTGGACGAATAAAGTTTTTGGTAGAATTCTTCGGCACGTTCGACAATCCTGTCTCTGTCTGTTGTTAGGTTCCCATTTTCCTCGAACATGCTAGTTTTTTTGCCTTCGTCCCGAGTTGAGGAGTTTGTTTATAGCTTTGAAGCCCCGACCTTTTTCAAGAGTTGATTCAATGACTGCCGTTGTGTATCTCCTTTTGTCTTCTCTTCGTTTCTTCTTGATTAATTTGTTTAGTTCAGCCTCTTCAATTTCTCTCTCGTTGTTGTCGGTGGCTTGAGGTTTCTGCGTTTTTCCATGAGATTTTTAGTCTCATCCGAGATTTTGCCAATGGGTTGTTTGCTCATTGGCTTGAATGTAGAGGCTACTTCAATTATTGACGTTGTCATTTTGTTGCTTATTTCGTTGATGTTGGTGTTGTCTTGTTCAGTAAGAATTCTGAATCTGTTCCTCAATTCGAGCTTGAAAGATTGAACGTGCTCTTTTGGTATGTTTAGAGGCTGTGGTTTTGTATGGAACATTTTCCTGTGTTCTTTATTGGCGTTTTTTTTTTACTTTACATCGTACCATTCTGTGGTCGCTGCCTACATTGACTTGATTTAGGACTTGGATGTCCTTGACGATATCATTTTTGTCCGTTAGGATGTAGTCTATTTCGTTCCTTGTTTCGTGATTGGGGCTCTTCCAAGTCTATTTCCTATTGGGCGCCTTCTTGAAGAAGGTGTTCATGATTTTGAATCAATTAGCCGTTGCAAAGTTTACAAGATCTTCTCCTCTCTCGTTGCGTATTTTGAATCCAAATTTGCCGACGCAATTTTCATTTCCTTGTCCTACCTGTGCGTTGAAGTCTCCCATGATGACATTGAAGTATTTTCTGGTGTCTTGGAGTAGGGAGTTCAAGTCATCATAGAAGTTGTCTATTTCTTGTTGGGTTGATTGCGAAGTGGGAGCGTAGACTTGGATTATATTGAGTTTGTATCGTTTTGAAAGTTGTATGGTGACGCTAGCTACTCGGTCAGAGATGGCTTTGAAGCCAGTTCTATTGTCTTTCAGGTTCTTATTGATGAAAAAGCCAAGTCCACTTTGTTCTACTTTCTCTTTACGGTAGCTATAAAGAAGATGCTTGCTTCTCAGTTCGATTAGTTCTTTTCCGGGTCTTCTTACCTCACTAATGCCTATGATGTCCCATTTGACATTTCTAATTTCATTTTCTAGATCAGTTAGGTGCATGTCAGTTGACAGTGTTCTGACGTTGTATGTGCCTATGTATAAATTTGTCTTCTTGTTGACAGTCTTAGAGTTCCGTTGAAATCGTTGTTTGAGCGGTGACTCAGTAGGAACAGGTGGTCCCTTGATGAAGGATTTGGTGAAGGATTTGGGTAGTCGCTTTCGGAGCACATCACCCCTACCCAAAGTAAGTGATGTGGCTGAGTCTTTTGGGGCCGATGACCCAGCAGGAACTGACGTGATCTTGGTGTAGTGAGTATATAACTTCAACTAGGTTGTGCATCTATAACTGGTTGATGTGAAACTGCTATATAATTTAGCAGGTATTGTCACCACTCCTCTTGGACCAAGCCGTCATTCAGCATGCTAGAACTAACAACATTCGACGTATACCAGAGTATACACGACCTAAACATTGTTCTACCTTATTATACATAATGATAAATACGCATCATTCAACAGAATTCAAACAAGAATTCCCTGTAATGAGACTGTCATGATTTTTCACACCTTACCCTATCTTTCATTGTAGCCCTATTAAAAGAAGACAGATGAATATCCTACGACGTACATTAAAAGACTGATGATGATGATGATGATGATGATCATCATCATCATCATCATCATCGAATCATTTGTAATAGATAAATTTTACATTGATCTATTGAAAATTTGAAATATCTTCAACAATCATTTAGCTGGTTTTTTCGGCCTATAATCCTTCTGACATTATCAGTCTTGTTTTTGTTTTTTCAAAATGTCTTGAATTCTTGACCGTGTTGTCAATAATTTCAGGACTCTGATAAAAATTGTACGAACAGATGGAAGTAATCCATCAATCTAGCTTCCCAACCCGTCTCTTTACTCAGTGGTTTTACGAATCCCGAGATCCTATTTAATTTTCTTCCCTTCTTCCTACACTTATGTCTCTGTGCATCTATCTATTAGACCCGAGTACGGAACAACAGAAGTCGGGTTGCTGATGAGTAGCAAATTAGCTATACCATCGTCAACTGTTATCAAGGTAACTGTTGCTCCAAGGGATTATACACGGATTATTTTGAAATTGGGAACCAATTGGGAATCGAATCCTTAGCTGTAGCAAAATGATATACGAGACGGGTTTGCTAACCATCATGCTGACAAGATAAAACTTTATAGTTCTGGTTTTGTGAGAGAGAAATTAAAGTGTAATTGCTCTAGAATCAGGAACAAAAAGCAAATAGAAAACTCCTTCATGCTGCATTGTGTTAACAGAAAAAGAAAAAAATCTTTTTGAGAGAGAAAAATCTTAAACGAATCAGTACAAATATCACGTAACATAAGTGCAGCTCCCCCCCCCCACGAAAAAATCAGAATTAGCCTTTGGGTTGAATGCCTTGGGAAACAATATAGAAATAAATATGGAAAAGCCTAGCTATCGTTTGTTTTGTCTGGCCTCCATTCCTTGGTCTCGGGGCATGAGAGCACTTAACGTTAAATATAGTTATTCCAATGCATTCTTTAATAATCAAAACTGGAATTTACACGATTAAATTTGTTGAAAGCATCATTTATTTCTTACGCATACACATACACACGTTTATATTTGTGTGTGTTTGCTATTTATTGACTGTCCCAACACAGGGAAACGTGACACAAGATCGAGTTTAAAGTGGGGAAAATATATCCAAATATGGCTCCAGCCGATGCAACTTTGATTGCCAAGCAGTTCAACCCCTGGATGCCATATTCCCCGCAGCTGGGCTGAGTAATCATAGAAGAGCCGAAAGACCAGCCCAAAGGCTTCCCAATGTGCGTAGCAGTGTGTAGACTCAGTAAAACCTCATTGGGTAACGCATTGCACCAGCGCACTCGGTCTTTGACACACACCCTCTCCGGCCCACTCAGCAGGGAAGTGTCAGTACTGACTCTCCAGTCTCTCCCGTGGAACAAATACCACACTTTGATCCTGTCGAAAAGGCCAGAAAAAAATGTTTATGTGTGTGTGTGTGTGTGTGTGTGTGTGTGTGTGTGCGTGTGTGCGTTTCCTAAGACTGGCATTTTGCTTTTAATTGAAATGTTCAAACAATTTGAAGGCAGACCTGCATAGTCACTCAATATACCATTATCACGTGATCCTCGTCTTTTGATATCAGGCCATGTTTAAAGTGATCACTGGAAGAGTCAAAAATATCGAAAAACAAAAGAAGTGTTAATGCTCCCGCACAATTTAGCATAGTCTCACAGTGCAAAAGATCATGATTTCAATCGTTTGGGATTTCCAGCAGGGGAATGAACGTAAATTGATAAATAGAAATATTACCGTGACAAAATTATGAGATAGCAACTACATAGCAAGGAAATTTAGGATGCTCTGGAAGTCACATTTAGAGAGAAGCGACATTAGATTATTTGTTGAAGTCAAATTCTCTGAGCCAAGGGAACCAGAAGTGAGTTTCGACAGGTTAGCTAGTAGCTTCTCAGAAACGGCATTTTCCGATAATCATTCATATTCTGAGTTTGTAAGGTTATGGGAAAAGAATAGGGTATGATTCAACTTGGAAGTCGTGGATCCCTGAGGGTCAACAAAGGTATTGCAATCATAACAACCTATAAATCAGAAACAGGGAATCATTTTTATATCTGCCAGTTAAATAATTCAGAGTGGATTTATTGTACAGTGATTATAGATTGTTTTACAGTTTAGAGAAAGTTTTATTTAGTTGGTCATTGAAAATGAATATCGATTCAGTATGTTCTTCATTTTCATTTTTCCTTGAGAGCACCAAGCTGCTACCCCTATGGTTCTGGTGCCTCTGCTTTGAACCCTCGCAAGGTTATAACTGCTATAACCTTTTTCAAAAGAAACAGTTCATTAAAGAGAATCTAAGTCTGCAGAGCTATAGTCCAGGACAGTCACTGAGGATTCGACTCTGCAGCAATTGCTTTCAAAACTAGTTTCAACTACATCAAGCATCTTCAACAAAAAGGCTACAGAAAAAAAAATCAACATTGCCTCAAATTAGCGACTATTTTATAAAAATCTAGCAATTTTGTTTTGTCTCAATTTTTTTAACATCAGGCTTCTAAAACTACGTTTATATCTGGGATTTCTTTCTTTCTAGTTCCGGTTTCTTTGTTCTGATTTTCAATTTTTTTTTTGCACTCCCACAATATCAAGTTGAATTGGGCTAATTAACTTAATTGACTCGGTGATTTTTTTCATTTTTTTTTACATTCATTTCGTTCCGTCCATAAAATAAATGAAAAAAAGCAAATAAGTCTTTCACGCTATTTTTGTAATTCATGATAATACCGAAATTAAATAACACATTTTTGAGAGATTTTCCAGTTGTCCCAACCAGAACATAATGTCCATAATTTTAAATTTCAGAAGCTTAAGTAGGATGGAAAATTAGCTTCCACATCATATAAGATTTCACCTTCAATGAATCCCGATTGTGAAATTCAATGATAATTTGCTACGAACAACTCCAAGCTGATCAAACTGTTCCTACACAATCTGAAATTGAGCAAATACTCATGACTTCAGTTCACAGGTACTGAGGCTACGAAATGTGTGACAGAGATGGTTGGCAAGTTTGTCTAGCTGACTATTTCTCATTTGCAATGTGTTGGATACTTTTTGAATGCTTCGTTATTTTGTCCCTGTGAAAACCAATCAGGTCTACCAAACGTATCAGAAGCATCTGGTCTAATGAAAATTTATTCCTCTTTGTGCAAGTACACACACACACACGCACACACACACACACATACACACACACAGAGAGTCATATATATATATATATATATATATATATATATATATATATATATATATATATATATTCTTTGTATCTAATGAAATTAAATGTGCAGCAAGTATAACATTTTGACAACAATATAGTTTGTAGTTTGTACCTTTTTCCTATACACTCCACATCTCTGATATTGTTTCAATACATACATTTAGAAGTTTACGAATATAAAATATCTATTCGATATTTTCTGCACAGATAGGTGCACCAGTAGACATACACATATGAATACACGTATTTATTCACATACGTGTTTAGATAATATCTCCATTTCAAAGATCAGTAATATACTGGTGCAGTTGTCGATTATATTGAGTTTAATCATTTCTCCACCCCCATACTTCAGTTATCTCATAGAACATTATTCTTTTAAGCAGTTTTTGGGATCATATCTTTTTTTTGATCTGAATTGACATATATCATACATCCGATGTAAAGGAATGCATTTTAAAAATTACATTTAGTATAGACATACACTGTAGTATCATATTCTACCATATGAAGAACTTGGTGTGCGATAAGGATTCACCCATCATTCTAAAAAAAGTAAATGCGTGTAAATTACAATGTACATATATTCCATTGTTTATAGTCCGTTCAAACATCTTCTTTTCGTATGACCTGTTGACTGCCTATGGTCTTGATCATGTTCTTTGAACTAAGGCTGCATATGTTCGTCTGACCTGGATCCTGCTGTTAGAGGCATTTGAAACAACATTCTTCGAAATCGACTGGCCGGCAAAATCTATTGGATAGATGTCTGAACTGGAAAGAGAGGACATATTTTTCCCAGATTCACCCAAATGCTCTTCGCACTACCCAGGGTTGTGAGCAGGTCCACCATTTTGGACAAACTCGTAATGCATCTTCGAGCCCACAGAGACAAAAGATGAAAACCTTCCTCCGATCACTAGAAGTTATCTATTCACTTCTACACCCAGTTGAAAGAAGAAAAATGATGTTCCATCTAATGTAACATCACATTAGCAGGCTTCTTACAACATGAATAGAATCTTCCTTCTCTGGAAAGTCTTCAGCATCGGTTGCATAACCTTCTCATAAGACCAGTTCAAAATTTTGTGAGCAGCCCCACGAATTTACTCCACAATTGTATTTCCTCAATTGTGTTGCTTTGATACTGTTGAAATTGACGTTATTCCTAATACGTTCCATTCCTAAATCCACCACCACAATCCTTTTCAATGATTTTTCTAACATTTTTGTCCGATTGCCCTCATGCTTAGGTGAGGATTTCCTCGCACTCTTTTCTCAGCAGCTTTGAAGGCACTTCTAATTCGTTTAGAGTTGTGCAAGTCTCATGAAATGTTTCATAGCATTATGAATGGTCTTGCAGCAAATATTCAGCTCTTTTATCATTTGAGCGTTATTCAGAGAAGTCTTTGTCAGAACAACAGTTTGGCTGTGTACGTACTTCAATCCCATTTTGGATACCTATTTGAGTAGACCAAGGAACCTGCAAATATAGAGCAAATCGGGTATTGGGATGTTCTGTTCTGAACTCCCTGTTTATGAGATATGATTACATGATGGATAAATCCTTAGGATGCACCCCTTAAACCTTTTTATATCCAGTCAATTAATTATAATTCTTCGATTCATGTTTCTATGACGACGAATTTATCAGTGCTGTTAACGCCCGTATCACGAAGGTCTTTAAGTTGCAATAAAAAGCCAATAAAATTAGATGACCAAAATATTAGTCAGAAATTTATAATTCCCAAGTTTTACTGACAATTTCGCACCATTGCGTTCTTGATGCTGTACCACAACTTTTAATTAGTTTTGTCACCTGACTAATCAGTAAGAAAAGATAAAGGGTAGCGAGAGAAAATAGTGACAGGAAAGTAACAAAGAATAGTCCTATCGGATCCGTTGATTTCACTGATGCTAGATTCACAGACCAAACTAATTGTAATATTGACAACTTTAAAAAATATTCTTACTAAGATGATATGAGAGCAGTGCATTTGGTTGTTTTTGTGTCTGTGTGTTAGAGAGTATAGTATATGTTGCATGTAATGATTTATGCATGTGTACTTGCAAGGTTGCCGTGTGCATACATTTGAGTGTGCGTCCTTTGTGTGTGCATGTGTTCATAGGAATATTTACATGGGAAAATTTCTTAGTATCTAGAGAAATAGAATATACTTCTGGGTGAATTCAGTTTATGACTTAGTTTTCCTTGCAGTACGTAAAAATATAGAAAAACGAAACATCTCACTATTTACAACACAATAAATGATATTCTGCGTGTACACAAACATATGCTCAGGTACATGAGCCTATGAATGCCTGTATTTATTCATCAATAGTGCACAAATATGTCACACCTTCTCAAGAGGAGATTATAATTGTGAAAAACTTGAGTAAAGAACTTGCTCGAGGCCTAGGCAAATGAATCCAGCTGACTTTTGCACATTCCTTTATCATTTCTTCATTTGGAGAGTTGCACTTCAAAACAAACGCCTATCGAATTCCAGAGTTCGATATTAATTGAGAAAATATGACCGGCAAACATTCGCAAACGATTCAGTGTTCTTGTAAAAATGATGATGTCACGATTAAATCGATTGAAATAGGAATGTTTTAAATCTTGCGGCCAAGACAGATTCGTTGAGATTGTATTGTCTCTGAAGAAGCTTTTGTGTACGCGTGGTTTTGTCTTGCAGTCGTTAAGATACAAACTGAAGAGCTCCTTTTCCTCCAAACAGATTGCTGTCGAGTAATATGAAACAAGGTAGCGTTCTTAAAAAATCATTAAGATATAGAAAATCCTATATATAATTGAGGGATATATATGTAATAGTGAGAGTGTGGAACTTGTCTTTTCAGGAAATCCCTAAGGCCTTTGTGAGATCCCTGAAGATTTCAGTAAATTCATTGAATACTTTATTCCACAATATCCCTTAACATTTCAATAATTTCTCATCCTTAGTTTCAAAATGAGCATAGAAAAAGTAAACAAGCTTGAGATTGTTTCAAACTAAATGAATAACGGATTACATACAGTTTAACTCCGTTCAATATAAGGCCATTCAAGTGAGACACTCCGTAAGGATGTGATCAGTAATTATGAACTGCAAAATTGCTACTCTAATTATAAACTTATGATATTATGAGATTACTGAAATTCCAAGGGAATTTTCGGAATCATTAGTTCGTCAATCTCACTGTTAAAAACACACACACACACACATACACACACACAAACACACACACACACATACACACAGACACACCTGTTTATGTCTTTTCTCAGTTTTTATGTAAAAAAAAAAAAAGCTTTAATGATATTGTCTTGAACTGTCATCATTTCTCAGGATTTATAAAATAAATCTAGATTTACTGGTTCATTCAGATAAACCGGCAAGTAGAGATGTGTACGGACTTGCTTGTATGTATCTATGTGCATCATTGTTCTTGGGTAGTGAGTGTTATTTTCTATTTGCTTGTGTGTTAAAAGTATACAAAATGGCTATTGTTCTTTACAAAATTTGCTTTGGTGACAAAGACAATGATATTCATATGTAATTGAATTTCTTACTTCATATAATCAAAAATGAGCATAGTCCAATCTAAAAAAGGGTTTGAAATGATCACTGTCTTTATTATAAGAGCAAAGATTTAAAGGATAGTAGATAAAAATGTTTCCGTGAGTTTTAAAGACATTGCACAGTATGAGTGTTGTCCTATAAATTACTGAGTCAACAACTGAAAAGATTTGTAATAAACTTCAATATACATTGATGTATACTCACTAACGATGACCAATAATTGAACCATAATAGTTTGATACTTGCCAAACCTCTTTTTACGGTATTATATGCCATGCGATATGAATGATTATTTTTTTCAAGTTTTGAACATGGTCTAACGTCATTTTTCCACTTCGCCCAACAGTGCTGCTGCACAACTGAACATAGTGACAATACTGTATTCGCACATCTAGGGAAAGGTGTATAATGGATCAGCTGAAACAGTGCAGTAACAAAAAACAGACATAGAACATTGACAGAATCAAGTTCACTACAGAGGTGAAAGTTTGCTAGTCTCGCTTGCAGACCATTGATCTACAATATTGCCCAACCATTTTCCTTATTAACTTATTTCGATTTCTTGCTTGTTAGAAACTGTCAACAAAAACTGTTATCATCAACATCGGTTTCCTCAGTGTTAAAGTTGGCATGGCTAACTGTTTATATGTGTCACGTGCAAAGATTGCATGAATAGAGCTAAAGGGCTGAAAATTAAACTTTCATTCTTTATTTTACATAGAAACGCGTTTTCCCCTTAGAAATGGGGTTTAAATTGGGAATGAGTTCACTATGTTAGTTTATGCTAAATTATTTCCTTATTTAATGTCTGACGCTTGTATTTTGAAGAACGGACTTTTTGTGATAAACGCCAATTTTATTTTTTAAATTTCAATTAAGCGACAATCATTTTTATCTTCAATTTTATTTCTTTTCTTTTTCTTAATTTTTCTCCATTTTCCCAAGTAATATTTTTTTATTTCATTTCCTTTCCATTTTCCATCGTTCATATAAAGAATCTCGATAGCTATTCGTTTATATGAATCATCTTAAATGTCTTAGGCCTGTTTGACAACAGATTCAAACTGCTTAGCTCTAGGAACAAACATAGACACGTCAGTTCCCTATTTGCGTTCGTTTTTGCTCAGCTTTTAAGTATAAACAATAGTGACAGCTCATTGGAACTAGACAAGATTTTTTACTTTATTTAATCTTCAAATAAATAAATGAAACAAATAAAAATTCATAAAGTCCTCCCGACATGAAAAGTCAAAACCACTCGAAAAATCTTGGGATTTCAGTTTCAATTTTTTTAACACCACAGAAAATTGCTCAAAGAGATTCTAATCAATAAAGAATTGTATCTATTATGAACTTGACAGGAAATTCGAAATACCGATTATCTCCGAAGGACACGCACTTATTCTCCAAACGGAAGTAAAGTTATAACTATGATTTATTACCTTGACCTTGAGAATCAAAAGTGGAAAGTATCGAGTCAGTGGTCAATCGGTTGATGGCACACAAAATAAAAATTTAGACCTGAGTTCAAACATCGCCAGAGACAATCTGGTTTCACTAATTCTCTTAGGAAAGACTGCCAACAGTGGGTAAAATTGCAGGTGGAGTGCTTGAGGTCGCTTCGGGTGCTAATCGTCTCTGAGTCAATCGCCATATATCACAAACGTCGAGGAACTTCTAAATCTAGACACAGGCAGGTGGAAAAGTGTGGTACGTGAAGACTAGGTAAGTAATGGCTCACCGTGGCCAAGTTAAAGGCAATCTTTCCAATGATCGAAATCAAACAATAATGATAAATCTTTAACCCCATTACGGTAAAAAAAAAAATGCATGAGTGTAACTCAGCACTGATGTAAAATTATTATTTGATTTGATACTGGGAGTCCACTTTGGTTTGGGGGCTGGGAGAAAGTTCAATACTCTCTCAATTAGAAGCAACTATTCTCAGATTAATTTCGAAGATATCTAATATATCAACCTAGTCTTGATCAAGAGAGATCATCGTTTGTCTCTTCTCTTCTGTAGTGGAGAACTGAAAACGATAGACAAGAAAGAAAGAAAAAACAATACGCTTGCAACATATTTTATGATTATATCAAACTGTGCAAAGAAGATTATTTGATGATTTTCTCAGAACCTGTATTTGCTTATTAAATAGTTTTCCATACCAACTTTGTTGAGCAATGAATGTCACATTGTTGGAATTCACAATGATCCGACGTATATGTATCAACGGCTGAAAATTTTATGTAAACTGCTTCTTTCAATATTCTGACACGTCAGCAGCGTTTTTCATCTAATATTTGGATTTCATACACAGGGAGTAATCTACAACCGTATTTCATATTCTGATGAATAAAAAGCATTTATTTGAAATAAGTAAATATTTCCCATTATAATCCCCTTCTTTATCAATGCTTTTAACCAAACGATTCTACAACGATCTTTCATTACGAACATTGTACAGTGAAATCCAAGACCAAGATTCAGCGAATAACTGTCTGACAACCAACTTGAATAAAATGCGACTAGAAACTATTATAGAAGTTATATTGAATTGTAATGTATTCGATATTGCAATCATTTGGAGTACCAAATCACAAGTTGATTTTATCAAACGATTTCAGAAAAGTATTTCCGAAGAAAAGCACCAGGAAAAAGGAGACGAGATTGCTTTGGAGAGACCTAACCCGACGGAAGTCTCAGTTGGGTAATTAGGAGTATGATTTACAAATAAAAACTTCGGTATCCTTAAATGCACCTGGTATTGAAATTGCAAACCCTGAATTTCTCCTCATTCACATAAATAACATTCCCTGGTGAAGCTGATATGATTTTTAAATCAAATTTGTCGTTGACTCTTTCGATGAATGCAAATTATATTAGGCTGTTGCAACTGTTCCCAGAATTGGACGAAATTTTTAAAAGCGTTATTCAGTCATACAAAAATTCTCACTGCCTGTTTATGACTTTTGCCACTCTTTAGATGAAATGTATATTTCATCATGAAATAATGATTCAGTTTTTATTCAATTTTTTTGGAATATTTTTCAAAATGAAATGAAGAGTTTACCTGACCAGAACGTTGCGGTAGAATATTGCTTATAGAATGGTTTGAACCTAGTAATCAAATGATGATTTTAAAATTCTTCATCTGAGATATAAATCAATAGAGTTTCTGTTGACAAGTTAGTAAATAAATGAGTTTAGAAAATTCAAGAGAAGTTATTGCGTTGAATAGCTACATAATCGTGCTTTGTTTAATTATCGACAAGGTCATGGCAATTTCCCAATGTAGGCTTCTGGGATGTTGGATGCAAGTACTAATCTTGTCAGCTAAATCTCCATTTCCAACCTCGTGATGCATAAACACTGAGTGTTGTGATAAAGAAAATTCTATTGTAGGTAATAGTAGACAGAGTGATGTTTTTGACAAACCGTCCGTTACACTTGACTCTTCCAATGGGGCGTTTTAATTTCCTGATAGATGCACGACCTATATATTGGTTCAAACTATTCACTTTTCTTGGGAAGATATTTCAGTTTTTCAAAAGGAATAACGCATTTCAATCCAAATATATCCGTGATACACCCCTACTCGGATTAAATAATGTATCTTATATGAAAAATCGATCAGGACACACATCGTAAAATAATATCAATGGTCTTATACAAAACTGCCAGGTTAAAAATAATATGAACGTATAGTTTAGGATACACATCGAATTGCAATGATAGGCAAGCTTAGCCAAACGCCACATATATCAAGATTGGAAAAAACTAGTAACAAAATAATATTTATAATGAACAGGGTATCAACGTTGAGTATAATGATAACAAGCAAGCAAGGTGTTAAATGAGCGAGAGATGATATTGAGTATGAAAAAGGTGAATTCCAAAATTGATGGAAGAACTAATCTGATAATCTTTTTAGTAAAAAAGAAATGTTAGAATTTTTTATTCGATTATATTGAGATATCAATAATTCAAGTAGAAATTAAAAACAGAACTGATTAATCACTCCATAGACACTGCCAAGCGACTGATATCATTTGACAGCATGTAGTACTTGACTGATCCATCCAAATTGGAATAAAGGGTGATCACTAAATGAAATACTTTTCCTGCCTTTAGTTACGCAGTGATTACCAAACGAGTCTGAATTTTCGAAAAGCAAAAGTGCATACCACTCGACACAGACTAAAGAGTCAGTTAAGCGAAAACTAACACTGAACTTGAATCCTGACAAGGTGAAAAAGTCGTGCTTGCAAATGCAAATAATAAGAAGCAAGATAAAGAAATGTTGATGAGATATTCAAAAAAATCGAACAAACAGTGCTAAAGCGAATTCAAGATGGCATGACAATCGGTATCTCTGAGCAAATCGAACAGGAAATCCTGTTCCAGTCCCATTTCAACATATTTTTATTGTCTTTTTTTTGGAAAAGTCATTGAAGCCTCGATATGTTCGAGTTAGTTATCTTGACCACAGCTATTCCACTTCAGAATGTTTGACAAATAAGTGTGGGTACATATTGAATTACCTCTATTAGGATTGCCTTAACTACTTGAGAATTTGTTGTGAAGTATACCGATTTAACCATTGATAGAACCACTGGAATCAGTACTTAAACGTATTTTTCTTTGTTTAAATCAGAAATTATTCAAAACTTTAGCTCAAAGGAGGATAGGGGCTTGAACGAACGACCTGATTTCTTTTCGATCAAATAGTCAGACTACTTTCCACCAAAGACCAAATTAACACTGCACTCTCACACCACTTCATTTTAAATCTGATTGATTGACAGTGTTGATGTATTCAATTATATGCGCATATCGTCATAGCATTTAATCATACCTACACTCGTATGTGAGCAAATGAATCACCCTACATTCATTGAACTGCACATAACATTGCCCTGGTACATTGATTGGACAGCCATGCAATCGAATATATTACAATGTGAGTGAAGCACAAGCAGTCCGACGAAGAAAGTGTGTGTATGGGGGGAGCAAAACCATCAGATCGTAGATGTAGTTGTTTCAGCGGACGGTATATTGGAGTTGAAAGAGAGCAGGAAATGTGGATCAATGATTAGCCCATGACAGAAGACTGTAATATATGTAGAATATGAAAGTGACAAATGATTTTACCGTTACTGGTGTATTTATAGCACTCTTGAAGACACTTGCAAAGGAAATGATAGAACTGGAAAAACAAAGTTGAACTAGAGCTTGGGGAAGGACCTTAGGATTTAGGAAACTTTTTGTAACTTGATCTCTTGGAAAACAAACAAACATAATAATAATAATGATAATAATAATAATAATAATAATAATAATAATAATAATACTTTCGAACAAATACAAGGTAACGCAATAAGGCATCGCAACCGTAGTCGAAGAGTTACACCAGAAGAGATTAGCCAAAGAGGCAAGACTGAAACGATACAGACTAAGGACGGCCCAATACACAAAAAACCACACATTCCAAAACAATGAGAAAAAGTTTTACCAAGATTTAATTGGGGTAAGAAGGCAGGACACGAAACCAGATGCCACAGAGGCCAAGAACTATTGGAATAGCATATGGGGGCACCCAAAAAGACACAACTTAACACCGCAATGGTTAGGAAACATGAGAAAAGAACTAGAAGATATAGACGAGGGAGAACCAATATTACTGAATTAAACCACATTGAAACATACTCTTAGGAAAGTAGCCAACTAGAAAGCACCGGGTCCCGACGGGATCCATGGGTATTGGTTCAAGAAATTCACCACGTTACACAGCGGACTCACCCACCTACTCCAAAATTGTCTAAACGAAGTCAAGGCACTAGAATGGATGACTAAAGGCAGAACCACCCTCGTCCAAAAAGACCCAGAAAAGGGGAACATAGCAAGCAACTATAGGCCAATCACATGCTTACCACATGTTGAAAATCCTGACCGGGCAAATAGCAGAGAGAATATACATGTCAATGGATAGAAGGGGGCTACTACCAGAAGAACAGAAAGGGTGTAGGATAGGAACCAAAGGGGCAAACGATTTACTCTACATAGACCAGATGATCTTAAAAGAAGTAAGGAAAAGGAGAAAGAATATCGCAATGGGATGGATAGATTACAAAAAAGCGTACGATATGATTCCACGTAGCTGGATACTCGAATGCCTTAGAATGTTCAAAATTAGCGAACCGGTGGTTAAATTCATTGGTAATTCGATGGAAGACTGGAAAGTAGATTTCACAGCGGCAGGGGACAAACTAGCTGAGGTAGAGATATAAGAGGGAATCTTCCAAGGAGACTCGTTGTCCCCACTATTATTTGTTCTAACAATGATACTGCTCAACAGAATTCTGAAGAACAGCAAAGGATACCATTTCTCTAAAACAAAAGGAAAGGTCAACCACCTAATGTACATGGACGATATAAAATTGTTCGCAGTAAGGGAATATAGTTAGGATATCGGAATAGAGTTTGGAATAGAAAAATGCGCAATCATGGTGATGCACAAAGGAAGGCTTTCAATGACTGAAGAGATTGAACTCCCGGACAACAGCAAGATCAGGGCATTGACCGCACTAGACCGATACACGTACCTAGCTGTCCTTCAATGTAACACGATAAAATGGGAAGAGATGAAGGAGAAAATAAAGAGAGAATATCACAGAAGGATAAGGAAAATATTAGAGACCAAATCAAACAGCAGAAATCTAATAAAAGGAATGAAGACCTGGGCTGTGTCATTAGTTAGGTATACAGGACAATTCCTAGGATGGACAAGGGAAGAGCTCCAGTCAATGGATAGGCGAACAAGGAAACTTATGACCATGCATAAAGCATTACACCCTAGAGATGATACAGATAGACTATACGTTAAGAGAAAAGAAGGTGGCAGGGGGGTCATCAGCAGAAAAGACTGTGTCCAGAGAGCTGAAGTAGTCCTAGAAAGGTATGTGCAAACGAATAGTGAAGAAATCATAAAGAGTGCGAGAGATAGTGCAACAAACAACAAAAGTAGAAAATAATTAAACAGTACAGCAAACAAGAAAAAAAAGATGAGAAGAGAAAAAATTGTACGGCGAGTTTAAAAGATAGATACAAGATGTAGCAGACCAGAAATCATAGACGTGGTTACGAAAAGGAAACCTTAAGAGACAAACGGAATCGCTCATCATGGCAGCCCAAAACAAAAGCATAAGGACGAACTACATACAAACAAAATTCGACGGAACACAGACAAGCAGCAAATGCCGCATACCCGGTGAAAGAGATGAGACGGTAAACCACATAACTAGTGAATGTAGTCAACTCGCCCTGAAGGAGTATAAGCATAGACACGATAGAGTAGCAACGATAATACACTAGGAACTAAGCAAACAAATGGGATTCAACCATGTGGAAAAGTGGTATCAGCACAAGCTAGAGGCAGTTTTGGAGAATGACAACCACAAACTACTGTGGGACTTTGACATCCAAACTGACCACCTCATCCAGGCAAGAAGACCGGACTTGGTAATAGCAGACAAAAAGAGGAAGGTTTGCCAAATAGTAGACGTGGCTGTACCTGAAGATCATAGAGTAAAAAAGAAGGAGAGTGAAAAACGGGAAAAATATCAGGACCTAGCAATAGAGTTGAGGAAGATGTGGAACATGAAAACCAGGGTAGTACCGGTCATAGTGGGCGCACTAGAAACTGTCCTAAAAACGCTGAGGATGAGACTGGAGGAGATTGGGATAGAGGGGAGGATAGAGACCGCACAGACCACAGCACTGCTAGAAACTGCATGGATACTGAGGAAGGTGCTGGAGATATAAGTACTGCAACGAATTGTAGTTCTGTCATGATATGCGATAGAGAGAGGAGACGTTAGCTGAAGACCTGAGGAGACTTATTGTCACTCAGCCTTCAGCGATAACCACTGGGCAACCGGTGTGAAACTGTAAATCGCAGCATTACTGCGACCTACGAGTACTAGGAGAGGAGGGCTGGAGACTTGAGGAGACTTGCTGTCACTCAAACTCCAGCGGTTACCACCAGGCAACTGGTGTGAGATTCCAAAATAATAATAATAATAATAATAATAATAATAATAATAATAATAATAATAATAATAATAATAATAATAATAATAATAATAATAATAATAATAATAATAATAATAATAATAATAATAATAATAATAATACCACCACCCTGAAAAGGGAAATGTGACAAGAATTATAGGCCAATCCTGTGCTTAGTAAAAAAAATCCTGACCGGACAGCTAGCAGAGAGATGGTACATATCCATGGAAAGAAGGGAACTATTACCAGAAGAACAGAAGGAATGTAGAAGAGGGAGCAAAGGGGCAAATAACTTACTCGACATTGAACAGATGATCATGAAAGAAGTAAGAAAAAGGGAAAAAGAACATTGCAATGATAGATAGACTTAAGAATGCATATGACATGATTTCTCACAGCTGAATACTTGAATGCCTCAGAATGTTCAAGATCAGTGAACCAGTGGTGAAACTCATCGCCAGCTCTACGCTAAACTGGGAAGTAGACACATTTACTCAATTTTTATTTGTTTTAACTACGATAATTCTCCATATAATCCTGGAAAGCAACAAAAGATACCATTTCTCCAAATCAAAGAAAAAAGTCAACCACCTAATGTACATGGACGATATGAAATTATTTGCAAAAAACAGGGGAGAGCTCGAGATACTGTTCAAAAAAGTGAGAGAATACAGTGATGACATTTTGATGGAGTTTTGAATAGAAAAATGTACAACTATGATAATGCACAAAGGAAGGGTTGCAACGCTAGCTGGAATCAAACTCCCGAACAATAAGAAGATTAGAGCCCTGACCACTCAAGACGATGCAAATACCTTGGAGTTCTTGAATATCACAAGATAAAACAGGAAGAAATAAAGGAGAAATAAAGAGATAATATCTTACGAGGATAAGGAATATATTACAGACCAAACTAAACAGCAGGGATAGTATAGAAGGAATGAACACCTGGGCCGTATCGGTAGTATGATACACAGGACCATTTCTTGGATAAACGGAAGGAAGAACTCCAATCAATAGACAAGCGAACAAGGAAGCTTATGACAATGCAAAAAAGCCTAAGAACCCATGGATGACACTTACAGACTATACGTGAAGAGAAAAGAAAGCAAGAGAGGGCTCATCAGCATACAGGACTGTGTCCAGAGGGCCAAGGCAGATCTAAAAAAGTATATGCAAACAGTGAAAACATCATAAAAAGTGCACGAAGCAGCACAGAGAACAACATAAAGTAAAAACAATGGAACAGCACAGCAAACTAGAAAAGAAAAGTGGGAACAGAAAAAAATTATACGGAGACTTTAAAAGACAGTTACAGGATGTGGCAGACGAGAGATCATGGACATGGCTACGAAAAGGAAACACGATGAAGGAAATGGAATCGTGAATCATGGCAGTTCAAAACAAATGCATCAGGACAAATTATATCGAGACAAAAATCGACAGAAAACAGACAAACAGCAAGTGCAGCTCGTGTGGTGAAAGAGATGGGGCCGTTAACCACATCTCTAGTGAATATAGTCAGCGAGTCCAGAGGGAGTATAAACACAGACACAATAGAATAGCAACAGTGATACACTGGGAACTGGGTAAACGAATGGGATTAAACCATAATGAAAAGTAGTACCAGAACAAACCGGAGACAGCCCTGAAGAATGGAAACCACAAATTACTCCGGGACTTTGAAATGCAAACGGTCCACCTCATCAAAGTGAGAGAGCGGACTTGGTAATCGTAGACAAGAGCAGGAAGTCTTGCCAAATAATAAGCGTGGCTTTGACTGCAGGCCATAGGGTAAAGAGGAAAGAGAATGAAAAACTGCAAAAATACCAAGATCTGGCAAGAGAACTGAAGAAAGTATGGAACATGAGGGTCAGCATAGTACCAGTGATAATAGGCGAACTCGGAACAGTTCTAAAGACACTGGGGTCAGGTTGGAGGAACTCAAGATAAAAGGAAGGATTGAGACTGTATAGACCACAGCAGTACTAGGAATTACTCAGTAACTGAGGAAAGTAGTAAAATTTTAAGACCTATGACCCTAAATGTTAGCAGTGGCCTAACAGACGAGGGTGGAGTGAAGGGGAAAACACCCGAATAGAAGCTGAGGTGTTAACCATATCAATGGTGTGATAACCAAGGGAGAGATTAGATATGGGCTGAAGACTTACTGTCTCAGCCTTCAGCGATGACCGACGAGCAAGTGATGCGAAACCCTAAACTACAATATTGTTGTGGACTAGGAGAGTGTGAAGAGGAGGGCTTGAGACTTGAGGAGACTTGCCGTCACTCAACTTCGAGCAGTAACTAGGCGACTGGTGTCAATTCGCAAATAATAATAATAATGATAATGAGAAGGATAATGATTATGATAATGATAATAATCATGATGATGATGAAATGTACGGAAATCAGTCGTCAGCAATGGCTTAAGAGCTTGAATGAAAACGGTATGAGTAAGTTTGAAGGGCCTCGATTGATATCCTCAAACTTTCGGCCAGAAGTTCAGCTTATTCTCCCTTCACGGCTCGTAAGACGGATACAGTTCTTTATAAACGACTGTTTGTCCCAAGTAATAATAGTAAGGAACTTGAAAGAAGACAACTAATGAGATATTTAATGTAACTTTCGTCTTCACATGAATCTCTGTAAAATAAATGTCATGTACAGAGAAAGCTGTTGAGAACAAAAACACAATAATCAGAATGAAAAAGGGAAGAGCTAAACAAAGACCAGTACATCTACATATGAAATGAAGAACCATCATGAAATCTTGAAAAGAAATCAGAAATCAAGTGAAGAATCCGTCATCGTTAGTAAGCTTCCAAAAACAAAAAATATGTGAAATGAAGGATCAATAACCAATGCATCCTCCAAATTGTCAGATATGGGACTGAAACATGAAACATCACTTTACAATTGACCCCTCAAAGGAAAGAGAAAAGAGGAATACTCAAGAAAGATCATGAAACCTTATATTAGAGAAAAATATGAGTAAAGAATATCACAGAATCCATCAGAAAACGCAAGAATCAACGGGATAGTCATGTAACAAAGAAGAAAGACAACCAATGGACATCAATATGCACCACATGGATTACCATGTGCCAAAGTGTGGGTGACAAATTATAAGACGATGTTACGAACTACAGAAGTCCAGAAAGTAATAGCACTGCTTTTATCGTGGCAAAAATTAACAGAACTCATATAAATTGCAAATGCTGCTCATGTTGAGAAAGTGGTGAGACTGGAAATAGTATAATCTATTGATGCAGTTAAGCAAACCAAGAAGAACATAAATAGAATAAATGGTAGAATATCTTATCGGTGGGAAACCATGAAAACGAGTGGGATTCGACCACGTAGACCAATGATACCAGCATGAACCGGTGGCTGTCCCAGAAAGTAGAAGCCACGCGTTACTCTTGGATATCCAAACTGCCCATTTCATTCATGCAAGAAGACTTGGTCTGGTAGTCGTGTACAAGAGAAAGAGAACCTGTAAAAAATAGATATAACTGTGCACAGAGTGAATATCAAAGGGTGAAAGATGCCAGGAATTGATATCAAAATACAATGGTCCTATGCAGATGTTACCATATGAGGTTGTGGCATGTGAAAATGAGGAACCATGGAAATGCCAAGTGTGAAAGATATTACAAACCATTAGGTTTTAGATTGAAATTTGGTTATTGGTGTCTTTGTATGATGGAAGTGTGTGTGAGTTCACCCAATCACAGACTAAGGAGTAGTTTGGGATTGCCCTTCTAAAAATACTCGGAAAACAGAGTGCAGCTAATTTTGCACTTGTCGAGACAGCTCTATAATCCCTTCGCTCTCTGGGTAAATGGATCATGACTGATCGACTGTTAATTTGTCTGTTGTTAACTGAATACCCACTGCGCATATTCTATGTTAATCGTATGTGCACGCTAAGATCATTTAGCCAAAATGAAACTGGGCTGAGAAAGCGTGGTAAATGAAGATCAGGGTTGTGCAACTAATAATAGGTATATTGGGAACTGTGCTAAGATGTTCAAAACACGATTTGAGGAGCTGGATAGAATAGAAATGATTAAGACAATGCAGAATGCAGCACGACTGGGGTCTACGCGATCACTGGGGAGAGACGTGGTGCAGGATCGGGGATGTTGGTGCAGTACAAACTACAGCAGTAATAGGATATGCAATAGGAGGAGTGAGCTCATGAGGATAATTACTGTGACTTGCCTTCAGCATTAATTACCAGAAATCTAATGAGAAGTTGCAAACCAAACAGCAGGAAGAATGTTGAGAGGGAGCAAACTTGGAGAGATTTGCTGTTGCTCAGTCTTAAGCAACAGCCAGCAGGCAACCATTTTGGAAACAACTATTACTACTAATACTACTACTACTGCTACTACTACTACTACTGCTAATAATAATAATAATAATAATAATAATAATAATAATAATAATAATAATAATAATAATAATGAAAAATCTGCTATGGAGGTATCAAGCCAACGCCTCGCTGACCAAGTAAAACAAATCGTAAAAAAGAAATGTCTCTCCGAGACTGAACTACAAGAAATCCACGATAATGTAGAGACTGAAGAAGGTGACACGCTCGAAACATGTCCCAGCACAACCAACACAAACGACAAAACTAGAAAAATTTCGCACGAAAACCCCTGAAGAAAGTCACACACCAGGGAGAGATGACAAAAACCTCAATAGAAGAAGAGAAAACCTAGATACAAACTTTGAAAGAAATCATGCGAGAAGAGTAAAAAACACTCCCTTCTCCAAGAGACAAAGACAGAAAGGAACTCGGAGAAGTGACTGAACGTGTCAACTGCCTCTTACATCATATTGAAACAAAAAGCCTTTTGGAACTCAACAATTTAATTTACGCTGGGACAAAAAAGGTAACACATGATAACTGATGACATCAGAATGGAATTTGGAAAAGAAAAATGTGCAATCATGGTAATGCACAAAGGAAGGCTCTTAATGGCTGACGGAATCAAACTCGTGGACAGCAGTAAGATTAGAACATTGACTGCACAAGACCAATACAAATACCTGGGCGTTCTTGAATATGACACGATGAAACAGGAAGAGATGATGGAGGAAACAAAGAGAGAATACTTTAGAATGATAAGGAAAATATTAGAGACTAAATCAAACAGCAGAAATCTAATAACAGGAATGAACATCCTTGCTGTATCAGTAGTTAGATATACAGGACCATTCCTAAGATGGAAAGAAGGAGAACTCAAATCAATTGACAGGCGAACAAGGAAACTTATCACGATGCATAAAGCTTTACTCCCTAGAGATGACACGGATAGACTATACGTTAAGAGAAAAGGAAGCGAGAGATGGCTCATCAGCATTAAGGATTGTGCCCAAATACGTGCAAGCAAACAGTGAAGACATCATAAGAACTGCACGAAACAGCGCAACAAACAACAAAGTAGAAAACAATGGAACAGCACAGCAAATTAGGAAAGAAAAATGGGAAAGAAAAATTTGTACGGTGAGTTCAAAGGACGGATACAAGATGTGGCAGATGATAGATCTTGGACATGGTTACAAAAAGGAAACCTGAAGAGACAAACGGAATCGCTCATCATGGCAGCTCAAAACAAAAGCATAAGGACGAACTACATAAAAACAAAAATCGACCGAACACAGACAAACAGCAAATGCTGTCTATGCGGGAAAAGAGATGAGACTGTAAACCACATAACTAGCGAATGTACTCAACCCGCCAAGAAGGAGTATAAGCACAGACACGATAGAATAGCAACAATGATACACTGGGAACTGAGTAAAAGGATGGGATTCAACCATACGGAAAAGTGGTATCAGCATGAACCGGAGGCAGCCCAGGAGAATGGCAACCACCAATTACTTTGGGACTTTGACATCCAAACTAACCATCTTATCCAGGCAAGAAGACTGGATAAAGTACAGATGAAGGAGAATGATAAACGGGAAAAATACCAGGACCTAGCGGTTACCACCAGGCAACTGGTGTGAGATTGTAAATAATAATAATAATAAAACTAATAATGATAAGAAGAAGAAGAAGAAAAAGAACAAGAAGAAGAACAAGAAGAAAAACAAAAGAAAAAGAAGAAAAAGAATAACCAGAACCAGATGAACAGAAAGGGTGTAGAATAGGAACCAAAGGAGCAAATGATTTACTCTACATAGACCAGATGATCTTAGGAGATGTGAGGAAAAGGAGAAAAAATATCGCAGTGGGATGGATGGATTACAAAAAAGCGTACGATATAATTTCACATAGCTGGATACTCGAATGCCTTAGAATGTTCAAAACTAGCTAACCGGTGGTTAAATTCATTGGAAATTGGATTAAAAACTGAAAAGTAGACTTGATAGCCACAGGGGACAAACTAGCTGAGGTAGGAATAAAAAGGGGAATCTTCCAAGGAGACTCGTTGTCCCCACTATTATTTGTTCTAACAATGATACCACTCAACAGAATCCTGAAGAACAGCAAAGGGTACCATTTCTCTAAAACAAAAGGAAAGGTCAACCATCTAATGTACATGGACGATATGAAATTGTTCGCAAAAAAACAGGGGAGAGCTTAAGACTCTGTTCAACGAATTAAGGAATATAGTGAGGACATCGGAATGGAGTTTGGACTAGAAAAATGTGCAATCATTGTAATGCACAAAAGAAAGCTTACAATGACTGGGTGTTCTTGAATGTGACACGATAGAACAGGAAGAAATGATGGAGGAAATGATGAGAGAATACCTTAGAAGGATAAGGAAAATATTAGAGACCAAATCAAACAGCAGAAATCTAATAAAAGGAATGAACGCGAACTAGGAAACTCATGACAATGCATAAAGCATTACACCCTACAGATAGAACATACGTTAAAAGAAAAGAAGGTGGCAGGGGGGTCATCAGCAGAAAAGACTGTGTCCAGAGAGCTGAAGTAGTCCTAGAAAGGTATGTGCAAACGAATAGTGAAGAAATCATGAAGAGTGCGAGAGATAGTGCAACAAACAACAAAAGTAGAAAATAATGGAACGGTACAGCAAACAAGAAAAAAAAGATGAGAAGAGAAAAAATTGTACGGCGAGTTCAAAAGATAGATACAAGATGTAGCAGACCAGAAATCATAGACGTGGTTACGAAAAGGAAACCTTAAGAGACAAACGGAATCGCTCATCATGGCAGCCCAAAACAAAAGCATAAGGACGAACTACATACAAACAAAATTCGACGGAACACAGACAAGCAGCAAATGCCGCATACCCGGTGAAAGAGATGAGACGGTAAACCACATAACTAGTGAATGTAGTCAACTCGCCCTGAAGGAGTATAAGCATAGACACGATAGAGTAGCAACGATAATACACTAGGAACTAAGCAAACAAATGGGATTCAACCATGTGGAAAAGTGGTATCAGCACAAGCTAGAGGCAGTTTTGGAGAATGACAACCACAAACTACTGTGGGACTTTGACATCCAAACTGACCACCTCATCCAGGCAAGAAGACCGGACTTGGTAATAGCAGACAAAAAGAGGAAGGTTTGCCAAATAGTAGACGTGGCTGTACCTGAAGATCATAGAGTAAAAAAGAAGGAGAGTGAAAAACGGGAAAAATATCAGGACCTAGCAATAGAGTTGAGGAAGATGTGGAACATGAAAACCAGGGTAGTACCGGTCATAGTGGGCGCACTAGAAACTGTCCTAAAAACGCTGAGGATGAGACTGGAGGAGATTGGGATAGAGGGGAGGATAGAGACCGCACAGACCACAGCACTGCTAGAAACTGCATGGATACTGAGGGAAGTGCAAGAAATATAAAGACTGCAACACTAATTGTCAACAGTGACCTAACAAAGGGAGGAAAAAGAAAGCGGGGATGTGGTTCACAGGAATGGCATGA
>OY735216.1:35373693-35521193 GCA_963457665.1 Thysanoteuthis rhombus
CAATCCTGTCTCTGTTTGTTGTTAGGTTTCCATTTTCCTCGAGTATGCTAGTTATTTGCCTTCGTCCCGAGTTGAGGAGTTTGTTTATAGCTTTGAAGCCCCGACCTTTTTGAAGAGTTGATTCGATGACTGCCGTTGTGTATCTCCTTCTGTCTTCCTTTCGTTTTTTCTTGATTAATTTGTTTAGTTCAGCCTCTTCAATTTCTCTCTCGTTGTTGTCGGTGGCTTGAGGTTTCTGCGTTTTCCATGAGATTTCTAGTTTTATCTGAGATTTTGCTAACGGGTTGTTTGCTCATTGGCTTGAATGTAGAGACTACTTCAATTATTGACGCCGTCATTTTGTTGCTTATTTCGTTGATGTTGGTGTTGTCATGTTCAGTAAGAATTCTGAATCTGTTTTTCAATTCGAACTTGAAAGATTGAACGTGCTCTTTTGGCATGTTTAGGGGCCGTGGTTTTGTATGGAACATTTTCCTGCGTTCTTTATTCGTGTTTATTTGTACTTTACATTGTACCATTCTGTGGTCGCTGCCTACATTGACTTGATTTAGGATTTGGATGTCCTTGACTATCGTTTTTGTCCGTTAGGATGTAGTCTATTTCGTTCCTTGTTTCGTGATTGGGGCTCTTCCAAGTCCATTTCCTATTGGGTCCCTTCTTGAAGAAGGTGTTCATGATTTTGAATCCATTAGCCGTTGCAAAGTTTACAAGATCTTCTCCTCTCTCGTTTCGTACTTAGAAACAAAATTTGCCGACGCAATTTTCATTTCCTTGTCCTACCTGTACGTTGAAGTCCCCTATGATGACATTGAAGTATTTTCTGATGTCTTGGAGTAGGGAGTTCAAGTCATCATAGGAGTTGTCTATTTCTTGTTGGGTTGATTGCGAAGTGGGAGCGTAGACTTGGATTATATTGAGTTTGTATCGTTTTGAAAGTTGTATGGTGACGCTAGCTACTCGGTCAGAGATGGCTTTGAAGCCAGTTACATTGTCTTTCAGGTCCTTATTGATGAGAAAGCCGACTCCACTTTTTTTTACTTCCTCTTTCCCGTAGCTATAAAGAAGATGTCTGCTT
Source organism: Thysanoteuthis rhombus (assembly GCA_963457665.1). Classification (NCBI taxonomy): domain Eukaryota; kingdom Metazoa; phylum Mollusca; class Cephalopoda; order Oegopsida; family Thysanoteuthidae; genus Thysanoteuthis; species Thysanoteuthis major. The sequence goes on from OY735216.1 coordinate 35,374,769, forward strand.
CTTAGTTCGATTAGTTCTTCTCCGGGTCATCTTACCTCGCTAATGCCTATGATGTCCCATTTGATATTTCTGATTTCACTTTCTAGATCAGTAAGGTGCATTTCAGTTGACAGTGTTCAGACGTTGTATGTGCCTATGTATAAATTTGTCCTCTTGTTGACAGTCTTAAAGTTTTTAAATGGTCGCCGTTGGACCTGTTGTACCGACCTGATCATTGGCTCCTCTTTGTCTTGAAGCTTACAACTACAATACATACAAATTAGATTCATAGTTTCCTGGAGAGAAATGACTCCCCTCCTAGAACAAAAAGGCTACAGCTGCTGTTCAAAAGGAACTCTATACCTTTTCATGGTCCAGATGGTACTGGAAGATATCAAATGTAAAAATAAAATCATGACATGAGATGAATCGATTACCGCCAAGCTCATGGTATGCTAACATGTGAAGCTACCAGACAAGATAAAGATCAAAAGTTTTAAGGAAGGTGAAAACAACAAATATTTTCTGCGCCAAAAGCATATGGTATGAAAGGTCTGAAATGAAAGAAAATATTCAAAAAATAACATAAAAATAAGAAAAGTCTAAAAATGTGAATGTTCATACTTGTGCTGTAGCTATTATCATATATCCGGCCTCTCCTCTGAGAGGGAATAAAGATGAGTTTTAGAATTGTGTTACACAAGCAAGGAATGTAATGACCATACATGAAGACTCAAACCAAAAAACAATATATATATATATATATATATATATATATATATATATATATATATGTGTGTGTGTGTGTGTGTGTGTGTGTGTGTATACATCGAAAAAATGTCTCATCAGCACCGAAGACACCAAGGGAACAGCAATAGTTTAAAAAAGAAAAAAATGTCTCGAAAGTTGAGGAAACAATCATCACTGCAGCAAAACAATAAGACAAAAAATGTCAAGATGTACAAGATACAATGAAGGAGTTCAAAAGAGAACGGAAAACGGAACGTAAATAAAAATGTACGGAGGAAGCATTAATTATTGAAGACAAACAGAAAAAGATGTTAGTAATGATAGAAAAAAGGAAGCAAAGTATCAACAAAAAAAAAAGAGGAATGAAAACAGTTATTTCAGTTCCTCACCAGCTAGCAACTGGGACAAATACAATTGAAGCTATTATAGATAAAACAGAAGACAGCCAATGCAGAATGTGGAAGCAATTTGATGAAATAGTAACTGCCTCTTGAACAAATACTGCAAGTTGGTGCAAATACGTTATAATGCTTAGGTCCAAAAAATGATCCACTGGGAAGTCTAAAATATGTGTTTGATGTGAAGAGCAAATGGCAGATGCATGAATTGAAACAACGATAGTGAACAATGTCGGTTCTATTCTCTTCTTTACTAAGATACAAACGATCCAAGACCTACAAGCAAGGCACCTGGACTTTTAAGATTAAACATGCAATAAAAAAAAAAGAATGTTAAATATAAGATTCAGCTATGTTGCAAGACAGTCACGTTGAAACAAAAAATCAGAAAAAAATTATAAAATTAACGAGACTTGACCAGATGAAAAAATCGAACGCTGTGGTGCAGATAACAATTATTTTTATTAGAACCCAGACAACAAGCATTAAGACTTCAATAAAAGGCACAAATAAAACCATAATTGGGTGGGGGATATGGTTTAATAAAAATACTAACGGTATTTTGATAATGTATAATTGCAAACAATTATGCTACGACTCATAACAGTTATTATCACAAAGACATGCTAAATGTATTTCACTGGAGTTAGTCCAGCGTTGTGAAAAACACTTGGCGAGTATAGAAAAATGTATTGAAGTTTACATGTTTGTGTGTAGGAGTGAAAAGAAGAAAAATATAAAGATTTTCAAGGTTTTTGTCGACAATTAAAGAAGAGAAGTTACCATCCGGGTAAGTGAAAGGGTCACTTTGGTATGTTTTGTGTCACTGCAGGGGTGGGGTAATATGTTTTGGCTTCAAGGAAAGTGTGGATGGAGTTTCTGTTGTTTCTATTCATCTTGCCGTGTACGTCTATGTGACAGGTTGTTCATCTCGTGTGCATAAGTATGTATTTCCCATTTTCCACCTACATTGAGGTTTGTGTGAGTGTTGAGGAGTTATTTCGGCCTTCGTAATTGCAGAGGCTGTTAATCTCAATGGTAAGAGTGAAGTAACTTCAAAGAGGCTACTTATTAGTTGCAATTTCATTTCCTGGAGCAGTCCCGTTTTCTATGATTGTTTATTCTATTGATGCTGTCAGGGCCAAATGATACCTCCATTGTTTAATAACAGGAGGTCATTTCAAATACAGTTTCTATATATCATGAAGCATTTTAAAAAACATATATGTGTGCATTATTTTATATATATATATATATATATATATATATATATATATATATATATATATATATATATATATATATATATATATATATATGACCAAAGCAGATGAAATGTCAACAAGTATAAGGAATGATGCATAGTAAGTTATAGAATGTGCGGAGAATCTTGTTAACAAATTCTTAAGGGAATAATTTTCACTAGCAGGTACTTTTTATAACTTTTTCCTCGGTCATTGTTGTTGCTCTTTTCCTTTTGCTCCAGTTTCCACTTCGATGTAGTGAGTATAGAAGGTAACCTTTTCAAAATAAATAGACCCTAGACACTTTCCTCCTGACACTTTGGAACCTGTCATGATACTTCACCTATTGTTATTTAGTGTTGATGCCTGTAAAATAAAAATAGATCAACTTATTTGTCTGTCAAGTAATACTGCAATGCTAAAGAGGAGGAGAAAACATAAAGAAAGAGTGCCAGAAGCAACAAGTATCGTTATTTATAATAATTTATGGTCATATGGCATTGTTCACGCTGGTTCCCGCACGATCACCAAATGTAGGCAAAGTCAGTGCAGATTAATACGTATATTGGTGTCTGTCTTGGAACACCAGGTGCTATAAACAGCTGGAAGATTGTGTAGTGGGATGCTCATGACAATGACGATATCCCTCTAAAATGAAGAGATTGATATTCTGAACCCTTGACGGATGAATGAATGCATTTCGGCTAATATTTAAAAAAAAAAAAGACTAAGGAAAGACGATAAAAAAAAAGAAATTAAACCAGCGTTAGGAAAAAAATGGAAGAAAAAAGTGAAAGAGGAAGAAAGAAAGATAAAAATGATGAGTAAGAGAGGAAAGATGAATTTAGGAAATAAACAACATGAAAAATTACCCTGAATGATGTATCGAATGGAAGGAGATGCAAGTAAGAAGGAATAACAGAAACCGATGAAAATAAAATAAAGATGTGTGAGAGGAGGGATCATGAGTCAAAGGAAAAATTGAAAGATAAACTGAAGCGAAAGAAGCAGAAGAAGTTAGGGGAATAAGGAGCAAATGAAAAAAAAAAGAGTCACAAAAGGAAACAAGATATATAAAGAACAGATTAATGAAACATGAGAAGAGGAGATTGAAAAAGATGGAGATGGAAGAAGAAAAAAAAAACAGGAAGAGTCGGAAAAAGATTAGAACATCCGTCAGAATCAGAGATGCAAAAATGTTTGGAGATGAATTCAAAGAGAAAAAAAAATCCATCGAAACCTAGACGCATTCCTCATCCTCTCGTAGCATTCAATGATGTAGTGATCAATTAAAGTATTGGGGAAAAGTGACTTTTCTATTGTTGGATACCAAAAATGTTCAAACTTCCAGATGTGGACCAAAAACTAACTAACCGACCCATTTAGGATGAAGCTTAATCAGGGTCGAGTTGGAAAAGAAATCAAAATACATGATAAAATGCGAATGATTGAATTTTCAGCTCTCTGATTCCGATGCTACGGCATGTACTAGGGACACATACATAGAAGACCAGCCATTCAAACCCAGTAAAGAACTTCAAAAACCTATATTAACAATTTCAGGTAACAGTTCCTAATACGGGAATAAACAAAGTCGAAAAAGTTCTAATAAAAGAAGAAATGGCCAAAAATATAAAGAATAAAGAATGAATGTAAGACAAAGAAAAAAAAGAAAGGGAAAGAGAGAAAGGAGAATATGAAAAAAACAAAACACGATAAACATGGTAGTTAGGTGGTTATATCTACTCCATATGTCTGGTAGATGGATGAATCCCAGGGGAAACATGCTCAAAAGTGCACAAGGAAGCAAGTTTGGGGAAAGATGTTGAAGGGAATAGATACTCGCTAAATATTCAAGAACCTTGTGAAATAGAATGAGACACAAAACAAGTAATTTGCACACAATATTTAATATTTCAAAAGAGTCATCATAACATATTCACATAAATCACATAAACATATCACCTTTCATCATTATTGGAAGTAACGCTTTTTGCTGTTACATCCAAATGTATATATAAAAGCTTATGAAGCTGTGTTCTCCATAAGACTTCACATGCAATTTTGTCATTTTAACATACGACTCATTGTCTTTACTCTAGTCCGAACACACACACACACACACACACACATACACACACACACACACACACACATAGAAACTATTCACCAGCATTTGTCTCCTCTTTTGTTGGTGTATCGCTTGGTCAATTTGCTTTCCATGTACGACAATGTCTTGGTAAACTTAGAAATAAGACTTTCCATGCCTAGACACTTATCTGACATTTCATGTATCAGAATTATGATTATTTTGATTTGCGTTTTCTCGAGATGGATTTAAGTATGTTATGTTTATTTTGGATTGTATCTTTTTTTTTTTTCGACTTTTTTTTTTGAATTTTCTTCCAGCAAGATATTTTCATTTAAGCCGGGACCGACAAGAAACCTTTTTGACTAGCAAACCACTGGATATGGATCCATTGAGACAATGTTCTGTTTATACAACGGAAATAACGGGATGTTTTCTAATAAATTACACTGGACTGTTGTCGAAGAATGATTATCACCACGTATAGATTCTTCTAAAAGAAATTGAATGATTTCCTATCTGGATAATCAGATATTGATAAAATGGAGAAATTCATATAAATAGGCAATACGGATAGGAGAAATTGTACGTCAATCAGTTTCGTGTGGTCGTATGTAGTCACGTGCTTGCATGCCAATAAATTCAACATGTATTGCTGACTGTTCCTAACATAACCCAACTAATATCGATTTCTTTAGTCATGGAGTAGAAAAAATATGTTAAAAAGGTTAGGAATCTAAGAAAATCTGTCCGTTAAGATTTCCTGCCAATCTTTAATCATAAGGTCTCTCGAGTTTTTGAAACGAGATGATCATTGACATTCTTGTTTTTGTACGTTAACGAACTAGTTTTTCACTTTTTGGTGCATCATTTGCAGAAGGAGAAAAATGTAACTTATTACATTATAGGAGCACAATGAAGTTTTTATGAAGGATAGATTTTAGAATTCTACCATAAAATACAATATATGTATGTACAAATGGACATTTCAAGTGTGTATGTATGCGTAAATCCATCTATGTCAGTGAGTTTATATTTGGCTGCCAATCTATATCATCCAACTTGCATCTATTCATCCATCTCTCTCTTTATCTACCTAGCTATTCATCTCAGTTGGTTTCAACGTATCTAAATATCTCAGTAGGTTCATATCAATCTTTCTATCTATATATCTATGCCTATGTCGTTTCATTTTACTAAATATTTTCCAATTTATCGATCTGCTTTATTGACTATCTGGAATGAGTAATATTTATCCTTGTTCTTGTACATGTTTCTATATATCTGCTCCTTTCAATGTTTCGTGTATCAGTCTAATCAATCCGTCTGTTTGATAAGTTTCACTGAGTATATATCCGTCAATCGACGGCAATCAATCATCCTAATCATACTCCAACTCGCTGTCAACTTATCCTTACTCTACGATTAATTGGTTTCCAATGCTTCTTTATATCTCTTCTACGTCCTTTCAGCAGCAAACAAACGTTAATCGGTAAAAAAATCCTACCCTTCTTTTAAATATTCGAATCCTCTTACATCGTTCCTAACTAGCTGCAAATATCTTTTCGAATTTGACTTGTCTTCTAGAAAAGTGATATGTTCTTGGAATAAGATGCCTAAATTGATAAACATTCAAAATCAGTTGCGAAAAGATTACGGGGGCATTTTTCATGATGTTGGATCTTTGTTACGGGAGAATATTTTTCAATCAAATGTGAGTATATTTTTTATCGTTGGAGAGAATCATCCATTTTGAGTAAATCCTACGTTGGAATCATATGCCCAAGAGGAGGTTATTTTGGGCTATTTACAATCCAATAACATGAACTTTCTTTCTACACCTGAGTGGGTTGATCAATTAAGGCTTTCAGGAAATAATTGTGCATGGATCCACTATAAATTTTAACCGATTTTCCCATGCTCATTTCACATTTTAGTTGATTTGGGACTTTGAAGATATCGTGTTGACAGATAACAAACGTTTGGAGCTATTGTGTGGTCAGGACAGTTAACAAATCCATCAGGGAGATATTTGTACTTCGATCTGCTTACATCCTCAGTAGCTTGACGCTTATTCTCCCATGGAATCTTCCGAGATTAATTCATACTTTCCAAAGATATTGTGTGACGGACTCAGAATTTTTTAATCTAGTGTGCAGAGTGGATACATAGTAACAATGTCATGATAACAATGCATTGATCCGCTCCAATCATTTTTCATCACCTATTCCACATAATTCATGAAATTTCATTTAAATTTATTGAGAACTATTGGAGAGGTCGTGTAGAGAGAAGGGAAAATTGGGGGGATGTTAGTTGATTGTTGTTAGCTGAGATATAAGTGGGATAATGATGCATGGATCCGCTGCAACTATAATCAATCTCTTTGTACATTATTTCCTGTATTGTTATATCATGAAAAATTCATTGAAATTTTGGCATATATCGCATAGACAGTCCAGAGGAAAGTACTGCATGAGCATTTCAAATTGGAACGTTTTCATTTAGTTTCGGCTCTCTGATAGTTTTGTAGGAATATATATATATATATATATATATATATATATATATATATATACATATATATATATATATATACATATATATATATATACATATATATATATATATATACGTATATATATATATATATATATATATATATATATATATATATATATATATATATATATATATATATATATATATATGCATTTTTGTGTGCATGTGGCGGTGTATGTATTTGTGCACCACTGACACCAGGTTAACCAGCCAGTTCTATCGCTCATTCCCTTAAAAAAAATGTTTGAGGAAATGTTTGAGGAAAATGCCAAAGTATTTAATAAACATAAGCTGGAAAATAGGAAGATTTTCGAGGCTAATTCAGGCTTCTAAGTTGCGTATACTTTTTGATCAAAGTTGGACATTGAGATTTTTCATCAACGACTCTGCATCAACATGCTAGGCTAAACTAATGCCTTTTCCCCGGAATAGATATACATGAAAATAAACTTTTGAGAAATCTGTCTCTGCATTTATTTTCTTATTGATTCCTTGATTTAAATCATTTTATTCATAGTAAGAATCTTCTCAATCAGTTACGAATCTGGGAAGCTGTGAATGAATACAAAGAAACCTGTAAATTGCAGCTAAGGTAGAATGAAGTTAGAAAAGCTGAGGAAAAATATCTTGATCCTGGGTCTTTCTTTTCTTTTATTTTTTCTGCGTATCATTTTGATAAATCTACAAGTTCTCTGTTCAACAAGCTTTTCGTTAACTTACACTTGTTAACTTTGTTGCACTGATATATATATATATATATATATATATATATATATATATATATATATACATATATATGCATATAAATATATATATATATATATATATATATATAGAGAGAGAGAGAGAGAGAGAGAGAGAGGGAGAGAGAGAGTTCATAATATATTTTCAATGTGCAAAGAATACAAAATGAAAGAAACAGAAACAGATTTTTTGTATTGTAGATGTTAAATAACAGCATTCAGTATTCAACACAATAAATTGAGCTATGTATGTATGTATATGTATATATATATATATATATATATATATATTGTTTAACAGTGAACTTGCATATTGACTTGGATGATTTGGAAAAAAAACTGGATGATTTCATATATTTATTTTTTACTTACGCGTTTTGTTGACATACTACCCAACTAGATCAGTCTTAGCATCCATCGAAGTTGATTAACATTCCCAGTCCGTCAAATCATATAACTTTTATATAGTCAGAAATCACTCCACTTGTATAGATATACATTTATTTGTGTGTGTATGTGCGCGCGTGTGTGTGCGTGTGTGTTTGTATTTGATCCGACAATCAACTGAAATGCTTACAGAGACACATACGGATAGTTTTTTCTTAGGAACATTTAAAGGAGACATTTAATTATGTAGGTCTCAAATAATAGGAAAGTGGATTACAATTGATAATCTGGAAATATATATATATATATATATATATATACATACATATATATATATATATATATATATATATATATATATATATATATATGCATATAGTGTCTTCCATAATGTATCTCTCTTTCTTTCTTTCTCTCTTTTTCTCTGTCTTTGTCTTGTGAAGTACTTAGATGAAATATCTTTTACTTATCCATCTTTTTCCCTCTGTCATATCTATATATCTATCTACATCTGTTTATCACTTTGTCTCTCTTTGTCTCTCTCTCTCCCCGTCTCTATTTCTTTAACTCCCTCTCTCTCTCTCTTTCTCTCTGTCCGTATATATATATATATATATATATATATATATATATATATATATATATATATATATACTCATGATGTCTCGTAAGTATGTACTCATGTTCGTCTGTCGAGAGCTGCTCTGAATCTTAACTGAAAAATACAGATATAAGCGAAAGATTGACACTTAAACTGAAAAACCATGAGACAATCACCGGAGAGACTCATAGCCAACATTACGCGGAGAGATCACAAGAGAGAAAATCTATGAAACAGAAATAAGATCGATCATAAAAAGAATTTTAAAATTTGTATGGCAAAGGGTCCCTCTTTTTGCAACAATGTCACATAACTGGATATCATCAATCGAAATGTTGATCCCCAAGGGTCATATGTACACTTTGCTATGGGAAAATAAGATTGCGTTACGATGATAGAGAGGTGGGGGTGAATCTTGAAGAAAGTCTATGCCCAACGACGATTGCTAAAAGGTTGTTGCTACTGCTCTATACGTGTTTTATTATCTCTTTTTTTTATCGGGAGTTTATTTTACATTCTGGGAAGAACCACAGCCAAATATGAGTACATTACATGCTTGTTAATCACCTTGTATCATATATATATATATATACACACACACACACACACACACACATACATACATATATATATATATATATATATATATATATATATATATATATATATATATATATATATATATATTGAGAGTATCCTATGTCATTAGTGGACAGATATCAGCTTTTGACCTTAATCCCTAGATAACTATGTACATTTCCGCTTCACCGTATCCCTTTTGGTTGCAGTGCTACCTATCAATACATGCAAAATCGCACTGCATTCAGGATAATGTGTGCATAAAAGTTATTATGCAAATATAACGATTTCTACAGCTCCTCATCTGCATAATGTCAGTCCAGAGCCGTGTGTAGAAATTGACGTGATGTGCAAATCATGTGATCAACAAAGTTGAGACTCGTCAGATTGGGGAAGAGTCAAAAATGAAGGTTCCAGAGTCAGGATATCTAAGTCATCAGGAACATTGGTCCCAGATACTCTTCACTGCATTTGTAAAAATATTGCGAGAAAGCAATCAACCTTGTTTGATTGGCTCTGTAGGGCAGCTTGTAAATATTCCTGTATTATTTTAGTTTGTATGTAATTCCACAAATCAGTTTGACAGCAATCGCCTGCGACCGTTTCGTCCGTAATGAGATGGTGATTCAGTATAACGTGCCAATATATATATATGAAGATACTAAATAAAATAATACACGTTCAATATTCATATATTAGCGTTAGTTACTCCAAACAAACGAAAAACATAGGTGAACAAAACTAAAAAATGTTGAGCTACCATCATTTATCTGTAATTGATATTTTCTCATGAGCCAATGAGGCAATGCTTTTGTGCACGTTTCTTTGTATGTCCTTAGTTAGTTTTTAGGGTAATTTATTTGTGTGTCAGCTTTCAAACAGTTTCAGTGTCATTTTGTGAGTCATTGCCCAAGTAAAAATAGATGAGGTTTGATGGTGAAACCAAGAACTTTTTTCATCATTCATATACATAGCAAAACTATTTCATGTTGGTTATGGTGTGCGTATTTTGAGTAATCTTTCATCAGAGTCATATTGTTACGTAGATAAACATGTATGTATGTATGCATGTATGTATCCATATGTGTGTGTGTGTGTGTGTGTGTGTGTGTGTGTGCGTGTGTGTGTGTGCGCACACAAATTCGGACAAGGCCTTCACTTTGGGCGGAAAAAAAGGAAATTTTCCACACACACACACATATATATATATATATATATATATATATATATATATACCTAGCAAATGTCCCTATAATATGCATATATACATGCATATATATATATATATATATATATATATATATATATATATATGTGTGTGTATGTGTGTGTGTGTGTGTGTGTGTGTGCGTGTGTGTGTCCGTCGGTCAGTGCATCCCACTGTGTGGGTCATAATCTTACATGTAGGAAGCTAAAATTTTTGTCAAATCTTTTCATGTTTGAATTGTTGAAGGTTTTTTTTGACAACTCGATTCACAAAGAAAGTATGAATTGAAATTAGGCGTTAAATATCCACCCTGGAAGTTACTCTTCAGAGCCTTTATTTTAATAGATTTATTTTCTACTCTGAGTAAAATCTCTGATACACTTTCAATCTAATTAGCAAATGGACACTTGAGATTTCTATTCTCTAAAGTAATTCGATAATTATGATTTCATTGAGTTATTCTGAATAGTTTTTTGAATTTTTTTTCTTTTTCAAGTTGAACATTTGGGTCATATTTTTTCGAAGGGCAGGCTATTTTATTTCTTGTGCCAATTCTTTATTCCAAAATTACAGTCAGTCTAAAAAAGTTCAATGTACATGGCATAAAGTTTTCATTTCATAATTATTTTTGAACAATTATTTTCCATAATACTTTCTGGTTTTATGAATCGGTCGATGGACTTTTATTTCTATTGTCGATTCATAATTTCGAGCATGTGGTCAGTGTAGCATTTTATGTTTAATAAACTGTTCGATGAGAGGAAATATCGACTACCGATTTCCAAATTACTCACTGTGGCATAAACATATTTCGAAATTGCTTGTGAACAAAGAGTAAATCTTCAAGAATAAATCTTTATGTCTTTAAAAATAGAGGCCATCTTAATAAATATTTTTAGCGTAATTGTACTGTTTTTCATTTTTACAGGGTGTTTTCCATAACATTTACTGTTTTATCGATCGTTAAATGGAATTGAAAGGACTTGTACTTAGTGCCGATCCCTTTTTTGAAAATTCAATCGGTCTAACTTAGTCTCTTTCATCAGAGAATAAAACACAAAAGAATTCATTTGCTTGGAAGCAGAGGCTGTTTTGTTATCTGAAAAACAAAGCCTTTAGACCGATTATTTATTTTTCCAGAAAGCTATTACTTTTAGAGCAAAATCGTTTGTTTAAAATCATTCACAATTTTGAAAGGATATTCCAAAATTACTTGTAGAGAAATATCTTTTTAGAGCCTGGCAGCAGGGCAAAAAACGTAGTACATAACACAAAATTGCATTTAACGTCGGTGACTTTTCATATAGATCTTAGAATTAGTGGAAATTTCATTTTCAATCCGATATTTGTTCATTTCTATTCGTATTTTCGCGACTTTTGGTGATTATAAGGTACATTGCTGTAATAAGTGTACAAGGTGCACTTCTTCAGGCAATTAATTCCAATAGTAACTCATTTAAAGCAAGAAAGTGGGTTCCCCATGAAGTTTTGTAAAACAAATCTCACGTAAAATGATTGCATCGAAGACACTTCCACAACAATCAAAATCAAAGACGAAAAACTTGAGGAAGTAGACCATCATTATGAAGATCTTGAAATAAAGTGTGAAATTAACGGAATGCAAACAGCATTTTTATATTTAGTTATCATAATCGAGAATAGTGTGTTTGACAATGAATTGTATCACTAACAAGATTTATTTCCAATCCATATTGTACGTATTCCATATAAAAGAAGAAGTGTTCCATATCATATACTTTATGGACTATATCATCAGAATATTTGAGGATACTTTGACTTATTGACTAAATGCTGAAAGTTTTTTCTGTAGCTATCAGATTCGTCAACCCAGGCGGCAATATTGGTAAGATTTTTAGACAATTTAATTAAGCCATTACTAGACATCCTGATCCCTTTGATACTTATCAGTTTGGCCAAAATGTAATAATAATTTTTTTAGGAATACGTTGACGAGAGTATGAAAATAGGATAAATCATTATTAAAATCATAATTACATCAATACCTGAATAATCATTAAATCAAATAATTTTGTATTAATGCGTAGAGAAATAAATAAGCAAAAGAGATGAAATCAGTCCTTGTTTGTGTGAAAGATGTTTAAATTGACCAGAACATTCAAACGTTGTTCTTCTGTCTGGCTGCTAAGTAATTGGGTGTGATGGGAGATTAATCATAGGATGCCAGAAAAAGATATCAAAGTGCATTAATGGGATAGCCAATTTAGTTGATACTACCGTCCAGAATGTTGTTTGCTTTATATATACATGGCCATTCGATTTCATTCGATAATTTTGAAGGAATTTCAATTTTGATGCAAGCAAGAGAAGGTAAGACGTTGAAAATCAAAATCAAGGTTCGTGGTTTTATTCACTGGTTGGATATATTAGTAGAAAATCAACTCAAAGAAGATTTTTCTGCGTAACTTGTATTCTTGAAGACTATATATTGAACTGGTTTGCATGAAGGTTGAGGTAAAAACCAACATAACGGATTCAATATCCTCATGGGTGAACTCTCAATAGAAGTGACACAAAAAATAAATTACGTCTGCCGTCATACATATAGATCCCTCATCATCGATACGCGAATGAGCCCTGCGTTTCAAAGAAAATGAATGACGTGTACTATTAAATAATATTCATATACAATACATTATGATATCACCTTGTATGAAATAACACATTACATGTATTCAGACATACCTTAAGGGGGGATGTTTTAATATTGCTGGGGCTCATTTTGATATAGCTGTTTTGATTTCAAATCTCTTACAAACGTAACACCTTGAACAACTGATAATCCAAACGAGAAAATTTCACACTCAAAACTATTATACCTAATTGTAAGTATAACAATGAAAACACATAAACAATAATTGACTGAAATTTTATATATATATGCAAAAATGTCTGTATATATTCGAAGCGTAAAGCTCTTTAAACTATACACGTATACACACACACACACACACATATATATATGTGTGTGTGTGAGTGTATATATATGTGTATGTATATATATATTTTTGTGTATATATATATACATATATATATATATATATATATATTTATATATGTATATATGTATGTGGGTGTGTGGGTGTGTGTGCGTGTAGGTGGACTCTATTTGACCCTATTAGCAATACTTTGCTATATTATAATGGATGTATTTGAAAATAACAAAGATACATCGAAGCCAGAAAAAAATTCATGTATTCAAAAATAGGATGGTGCATGAAACAAAGACCTCTAAAATAATATTACCTCAAAAATCAAATACTCAGTCAAAAATCTTTTATTTTTGTTGAGAAATACAATTTGAGGGACAAAACGCTAATTGCAATTTTGATAAATATATTGTAGCCTCTCTTGAAAAAAAACGTATTCATAATTCTTCGAAATAATACAGTATCATTGAAGATTGGAAAATGACCTATTACAAATGTGGAAACTTAGTGTACAGTTCGAATTTTGATAGTCCATTGTAGATCGAATACCGTATAAAATTTATAAATCAACAACGATTCATGTCAACCATCATGAAAGAATATAATGTCACGTAAAATCCCGACTTCCTACACGCAAAACTGTGGCCTGCAATATGGAATAGACAATGCTCTTCTATAGAAATAGAGCACTATGGTGGATGAGGAATCTAAATTAAATGAATATATCGTTTAAATTTAGCCTTACACACCGTGCAGTTCCGTAGCTAAGCGGTAGGGTACCTGTATCTGGGTCTGAAGCGAAGGTTTCAATCCTGCCTCGTGTTACTGGATGGGATTATGGATTGTCTATCGCCACACTGAACAGTTGTAATACATCAAAACAGCTGTCCATAGATGGCACAATGATATATGGATATATAGATGGATAGATATTGGATGGATAGGGAGAGAGAGAGAGAAAAAGGGGGGACAATTTTAAGGCTATATATATTGAATAGCTTTTTTAAACGATTTATTTCATTTCAGTATGTTATTTCTTCAATATATGTTACTGTAATTTATGTGATTTCCTAGTGTTTAATTGTTGTAGTTGCTTTACACAGAATCTGATATTATAATACTACGTGTCAATCGTTCCTGGTGGGAGCAACAGCCGATCCCCATGTAACTGTATCGTGGATTCAAAACTAAGGCAGTTATATTGACTGGGCTCCACGCACAGTGTCAATCAAACAATATCCCCTGTTTGAGGTGTGATTTTAATATACAGCTCCATTTTATTATTTTATGTTCCTTTAATATACATACATACATATATATATATATATATATATATATATATATATATATATATATATATATTAGTGTGTGTGTCCGTGTGTGTTTGTGTGTGTATATATTCATGTATCATGAGAATAATAAAATAACTAAAAAGACCATGAAATCAAATGTGAAATCTTAGGGGAAGGGGATATATATTCACTTGAAATATTGGTAAAAACAAGTTGTAGCTACAAAATACACAAATAGCAGCTCTATTCAGACGAGCTTATCGATCAAGTTGTGGCTGAATATTCGAGCAATTTTTTACGAATTAAATTCTTCCATTCTTATGAATTCAAGGCATTATTATTCAGTCATCAAAGTTCTCGAGTTTTTATTCCATTATTAAATAGTATATTCTGTTAGAATGATTACAATTTTGATATGATTGATTATTGTAGGTTTTGCTTGATATATAATAAGATTGAAAGAGTTATTGTACAATTTGACTCTTTGTGGATATTTTCTTCACCATTTGTTTCGATTCATTCATGTAATGTCCAATACATGTGAGGGAAGAGATACTCTATGACCTTTCTTTCTCCGGTAATTCCAATTCCATATTCTTTTGATGCACCGAATTTACAACGATTGAGACGGATGCTGCCATGCCACAAAATCACCGTTTGACTTCCTTGTTTAGGTGCCATCTGGTCGATCAATTGATAAAATTCCTCGCTGTAGCAATGTATGGTAAAGGATTCGATTTGAATCTCGTCAAGTTTCTTTTTAGGGCGGGATATTGAAAGCTATGTTATTATTCAAGTTGAGATATTGAAGACTGTAGTCAATAACTAACTAGTTATGAGCATGGCACACAACCGACAATAATAATAGATGGCATTTGAAAATTCTGGTGAGGATATAATTGAATCTCATGGAAGAACGATTCGCTTAATAACGATATTCCCAAATGGTTATATTTTTAATTTATTTCAAATAGACTTTTCCTGATTCATTGGACTAATTTTCTCAAAAGGTTACTGAAATGAAGTCAAACAGGAAAATTGTTATTTAATTTGGTTCATTAAAATTGCAGTTCTGTGCTCTGTATGTCACGTATTAGACAGTTCAGAGTCTTTGACATCACTGATGTGAACTGCATATTTCAGGCAGGATGTCACTATGATCGTGTTGGGTTAAATGTGACAAAGTGAATTGGATACAAAAATATTACCCTTGTCAGTGATAAACATTAATGTACTTCGTATTAAAGAGTAAAACATTTTAATTGTCTATTTGCCACAGAGATTTGGCTCTAAATAGCTTATTTTCACGTACACACACAAGTGCACGCACACTCTCACTCATATATGTATATATATATATATATATATATATATATATATATATATATATACATGTGTGTGTGTGTGTGTGCACTTTTGTGTGTTCTCATTCGATATCTATCTAATGACAATATCAGAACAAACTCTTTGAAAAATATGAATACAAAGAATAAAGAAAACGAAACCCAAATAGATAAATCTGGGGCAACATGTTAAGATTAGCTCGACGCCTAGCAAAAAAAAAACCACCCTTGGCGACACTTTGAAACTTGAGGATAGTGACACACCAGACGTGACAACCAAGTATTTCGGCCCTACCACATATCATAAGCAAAGTAGCCCCCGGTGATGATTACGAGATGATAAACATTTTAGAGGATTCTGGAGTGATTTTGCACAAAGTGCTGAATCAACGATTAACACAATGCTTCTGAGATGAAGATTGCCCTAAATTTCTATCTACGGATCGCATTTCTACTACGCAAGAAAAGAGGAGATAAAGAGCTGGGTAATTGCTGTCTTATTAGTTTTTTTACTAGTATTTACAAAGTGTTTTAGAAAATATTGGCCATTAGATCTGAAAATACTGTAGATGAGAACTAAGTGCTCTACAGGCAGTGTTTAGGGATGGCTAATCAACAGTTAACCACCTACACGCATCAAAGACGCCCACGATAAGTCAACACAACACAAGAAACCTGTTGGCTTATGTTTACAATGAAGGGCTTCGAATTCAAAAGGACAGGCAGCAGTTTTTACTCCAATGTAACACTTCAATAATTAGACTTCATAAATATATGTTGACAAGATAGAATGGAGTTAAACAAAGGGGATACAATTTAACATTGACTCTTTACTGCAAGCGTTGAAAGTTCTCTCTGGAAAAGGAACAGGGAAAACATAACACAGAAAATATTTTAACCATTTAAAGCTTTGTGATGATACTGCATTATTATCCGAATCAACGAGTCTTATGCATGACGTGATAAGTGATATGAAGGGAGAGCGCCAAAAATACATTCAAAAATGTACGGAACAAAGATTAAATAATATAATCCTGAAAAAAATTGGAAAGAGTGTTATGTCGTAGAAGAGGTAAAGGGATATATTTACTTGGGTTAGGTGATGAAACTGAATAGAGAGCGGAAAAACAAAATAAAGCAGTGCATAACGATCATATGCAAAGCATTTGGTATGCATAGAGGCGTACTGATAAGCAAATTGACAATGTGTTCACGAGAGTAAAGATAATACCAGCTATAACGAACTGCTGCAAAAAATGAAGATTTACAAAGCCATTCACATAATGGTTATAAAAAGAGCAGTATTAGGAATAACTCTTAGTAATAGAAAAATATCAACATGAATCTGAGAGAGAACCAGGGTTAAAGATATCATGAAATGATTAGTCAACGAACAATGATTATTAAGAAAGAAGAAAAAACAAATTGTGTGTGGGACAGTAAACGCAAACACCAGATGGAGGGATGATGATCGATTGTTTGCCGTTGAGACATGGCAAAGATTAGTGCAATCAAGCTTGTCAGGGAGGTGATGAGAAAGGTCTATGGTTCGAAGTGAACTTACCACGTATGATGATGATGATGATGATGGTGGTGGTGGTGGTGATGATGGTAATGATGATGATAAAAATATGTGTGCGTATCTATGTATTTTGTTCAGGATGCCGACGATCAAGTTCGTGATCTTCCATAATGGCCACTGTAACGTCAGTTATTACATAATCTTACAGACATGCACACCCTTGCATACCACACATATTCGCACAGACGTGCATGTGTGTCAAAGTTCGGGGACTGCAGGTCGCATAAAAGGGTGCTTCTAGCCAAATTCCTTTCTTACGTACAACGTCTGCACTGTTCCAAAATATCAGCAGCGTAGTTTCTCAAATGTATGCATTTTTGACTTGCATTTACACATTCTGTTGCTAGGCAACATGATAACGACTCTGCAAACGGAAATCACTGTATCCGTGGAAAGATTGGTCCCATTTTAAGAATAAGGACTGTGATGATGAAAATAATCTATCTTTTATTTTGTTATGTCATTCCCTAATGGTATAATTCCTCCATACATATAAAACGGTGATGAAAATTAGCATTTTACACAAATGATGGAGAAACACTCCTACCGTATCACAAAGGAGCCAGCGGCTAACTGCTATCAAATCCGATTCCCTACTCTAAAATCTGTCTCCATTCCTTCCTGAATGCATCCAATTGCTATCTCTCTTTTTCCTCTAAATCTGTGGGCTGTCTGTAGATGCATTCATGTACCCAAGTTCATAAATCCTTTATCACAACTGTTATTGCTAATTTAAAGATCTGATACCGGCCAGCAACAAACGGATTATTTTTCCAGAGGTTAATTAAATGAGATAGAGAAAATAAAAAACACAAAAGCACAAATACACACATATTTCCGCATATGCTCCTACCTCAGAGCAAACACACACACACACACACACACACACACACACACACACATTCTCAATGCATATTATCACTCTTTCCCATCATTTGTGACCAATTCTGTGCCTTAATTCTTGCATACTTTTGAGTGATGTATGTAGCTCAGGCTAGAAAGTAACTAAAAACAACTCAGAATCGCTGTAAATAGGAGCATATTCGGCAGAGTAAAGACTATTGAATTTTCCGTGGAAGTAACTTTCCATGCTAGAAATGGAATTTCCACGACTTTTATAGCAGCCTGATCTCTAATGCATACCTTGAGTTTTAGGTGTACCATTCAATACCTCTGGCTACAATTTACCTTTTTGGCGGAAAACTTTATCAAATAATAATAATAATAATAATAATAATAATAATAATAATAATAATAAAAAAGAGAGAGAGGGAGAAGAGAGAGAAAGACAGACATCGATCACTCAGATTTATTGGCATCCTCCAAGTTGGCAAATATTGAGGTACCTCAATTCAACACCGTTGGCTAATAGACGAGCATACATTTTCCACACACATGCACACATACACATTTATCACACATAAGTGTACGTTTGTGTGTGCGTGTGTGTGTGTATGCTCGTTGCTGCAAGTTGGAAATACAAAGAATTATGTGTTGGGCGTAAAAAGTATATTTTAACATCTATCAGGTTGCACATTTCCGGCTCTTTTTTTTTTTGCCAGCAAAGCAGCCCAAGAGATTTCCCTCCTTATCGCCAGAACCAAGGAGAAGAACGCATTAGAAGCGAGAAAGCTTATCCGAATTTCCCGTTCGTTTCTAGCCATCGAAAGCTTTTGGGAGTCTGGCTGAAGGGCATTGAAGCAATCAATGATGTCAAAATCGGGAGAAGGAAAAAGTAATAACGAAAATGATGGAGCCATTTTGGCAAGGGAAATCTCCCAGGGCCAGTTGGAGACAACTTGATGCACGGAATTGAATTCGCAACACGTTCTTACCTTTAGGAAAGATTTTTCGCTAAAGTGTAAATGAAATGGATGATACAAACCCACACGGAGACCAATGCTTGTGTTAACACACAAACACAAACGAAGAAAGAAGGACATACATATCATACAATAAATGCATACACATCCATAAGAGATCTATATGTTCACCCTCACAAACGATTGGAAGAACTCCCCAGGTTGATATGGGCTATTCCTAAAAAAGGACAAATGTCCGTATAAATACATAAATATCACTTATAAAATGACAATATATATATATATATATATATATATATATATATATATATATATATATATATATATATATATATATATATATCGTACTTACTGCGTATTGGCTGGTACTGTCATAATTGACAAGTGAACATGAGTGTAACGATATTTTGCAGTTTATACTGTCTGTAAATGCACCTAAGTCTGCCTTATATAGCAAATTTGTGAGATAAATTTTTGAAATAGGCTGAATGAAAAGGAAAACTATGGATGTCATCTATAAAAATAAAATCTCCTAGTCAATAAAGACTAAATAGCAAATATTTTTCAAGTGATGAAAACTCGGAATCAAAGGAGTTGAGAAATATGTGTTCTTATAGCCTTGCAAAAGCTATAAACAATGTATTCTAAATCTCATTATCAGTTGCTCAAAATTGCTACTGACGATCCATTGGATTTATCAAAAAGACTTTTGTTCTATATTATGTGTCAAACAAACATTCACTAAACATATACGAGCATTCGTACGACCAGAAACTTTGTCAAACCATCTCCAACGTCTATAAATGCACAGTATCACTGTTCCCTTTACTGTCGACTTGCATATAATAAGTATATGAATTTAATTCGTTATTTTGCAACTTTTATAAACCTTTTTGGGGGCCTTTTGAAGACTCTTATAGGCAATCGTTTATCACTTGTCGTTTACTACCCATTTTTGCTAGCTGCTACTATGAGGAGAGGAAGTTGAAGAAATAACACAAAAAGCCTTCTCTCGCACACATTCGGCTTGTAGAATCACGTCACTGCAGATTAAACCTATTCGTACTCTATACTCTTTCCATACTAGACCAGGAATTACCTTTTACCTCTGACATTCTACGGCGAGAAGCTTGCGTTTTTTTTTTACTTTGGTTATGTTCAAACTCTCAGGTATGCGCGCACATTTCTTCCAAACATGGACAAATCCAGAGAAAAGTGGAGAAAAGCAAGAAGGAAGCCATGACAAAGAAAGCCAAGTTTAACCGTACAGGTAAATCGATTTTGATAAATTCAATTAGGTTACACAGTCTTTATGTATTGAAACAAAAAGTTGTGGTAGGATGATATATATATATATATATATATATATATATATATATATATATATATATATATATCCATCAGTTTTGACACCAACTGAATTTACTTCAAAAATGACATTTTTGACAACTGGCGTACTTTATTTCGAAAAAAAAGGTTTCGACTCCGCCAACGCTTTTCTGCGAGATTCTACGTCGACTCTACTCTTTCTACATGCCTTACAAGATGACTTCTTCATAGAGCCTGCAAAAAGAATCATTCAATCGAAATAAGAAGAAAAGAGGGGATACTTTAGGAAATACGCCCTAGAATCAACTTGCAATTTTAGAAATATTCTGTTTTTTTCCCAAAAACAAAGCTCATGCATTTTTTTTAATAATGAGCATGGATAGAAAGATGATTGGTTGCATAAGAACTGGTATCTTAATTCCATTGATTTAATCTGAAAAAATTATATCATTAACAATCACACACACGCCCACATTTGCCATGACTCTAAACCATTCCTATCTTTCTTTGAACACTTTGGCCCTCCCCTACCCTTGAAGACTATCACCTCTTTCTTTCTCTGATATATACTCTCAAACTAACCTCTCTCTTTCTCTCTTACACAGATCGACTCTCATCCACCTTTTTTCACAAAAAAAGACTTTCCCATTCTTACTAATCTCTCTTTCTAACATACATGCACAAATGCAATGATACTGTCACCACTTATGATCTTCATCAAACACGTATGCATAACAATCTATTATAGAACTATATACACAGAAACACGTATTTCCACACAGCACTCACAAATGCAATCTCATCTTCACTACACCCTGAAACACACCACACACACTCCCACAATCATACACAGGCTCATAGTACTATCTCAAACCTCGTGTATATATATATATATATATATATATATATATATATATATATATATATATATATATATATATATTCATCAAAAATGTCATTTCTGAAGCAAATTTAATCGCTGTCAAAACTGACTGATGAAACAATATGTATATATACATACATATATATATATATATATATATATATATATAGAGAGAGAGAGAGAGAGAGAAAAGAGAGAGAGACAAAAAGAGAGAGAGAGGGGGAGAGAAATATGAATAATAGATAAATTTAAAAAAAACTTTACAAAACAATTATTGTCCAAAAATATTGATATGTTTCGACGTGTTTTTCAATGCATTTCTAGAGCAAAATCAAAATTATCGCACTTTTTCTTGACGTGTCAGAGCATGATGATAACTTGGGTGACTCTATGTCAGTTTTTGTCATTCTTAAAGGGTTCTATGCAGCAGAGCAAACATGTAAAAGAAAGGCAATAAATACATTATGTGGAACCATTGCTGTATGTCATATTTCAAGCTCTATCAAAAGAGAGTTATAGAGAAACATTTGGGAAATACGGTTATGTTTTTTGCCCTCACTGGATAGTAAACCGCTGTCTCTCTGTGGTGGAGGTTAAATTGATGGAATTAGATATCAGCAACTTAATACCTGAACCTTTCTTCCCTAGATGTTATGAGTTGTTTTTTCATAGCATACCACCTGTTCCCAATACAGTCCCAAGTATTGTGAATATCAAAGCCTATATAATCGTATGACAATCCCTGCTGTTTTTGTACAGCTATATATGTTGCTGCTTTATACTTGGACATCATCAACTTATGATTGATAAATATACAAATGTCTTATGTTCGTTCTGGTCCAACTATGTTTATATCATCAATTCTATTTTACCTCTTATGGGTGCAACATTTTTCCTTGTTTCCCATATTAATGACAAAAGTGTTCCCTCCTAATTCATTTTCTCCGTCGAGAAAAAAGTAATAAGAGACTGTTTGTAACAATCACTGACTCTATATCACCAAACTTATAGCCATATCTGAAGAGCTACCTACTCCTGAAAACCATAGTCTCTCAGGAACGTTTACCTTAAATCTTAGCCTATGTTTTCCTACGTTCCATTGTCTTTCTGAAATAATATAATTAGCAGTATATTTACGTTGTACTTGTAATTGCCAAATTCTCTCAATATCCTTGTTCCTCTGATTTTCAATGTTCTTCTATCGTAAATTATCTATCGATGCATTTATATTATACAGATAACAGCTGTACTAAATCCGGCTCAATGAGAGTTCTGGACCTATGGATTCTCAGACAAGTGTCCATAATGTTTTTGCTTAAATGCATACGTCTTTGGAAAGTTTTAAGAATCAGAGAAAATCTGTATACATAACCAAACAAAAAAGATAATGATAGATATAGCTTCTAAATTCACACTCCAAACTGAATTGGTATATAAGATGGTACGAATATGTACCTGATATAATTGACACAAGATTATACAAAAAAATTATTGTGAATGAAAAGGATCCATAATAATGTTTGTCCCTTTTGTATGGTAATAAGGGGAATCGTTAATATACATTTACCTAATCATTGAAATCTTCAGGACGTTGTACAATCAGATGAATAAAAATCAAAAGAGCAATACGGAGCATTTTTTTGTTTAGATAAGAAGCAGTAAAAGATATAAATACGTATACTGATGGCTGAGATGATATTCTTCGATGTGAGTGCTAGCACTTGCAATTTCGTGATAGAAATCTTGGCCACGTATTGACGAGCAAACTACAAATGGTGAAAATACCCTTTGAAAATTCCTTGAAAAAAGTCAAGATCATAATGAACCAGCATGTTCAAGTCATGGTGATAAAGCAACGTATATTTCTAATTTTTTGGGGAAACGTAAATAAGTGAGCCCTATGTTTCAAGAAGTTAAATAATGCGTAGTATAGAATGATATGAATATACAATACATAGGGTGATATGGACTACATATAATATGACATGGTCTTGAAAATAATGTTATAGAAAAAAAAAACGTATGATATCATACCTTGAGGGAAGGTTGAGTTTGATCAACACTACAAGGTAACCATGTCAATATAACTGTTTTGTTTTTCAACCCCCTGATACTATTACATGGTAAAGGTCTAATGATTCTAATAAGAATATGGTGAAATAATTCACTGAAATGACATAAATCTTGAAAAAATTGTTTACATTCATAGTCAAGCGTTGTAGCATATATATATATATATATATATATATATATATATATATATATATATATATATATATATATATATATATATGGTGCATGCATATGATGCAACTTTCGTCAAAAACCTTTCATGAAAGGAAAAAGAATAGGCATTGAATGCTAAAGTCACAGTACATGAGCTCATTAAAAAGAATTGTGCAAGAGACTGTTTGGTCACACATGTGGTTCATTTTGTTGGTTCGTCAGGTTGCAACAAGATCAAGAGCAATTGGTTCCATATATATATATATATATATATATATATATATATATATATATATATATATATATATATATATATATAATCAAAGGTCAGTAGAAAAGAATTTTTTTTGTACCAATTTTCCTTTTTCAATTGAATGGATGATATAAATTACCGTAATTTTTTTTCAAACTGAATCTCAAATCTAAGTTTATAAAAAAGTTTAGTTCAATATTAATTTCAAAATATATGCATTTATATATCCTTGCAATATTTGCATAGTCTAATATATATGATTTAGAATTGTCAATATGTTGGTAACAGGTTTTTGATTCAATTCCTGAAAGGGTGGAATAATTATGGCAAAATGGTTTTCTTAATTGTTTACATAACCAAAATATCACTCGTCCAATAATGTGGTATGCAAGGAACAGTAATTTTTCGTAAATATAGCGGTGAATGCGATAAAGGACTGGTTTGAATACATACATGTTTACTTTAAGTATGTAATTGTGTTATAAACATCAACTGTCAACAACGGGATCCGAATCCGGTCCATTAATTCTGTTTCACGTACAGATGATGGTTACAGAAATTCCTCATTTCAGATGTTTGCCCAAAACGAAATCGACCTTTCAGAACAGTGCAGCAATGATACATTTTTGCATGATCGTGACTAGCAGTTTATGTTGGAGTGATATAGAGCTTTCGAATGATATAATGACATCGAGGAACTATAGTCAGTTTTGTAGATGTACATACCAGAGAGAAGGCTCTGTAGTTATTTCTAGGTGTTGTTGACTTGCGAAGTGGAGGATCTTGAATAGCAATGTTTTTGTGTAAGATTCCATTTCGAATTAAGAAAGAAATCGAGACTTTGTTGACGTTCAACAAGCCTGGAGAGACTGATGTCCGTGAAGTCATCTATCAGAGAAAATGCAAAATTGGGATGATCCTCCACGTCAACAGACGAGGATCATATTGAAGAAGTGCATGCTGTGATCAGTCAAAATAGTTGTTTCATCTTTCCAAAACAGTAGGAATCTGAAAAAATTCGATCCACATGATTTCAAAAAGAAAGAAACTGATGATGCATAGCACTGTCGTAAAATCTCTAAGACTAATAATTGTTTTAGAGAATCACTCAGAAACTACAATCAATTAATATGCAGGATTTAGCTCCTGCTGACTTTTTTGTTTTGAAAAGTCAACGATTTCAGACAATAGTGCAGACAAGAGAAAACAAAACCTACTCTCTATCCCTCAAAAATACTTTCGTAACTAAATCAAGAGCTGAAAAATGGCTGGGTAAGGTGTATTGACATTGGGACCTATTCCAGGGGACGAATTGCATAAAGTTGTTGGTAAAGGAATGGATTTTGAAAAAAGTCAACTTTCTATATCAAACACACCTTGTATGAGTATATCTTTAAAGAATATGGATATTTTGAAAAATATCTGATTTCCATCGTTTTGGTGGGTGCTATTCTCTAATTCCAACTATCGACACAGGTGTGTGTGTGTGTGTGTGTGTGTGTGTGTGCGCGCGCGTGTGTGTGTCTGTGTAAATAAATAATTAGTTTTTCAATGGGTTGCCCAACAACGAAGAAATACTAACTATAAATAAGATGTTTTCTCATGCTTACATTTCAAAATTATGTCCCTTTCTTAAATAATTGTGTTGAAAATATATTTTTCATGTGAGTATTTGGATGGTAACCTAGTGAAAATTTGGCCAGGCTGTTTTGAATTCCAGAATTGTTAGAAAGTTGTAGGGTAGGTTTATTTCAGATATATTTAATTTCATTTTTCGACTGCTGAAATGAACGCTGTCAATTTAAAACTCCATTTCTTTCTTGGTTTAATTTCATATATCACTTAATCTGTGACAGTGTAGCCATTGTATGAGAAGCGCCAGTTTTTTTCTGTGAAATTCATTTTATTTAATACTCCTCCTGACAAAATTGAGTTATTTCATGCAAAACTAATATCTGATAGAGGATGTTTTTTCATTCGAATATTTGGATGGTACCGTTGTGAATGAATTTGCCGGGCTCTTCCGATTTCAAGCTTGAAAAAGGAGTTGCACAGTTGCAAGGGAAATAGCTGGCCGGCCCCAGTCAAAACTAAGTAGTGGACCTTCTCCAAGTCAAGATTTTGGAGAGATAAGGGGAGGTATAAGATTACTGGACGAACTATATTAGCTGGAGACAAAGTTTAATGTTTTAGGTTTTAAGTGAGTGGCGGAGGAAAAAAAAATTACCACACTCAGACATTGTGTACATCCAAATGCTTTCTTCTAGTTAGAATATACCCTGAAAGGGCCAGTTGAGCTCTGAGTTTACTTCTGAACCATATCAGTTCTAACCAATTCAACAAGGTCTGGCACTACCATAAAGTAACTAAAAACCAATCATGACAGTAAAACCAAATCGATTTACTGCACAAATGGGGCAATAACCCAAGATTTGTGTATCACAACTGGCGAGTGCTCCCTTGTTAGCCAACAGGAGGGACCTAGTCGTCCTCCCGTGACTGCCGGCTAAATCCCAGTTCGTGTACCCAAAATGGCTTTCAAGAAGGAAACAACTGTTATCAAACAACTGTTGGCCAAATCCAAGCTCATACACCACTAATGATTGAACAAAACGAAATGAAGGAGAAAATAAAAGGAAAATACTCTTGGAAGATAAGAAAAATATTAGAAATTAAGCTAAACAGTATAAATCTTATAAAAAGAATGAACACATGGGCTGTATCGGTAGTAAGATACACAGGACTATTCCTTGGATGGACAAATGAAGAAATATAGTCAATGGACCGGCGAACAAGGAAGCTTATGACGATTAACAAAGCCTTATACCCCAGGAATGGCACAGATAAACTGCACACAGAAAAAAAAACGGTTGCAGGGGACTCATAAAGCATGTCTAAAACGCATTTGCATACAAAAAGTGAAGATATCATAAAGAATGCCCGAAGTAACGCAACAAACAACAAAAATAACGAAGCACACTAAACAAAGAGGGAAAATGGGAACAAGAGGAATAACATAGAAAAATTTTGATGACAGATAAAGTATGCAGTTGGAAATTCATGGATAAGGCTACGAAAAGGAAACCTGATGAGAGAAATAGAATTGCTCATCATGACAGCCTAAAACAAATACATCAGAACAAACTATATCAAAACAAAAATCGACAGGGCAATAAGAAAAGGCAAGTGCCGCCAATGTGGGGGAAAGGATGAAACCATACGCCACATTTCTAGTGATTTAGTCAACGATCTCAGAAGGTGTATAAACAGATACACATTAGAGTAGCAACAGTGATACACTGGGAACTAATAAGTGAATGGAATTCAACCCGGCAGAAAAATGGAACAAGCAAAGGCGAAGACAGCCCTGGATAATGGAAACTACAAATCACTTCGGGACTTTGACATCCATACTGACTGCTTCATCCAAGCAAGAAGACCAGACCTAGTAATCGTGTACAAAAAGAGGAAATGCTGCCAAATATTAGACGTGACCGTATCTGCAGACCACTGAGTAAATAGGAAAGGGAGTGAATAACTGGAAAAATACCAGGACATGGCAAGAGGACTGAAGAAGGTGTGGAACATGAAAGTAAGGGAAGTATCAGTAATAATAAGTGCACTTGGAACTGTACCGAGAACACTGGAAGCAAAATCGGAGGAACTAGGGATGAAAGAAAGAATTAAGACTTAGTAGACCACAGCACTGCTGGGGACTGCACAGGTACTGAAAAAAGTGCTATCAGTATGAGATCTATGATCTTAGCTGTTAGCAGTGGCCTAACAGATGAGGAGGGAAAAGAATTTGGAGGTTCAAACCACACTGCTGCTGTGTTAGGTTAGGGAGAGATGTGATGAAGGGAGAGGTGAAGAACTGTAGAAACTAAGTGTCACACACTCTTTAGTGATAACCATCAGGCAACTGGTGTCAAACTCTGAACCACTGCACTGCCATGGAATATGAGAGTGTGAAGAGGAAGGCCAGAGGAGACTTTCTGTCACTCAGTCTCCAGCGGTAACTACAAGGCAACTGGTGTGAAAATGGAAATCAAATGATAACAAAAATAATGATAATGCAAATGTACGGGGGAAGAGACTAACAGACAAGGGAGAAGCAATAACTTCACAAATAGGACGCCGGGAAAGTATTTATTTGCATCGCTTGTTGCAATGGGAAGGACCATTTAGCAATGAATGCCTGCATCACATCGTAGGTCCCCAAATAATGGAGGGCAAATTGCATCAAATTTCGAAGAAGTTTAGACTAAAAAGCCAGTATTCACCCTTCTTGATTTATCCAGTCCTTGAACAAAGACCAACTCTCCCTTCCTGTCTGCTGCTCTCCATTCCTGTTTGCTGCTCTCCCTTCCTGTTTGCTGCTCTCCCTCTGTGTGTATTCTCTCTCTCTCAATATATATATATATATATATATATATATATATATATATATATATATATATATATATATGTGTATTTGTGTGTGTGTGTGTATGTGTTAACATCATGAATTTTCGTTTGTGTTCATAACGATAGATTTATATGTATTTGTGTGTGTGTGTGTGTGTGTGTGTGTGTGTGTATGTGTTAACATCATGAATTTTCGTTTGTGTTCATAACAATAGATTTATTCATTTTAAGGTAACGATTGCTGTGATAAGAATATTACTTATCATTGTTTGAAACAAACGATTCCGTTCATTTTCATTTGATAAGAAAAATCATCTCAGGGAGATTTAAATGTATTATATAATATGTTAACTTGCAAGTTTATGCACATACAGACTTTCAGTCTCTCCAATATTTATGTGTCTCGTGAAAGTGACAAATAATGATTTTATCAAATAAATACTGAATGCTTATATTTTTCCAAAACTCCCAGAGGCCCATCAATCAAGTAATACAGACTGTCCCAATCGTCTGTCACTTTCAAGAGTACTAAGCAGAAATATTTGCTTCAATACTAGTTTTTTTTCCTGTGTTTATTTTAAATATCTGTGTATGTACATACATCTGAGTATAATTGAAGAGATCTATGTAGAAGTGTACCTTTATTACTCGACAACTGGTCATTGAACGGGATTTATATACATACCAGATATGTTATTCAGCAAAAAAGATATTGCAGTACAGTATTGATATTTTTTTGAATCAGCGCTTCTGTAGAAGTCTGATAAAAAGAATATATTTATCTATAATGTTGCCTTTAACAATGTATAGTTTTTTTATGGATTATATTCCTTGACTTTTGCTCTTTACTAATCACTACGAATGATTATACACAAACATTCCATTCAAATTATTTCACATGACATTGATGGCAGGCTGCTCCTCACATCAAAAAGTTCATCCATTCTGAAACATGCATCTTTGCACTGCACTAATTACAAATGAATATGCGATTGCTTACAAGTACATATGTAAGACACACAGAGACACATACCTATTCACACACACATACACACCCACACACACACAAATCAATGCATAGACAACATGTAAACGAAAATTGAAAAGAAATCATAAGAAGCATAAGAATGGCACGGTAATAATTTGACTGCATCAAGATAGATATAAAAAAAAACTCAAACTTAAGGGGATACACCTTCGCCTAAACTATTCACAGAGAACATTGGTAGCGTCTTTTGGAGAATAAACATGGGCAAAAAATACTTTAATAGCTTGAGATCGCCGATGATGCTTCCATGACGTCATACACATATGAATGATAACAGAGCACGTTGGTTTATCCGAAAAAAAGGATGCAAAAAAATGAAGAGAGCAAAGTAATGCCCAATGCTAAATTCAGCAAAATACCATCAAGAAAAATGGCAAGATCCAAGAATAAAGACATTGTAAAGATCATCTTACCTATGAGCGTAAAGTGCAAAATATACAATCAATGCATGTGTTACAATTTTAGGTGTGATAGGGATTCTTTAATTGACTATTTCATGTTATCCTTGAATATTTTATTTTAAAATAGTATTTTTCTGTTAGGAATACTTTCTGCATGCGTGTATGTATACTAACATATTTGGTGGAAGATAACATAAGTTACAGAGTAACCCTTTCTCAGGCATCAAAACGATAAGAACATTGTAACTATATTTTTTGACAAGATAAAGCATTGTTGCTAGGAATCCCCATACACAGATAGCCAGTCACAACCACTTAATCAAAAAGAAATTAGGAGAAAAAAGTGATTAATAAAAGGGATGATGTATGATGATTCTTACGCATGAGCAAAAGTAAGAAAGATTGCCAGTGAGTTTAGAGGCATGAGAAAAAAAAGCAGGTGGAAAGTAAAACAGAAAGATGAGAATGATTATTTAGTTCAGGTATCAAGTGAATGAAAATGGTTACTTAATCAGGTAAAATAAATAGTAAAAGAAAAAGGAGCCGTCGCCTCTACAAAGGAGACCAAATGTTGGTCACCAGAGAACTAGAGTAGTAGGGGAGTAGACAAGTGTAGAATAGTAGACCAGAAAAAAGACTGAGGGTCAACGGGGCACCGTACCCTGGTCATGGGGACTAAGACTGATAAACCTCTCTCTCTCTCTCTCTCTCTCTCTCTCTCTCTCTCTCTCTCTCTCTCTCTCTTCCTGTATGAAGATTCTGTTTAGTTTTACAAATGAAGACGGTCAAAGCATTTTTGATCGGCCAAAGAAGGGAAATAAAGATTCAATTTTGAACCCAGACATGGGTTCTGCTCATTTTGTTCCTTTTTTTTGTTACAGTTGCAATGGGTGTTCATGCATAGAAATGCATTATTCTTCATATGGTACCGGTACGTTTAACAGATGAGAAACATGAGAAAGATGAACAAAACAACCTGACAAAATAACACAATAAGGAAAAAACAGACACAAGATGAAGGGCTTAGATAGAAACGTTTGCTGGTAAAACATGACAGCAGTTACCACAATCCCAGTTATCATAGTTGGAAATTTGAAAAGCACTTATCAAGCAATGGAATTAAAACGGCTGCTACCGCTGATAATGGTGATATATACATAAATATATATGTGTAAGCAAGCTCAGGGAACTATGGTGGATGAATAATTCTTTCACACTAAATGCTTCTATAATGTCCTACGTCATTTGAGCATTACATAAACATTCATCATCCAGGTGAGAAATGATCCCCAATTTCGCACCACCTAGGATCGGCATTTTCTGTTCAAACACTAACTTGTTGACGGTTAACACCTGCTGTGTTTGATTATTGATAAAGAGTTCATGAAAAGGGATTCTTTCCATATCCAATCAAACATTCAATAAAACCTCTTTCCGATGAAGGCCAAGTTTCGGCTGGGACTCAGGTCTGTATTCATAACTGGATCACTGATGGAGGCACTTAATATTCTTAGAGAAGATTGTCTTCCCCAGTAAAATAACTGACTAAGAAAGAAACAAGGAGCTGCAAAAAATGCAGCAATTCTCAACAATCAGAATATTACAAGCGATTTGCATCGGACAGGTAATGTGGGATCTTTTTTTGGTAGAATCTGGTCCATAGAGGTAAAATTCTAAACTCTCTGGATAGTTGTTCAAAGGCAATATTCCAGTGACTATTTGATTATTGGTTAAATGTTCATGAGAAGGGATTCCTTACACATATTAACAACCATTTTAATTAATACTTGCTATTTTCAATGAAATGATTTTGATTTACATACTAAGCTGCGAGTGGTGTATTCTGTTCCTTTGTTAATCAAGCTATGATGTATCACTATCAATTTTCATATGAATTCGTGTTATTGCATGAGGATAAAATGTATGTTTGAATGTGTGAAAATGAAAGAAATATGCAATTACATGAGAATTAAATAAAAGTATGATAGTATTAGGTAAAAGAAAGTTCTGATTGCACGAGTTTGTGTTTTTGCTGGTGGATAAAATTTGTATTTGATTCTATGAGGATGAAAATATTGTCTGAATACTTAGGAATGAAATAAATGTGTTTTTGCTGGTAGATAAAATTTGTATTTGATTCTATGAGGATGAAAATATTGTCTGAATACTTAGGAATGAAATAAATGTGTTTTTGCTGGTGGATAAAATTTGTATGTGATTCTATGAGGATGAAAATATTGTCTGAATACTTAGGAATGAAATAAATGTGTTTTTGCTGGTGGATAAAATTTGTATGTGATTCTATGAGGATGAAAATATTGTCTGAATACTTAGGAATGAAATAAATGTGTTTTTGCTGGTGGATAAAATTTGTATGTGATTCTATGAGGATGAAAATATTGTCGGAATACTTAGGAATGAAATAAAGGTGCAATTGCATGAAGATGAAATAAATGCATGATTTAAAGAAAACAGAACAAATGTCTTGAATCATTGTGTGATTGAATGAAGATTAAATGAGTGATTGCATCAGGATAAAATAATGTGTGATTGAATGAGGACAGAATGATTGTGTGTATGCTATTCAAATAGATGAGTGATAGAATGGGGATGGGATATGTGTGTGATTGCATGAAGATAGAATCAACATATCATTGCATGTGAATTGAATAGATGTTTGATTGAGGACAAAGTCGAAATGAAAACGTGATGAATGGAGATGAAAAAGATATTTGCATGCGGATCAATTAAATGTGTGATTCCACGAAGATGAAATAAAACTCAGATTGCACTATGATGTGTGATTGCATGAGGATGAAAGAATGTTTACATGATGATGAAATCAATTTATGATTTGATGAAGAAGTAATAAACATGTGTTTGCATGAAGATAGAATAATCTGTGATCACACGAGGCTGAAATCAATGTCTGAAGGCATGAAGTTGAAATAATTGTGTGATGAAATGAAGATGAAATAAATGTGATTGTATTAGGATAAAAAATATGTGACAGCATGTTGGTGAAAAAATGTTAGATTCCTTGAAAATCAAATAAATTTTTGATTTCATAACGATGATAACAATGTGTGATTGCATGAGGATGGTATGAACGTTTGGATGAACGAAATCAGTGATTACATGAAGATTAAGTTAATGTGTCATTGCATGAAGATGATATTAATGAGTGTTGGCATAACGATGAAATAGATGTGGAGTTTCATTGGTTTGAAATGAATGTGTAATAGTTTGAGGATAATATCCATATGTGATCGCAAGAGGATAATATGAATATCTGATTGCATACTGATGGAATGCAGATGTGGTAGTGTGAGAATGACAGAAATTTCTTAAAGGAAATGAAGATGAAATAAATGTGATTGTATTAGGAAATGACATAATTGTGAGATTTGGATGAAAAATGTTTGATTGGATGAGAATGTAAATAAATGTGTGATCTCACGAAGTTCAAATGAATTTAGATTGGATATGGTTGAAAAAATGTGTGATTATAGGGGATTGAAATGATTGTGTGATTGTAAGAGGGTAAAATAAATTTGTGATACAATGAAGTTGAATTAAACGTATAATTGCGAGAGGAACAAATAAATGTGTGATTGCCAGAGGATGAAAAATAGGTGCGTTTGTAAGTAGATGGAATAGTTTTGTGATTGTAAGAAGATCAAATGAATGTGTAATCACACCTGGATGAAATCAGTGTGTGATGAATAAGGATGGAAAAAATCAATGTGACCATGACAATAGGATTATTATGTGATTGAAAGATAATGAAATTAACACATGATTGCATAAGAAATTAATGTAGGAATGGTATAATTGTGTGAATGATTGAGGATGAAATGAATGTGTGATT
Organism: Thysanoteuthis rhombus; assembly: GCA_963457665.1. Classification (NCBI taxonomy): domain Eukaryota; kingdom Metazoa; phylum Mollusca; class Cephalopoda; order Oegopsida; family Thysanoteuthidae; genus Thysanoteuthis; species Thysanoteuthis major. Next base: position 35,408,735 of record OY735216.1, read on the forward strand.
GAATGAAGATGGAAAAATGTGATGAGGTTGAGATAAATATGTTATTGCATGGAAATGAAATACGTTTGAAGAGGATGGAATAAATGTAGGATAGCATGATGATGGAATATATGTCTGAAAGCTAGATGAAATGAATGTGTGATCAAAGGTGGATGGAAAAATGTGTGATTGCAAGGGGGCGAAATAAATGTTTGATTGCATAGGGATCAAATAAATATGTGATTGCATAGAATAAAACAGATGTGTAAAGTAAATAATTGATTATATGATGCACGGGAAAATGTGTGATAGCATGAAGATTAAAAAGAAATTTCAGTTGAAAAATGCATGATTTATTGGAGATGAAATAAATGTATGATTTGCTGAAGATGGAAAAAATGCACAATTTACTGTAGATGAAATAAATGTATGATTTACAGTAGATAGAATGAAAGTATGATTTACTGGAGCTGAAATAGATATATGATTTACTGTAGATGGAAAATGTATGATTTGCTGAAGATGAAATAAATGTATGATTCACTGAAAATGGGATACATGTATGATTCACTGAAGAAGGAATAAATGAGTGATGTATTAAAGATGGAATAAATGTATGATTTACTGAAGATTATATAAGAATATGATTTACTGAAGATTGAATAAATGTATGATATACTAAAGAATGAATAAATGTATTGTATACTGAGGATAGAATAAATGAATGATTTAATGTAGATGAAATATGTATTATTTACTAAAATTAAAAAAGATGTATGATTTACAAAAAATAGAATAAATGCATGATTAGTGTGAATGAAAATAAATGTATGTTTTACTGAAGATGAAATGAATTATTGATTTACTGGAGATTGAATAGATATATGATTTACCGAAGATGATATAAATGTGTGATTTACTGAGGATGAAATAAATGTATGATTTCATAATCATCATCATCATCATCAATCTATTAACGTCTGTCGTTAGATCTTCCTCAGGATAATCCACATTTCTCTATCATCGGCGTTGCAGAGCTAGTATTTTCTGGGATTTTCAAGTCCATCTCTCCGATTTGTTTTTTGTTGGCCTCGGTTTTGCATTGGATCTGGGGATCCATGTTGTGAGTTGTGATGTCCATCGGTTGTCTTACATTCTCGCAACATGACCAGCCTATTGGCATTTGAGTTTACTAATGGATTTAATGATGTCTCTGAACCCCTTTTTTCTGACATATTGTGCTGTTTGGTGATCCTCCGTGTGAGGTTGGGTATGATTCTGTCATGCGTATGTTGCATTCTTCTCAGTTATCAGGTTTGTCTCTTGGTTAGGTTCCATGTTTCAACTCCATAAGTGACTATTGGGAGGATGCATTGGTTGTATATTCATCTTTTTAGGATTATTGGGATTCTCTTGTTTTTGAAAATTGAGCTTGTTTCAGGAGAGGCTACTCGACCATGGACCATCACCATTCAATAAATCAACTGAAAGGAAAGTTGCAAATACAAAATGTTACTTGCTGTAGCATTTATAGACTTCAAAAAGGCATTCGACTCTGTAGAAATTCCTATGGTCATGAAGGCTATCACTGTACAAAGTGTACACATTGTACATGTCAGAGTACTGCAACATATTTACAATCAGAGCTACTCTTTTATCAGACAACATAAAGACTGAACCCTTCCAACTCCGAAAGGGAATAAGACAAGGTGATACCAGCACACTAAAACTCTTCTCGGCCTGCCTCAAGATGATCTCCCATGACCTTGACAGGGAAAAATGTATGATTTTCCGAATATTAAGTAAATATATGATTCCCTGAAGTTGGGATAAATGTATGATTTACTGAAGATAAAATAAATGTAAGATTTACTGGAGATGAAATCAGTGAATGATTAACTGAAATCAAATAAAAGTAGTATTTACTGTAGATTGAATATATGTCTGGTTCACTGAAGATGAAATAAGTGATATATTTACTGAAGTTGAAATCAATGCATGATATACTGAAGATGGAATAAACGCATGATTTACTGGAAATGGGATACATGTTTAATACACTGAATACGGAATGAATGTATGATTTACTGAAGGTGAAATAAAGGTATGAATTAATAAAGATGAAAAACATATGTGATTGAAAGAAGATTTAATGTGTGATTGCATGTGGATATGATGTTTGATTGAAAAAGTCGTGATAGAATATCTGCTTTCATGAGTATGAAATAAGTATTTGCTTGCATGTAAATGACTTGAATGTTTCATTGCATGGATGAGATAATAAAACAAATGTTTGACTGCATAACGATTACAATGTATGAGTCATTGAGTGATGGTGAAGAAGTATATAATTGCACGAGGTTCAGATAAATGTTTAAGAGCAATAGGATGAAATAGATGTGTGATTGCAGGAAAATGAAATAAAAGCTTGATAAATGCGTAATTGCATGTAGCATCATATTTTTTTCTCATTGAATGACGATGAAAAAATGTGATTCCATAGAATTGGAGAAATATGTGATTGCACGTAGATAAAATAAATTAGTGATTGCCAATGGATGAAATGAATATACGATTGTATGAATTATAATAAATAAATGTGTGATTGCATAGAAACGAAATTTGTGATTGAATAAGGATAAAATGATTGTACAATTGAATGAGGATGGAATAAATGTGTGATTGCATGGGATTGAATTGGATGGGTGATTGCATGATGATAGAATTAATTTCTAAATGCATGAGGATAGAAAAACATGTGATTGGATAAAGATGAGTTGTATGCGTGATTGAATGGAGATAGAATTAATGTCTGAACGCATGAAGAATTGAATAACATGTAATTGGATAAGGATGATATGAATGTGTGATTTAATGAAGAGCAAACTGATTTGCTATTTTATGAGGAATTTGAATGAATGCGTGAAGATAAAAGAAATGTGATTCCTGGTGGATGTGTGTTTGAATAAGGGTGAAATAAATGTGTCATTACCTGAGGATAAAATAAATCTCTTATTTAATGAGGATGGAATTGATGTCTGTATGCATGAGGGAGGAATAAATATGTGATTGCAAGAAGAAAAACAGGATTCAATAGAAAGATAGGAAAAACACATATTAACAATCAACTGGGGTAGGAAAAAAACAAAACATCAGAAAAGTCCATCGACACCAGGTGATTCAATAATGAACTATTCTTATTATCAGGCGGATGTGTTGTTGACCCTATCATTCATGCGTACGTATTATTTTCCGCTCATCTAAAAAACCTTGGTTGAAGCAGAACTTCATCCAAAAAGTTACTTTATGTAACTCATATATTAAACTGACCCCATTTTCTATCCGTTAACATGTGTTGTTTTACACGTACAACTTTCGATTTTGCTATGAAAAACGAAACTTCCGTTCACTGATAACAGTCTTTTAATTATATATATTCAGTTATCACGTAGTTATCGTCCTCAGATCCTAACACATTCTTGATAAGCAGTGGGACTCTATTAACCCAACATGACCTAGCATAAAATCCTCAACTTCGAAAGAAAAAATAAATGTTGTAAGTGCTTTTCATTCAATCTTCTCCCGTACATAACTGAGTCTTTTTCTAACTCCATTAATCGAGGTTTGAATCTAGATTACAATAAAGGATATCAATTCTTCCAGTTCCTTGTTTCTCCCCATTCCACGTAAAAACCTTAATTTTTTTAGCATCAAACACCTTTGTTCTTTTTTTATGTTGTTGTTTTAATGTGAAGAAAATTAAATAAATCCGCTTCGACCGGGTCATCTTGAAAATTCTTATGCAATTAATTAGGAAAATTTCATTAGGATCGTACAGTTGCTGTTTTTTGCTCTTTACAATGATGTCGGCCATGAACATTGCATTTTCAAAATCATTGCAAGCAAGTTGGTTTCAACCTGTTGTAGCCCATGTGTACACTTCAGACCAACTACTTGTATTGGTTTGCAGCCTCATCCGATAAGTTTAGTCTATGCATGAAGTTCAATGTTGAAGGAAGGGAGAGATTGGTGGAGGGATGAGGAAGGAGAGGGATCAGAGGAGCAATTCATATAGAGAACAAGATACACATGGTAGTTGGTTGAAGGGAAGGTTGGTTTGAGATAGTTAAAAAAAAAGGGGGTACAGTCTTCGGAACGGAGAGGCTAGTGAGGGTGTCAGAGACAGTGAATCAAATGTGAATCAACACGCAAAGACATGGTGATAGGTATGAAGAGTCGGGAGGAGGATGGAAAGGGGTGATAGTGAGGTTGGAGGAGGGCTTCTCCTGATATTCCTCATGAAATCCTCCAGTGCATCACAACATCCCATTTCTCACCTCTCCTCCCATGCCTGTAAAATCTTCCATTGATTCTCCACTAGATGTTAACGTGTGACCTCTGTGTCCTCATCTCTTTCTCCCCTCTCCTCCAACCATCTAATCCAACCTCCTCATTTCATTTCAACTTCCATATCCTAGAGCCATTTTCTCCTCTCTCTGCATGCTTCCTGTTGATTCTCTATGTTTCACTTGTTACTCCACTCTCTTTACCTTTCTCTTCCTATCCATCCACCTGGTACTCCAACTCTTTCTACCATTTCCTTCCACCACCACGTGTCTGCATATAAATTCTCAATACGAAATGCACGTGCAACCTCTCTCTCTCTGTTTTTCTGTCCCTTTCCCTCAACCAACTCATCCTCTTCAAAACACACCCCTTTGCTAAAATATCTCTCGACTTTACAATTAATCTAAGCTTAAATAAATGAGGCTGCACTGACAACAATATCAAGCCAATTATAGATATATAATGTATAGTTAAGCCTAAAGTAACTGTTTATCAGAGTGTTGGAATAGAGATTGAATGAATTTCAAAACCAGGGCGAATGTACATGCCATCATAGTTCGACAACAACTCCTTTTCAGGTTTTGTTTTTTTTAATCATGCGAAATTGCAAGAACACTGAGATCACGATTGTCACTGAATATATAATCTCATCGATCTACATACTTCCCAAAAATTTGTTTCGTCCCTGTATTTTATCAGACACATCTGAAACTAAAAGATGTTTGAGTACTTATGTAGAGTGTATATTGAACAAATGATGGACATTATGAACATTTGTCAGGCATCTTTGATTCTATCAGGAAAATTCACACATTGGCCAATACATTAAAAAAATGATAACACGTTTTCTTGAGGTACTGATGGATAAACATCTTTGGGGGTTACAAATCATCCGATACCTTTTGGTTTGCAGGATCAAATTCAAATTATTTGTACAATTCCATGCGTATGACCGTCCTGGTTTCTATAGGGATCAGTCAACTAATACATTCAATGTCAAAATGACTGATAGGTTTCTTCAGTTTATAAATTAGTCCGTCTGACTGGCTGGTTATGTGTTTGTGCGGGAGCCAGAGCTGAAGATACGACTGTATTCTTCTTGGTGTCTAGGGAAAAATGTTTTTATCGGTTCAATTTACAATTTATCCCTGCAAAATTGGTCTGACATTTTGTTTCTTGTATCATTCATGCTTGTTTTGTGAAAAATCGGATTTTTTTGTAACTAGCGCCCAACAAAAGGTGAGAGAAGTATTATATTCAATGACCAGCCCTTTTTAACTCTTCTACCCAACAAGTCACGCTTCATCTTAACTCTGTGTAGAGGGGGATGCTTTTCCTATCACCACCCACTCTCTTACCAGCACTATTCCATTTCTTTCCATCATTTTTTGCACATAATGTTTCTTGTGTTGGTGGTGTCTGGTGTCTGAGCCTATCACAGCTTATTACAGTTACAGCTGTTATGTTATGGGTGGTGCATTGAAATTCTCACACACGTAAACACTTTCATCAAATAATGTGGTGAAATGTTTTGTTTGGACACATGTCGATGGAGAAAACTATGTTAGTTACATAATAGACATATTTTTGAGGAAACTGTATGTATTTGAATTGCTTATACAGTTTTGCAAAAACAAGGATTCTACATAATTAGGACAAACCATTCTATGTTTTGTACAAAGTAAGCAGAGCTAGCCAAAAATCTGCCATATTAGCTGAAAATCCACCCATACGGGCTAGTTTTAGGGGGAAGCCTAGATGATAACCAAACTTTCTTTTATTGATACCAAAACTTAACACCCCTGGTTACAATGCATTGTCTCCATTGCTTAGAGGTAAGACACAGAGAAACAGAATTGAACTTTTAGTGTTGTATAAATAGAAAGAAATCATGTTGTCATGGAGTGAGTGAAACAGTAGACCAACACATTTTCAATTATTTTCTGTTTCTATTTTCAAATACTCACTTTCCAAAAACATTACTACTGGTCCCATTATTACAGACATAGTATCACATGAGAATATGTTGTGTGGCATTTGATTAAGCTGTCCCATATTGACTGTGGGGTAGTCAATTAATGCAATATAAGATTCATGTAAATCTGCTCAGCTGCATTTATTATGAACTTCAGCTTGGTCCAATCGAGTATCGTGGAAAGTTTTCGAAAAAACCTCCGTGTCTTGTTTGTTTTCCACTGAACCATGGCAACAGGATCAATACTTGATCAATAAATTGGCACATAATGTGTAACGGAGGGTGATGCCCATGATTGACCTATAAGTACTTCACAGTGTTCAACAAATCAAATCATGTCTAACTAATAAGATCTGCTTGAACCAATTCAAATGGTTGTTCATATGGGGCCACCGACATTCAGACAGGGTTAAGGGGTCCTCAGATTTTGAATCGATTCGTATGTTGAATAAGATCCTATATGGAATGGATTGGCACAAATTAACATATTTTGTTTAATTTACTATAATACGCACAAACACACACATATAAGGATAGGTAGAGGAAGGTAGATTTAGGAGAGTTTCTAAGGTCAGCTGCAAGCCTTCTGATAGGCAGCAAGGCCTATAAACGATTGCCATGCCTCTCAAAAATGGTTATAGTCGGGGCTGTTGCTAGGTACTCGTGTGCTACACGCTGCATGTTGGGCACTATCCATTAGTCGGAACATCAAATTAGATCAATAAGGCAAAACAAGATACACATAATTTCTGGAGGTAATAAAATGAGTGCTATTGCCCCCCGTTCCTTTCATCACAAAAACCAAGGGTATGTGACGGTTGTCATACTCAGTTGGTCCTCTCTATAGTCGGAAGACACATACATGAGAAAAAAAGTTCGGGGAAAGAGAAAAGAAGGATAAAGGAACAGCAGAATGATGCTCATGTATTATCAGCAGGTATATAGATAATAATTCTTGAAACATTCTTAAAATATTCGAGAAGTAGCGTTGAAACTTGAATTAAGAAACACAAGCGTAAAAAAATTTTCTTAGACTTTCACTTTCGTTAAAAGTCGACCGATAAGAATTGCATCATTTATGAACTAAAATAAGTATCGTTTCTTTCTATTGTTATTCTTTCTTTTTTCTATTTCACGTTTTTCCTTAACTTATAGAATGCTGTATATAATTCACAGAACTCAAATCACTCAGTTTTTTTTCGAAATAGAATGAATGATTATTTACTTTCAAACATGTATCTAAAATAATTATCAAAGTAGTTATGTGATTCATTTTTATTGGTAACCTTTCACTTTCTGTTTTAATTCAGAATGTAGGTTAAACTAGAGTGCTTGCAAAAAGAGACGGTTGCAACGAGTCTTATTCCTTGTGATGACATTCACACTGCGCATACAAAATCACATCCCCACCACTAAGAGCACATGGAAACATTCACTATCCACAACAGCATTTATTGAATGAAACGTTTTTTTGATTTATGAAAATAATTTTTCTCATTGGCGTATTTTGTAATAATGCCCGGACTGTTTGTAATAATTAATCGAAGCTCATGTAGTTTTAATTATTGTTTTATTGACTTCTGAGTTACATGGTTAGCACGTGTCAAAGTCGGTGTATCTAGCTAGCACATGGTGTTTAGTCCTGATCGATGAAGTAGTGGATTCTTGCAAACTGTTTGAACAAGTTTTAATAGTTCATTTGCTTTGTCATTACAGGATATCAGTGTTTCCTTCAAGTTTCAAAACCCCTACAAGCTGTGTTATTTTGAGACGTCTGTGCAACTTTAGAGAAACCCAAAGTCACTGATAACATTGAAAAAAAATCAGTTTTGAAAAAATTTGCATTTTGTTCAATAAATACATGTTAAATAGAAGTTTGTTGTGTTGCAAATTGTTCCCCTAAATCCTGTCGAACACGAACAAAAGCACATTGACTGAAAATAGGCCTATATTCTATGCATAAACAAACAAAATCTTAGTAACTGTTATTTGATGAATTATCAATGCATAATACTCCATTAGTATTGTGTATTAATAACTGATGAATATTTTGAGGATCTTATGTTCACTGAGGCAAAGAGCAAAACATCATCATCGGAACCCAGTTATTCTTGACCAGAAGCAATCCCCAATTATTTGGTGCCACCGACCATTTCAATATTGACATATTTCTCTTGGCCGCTCAATGGTCATCAATCAGGACTGTAACATATGTGGAAAATCAACTACAAGTCCCTCAGTTTCTTCTTAAGATGGCTTATTTAACAGTCTTGATGTTAAAATCCAAGAAAACTAACAATCAATTAGGTTAAGGAGGGGCCACTGGTCGAGACTTCCACAATGAATGCTAAATCTGATTTTGTCAAGTAGTTTGAGTGATGATATTTGCATTTACAGAGGAATCTTTGAAACTTGATCATTAAGTTGCCATTATCGGGAGGAACAGAATCAGGAAATGGAGGAAGTTTCATTTATGAACATGGCTAAAATTTTCGCCGGGGATTTGACACTTTAGAATGAAAAAAGAGTCTCAAGTTTGCATTAGAGTATGTGTTATCGTCAAAATCTGTGTTACTATTATGAAAGGAGATTACGAAAATTTTTGCTTAAATCTTTCCATGAGAAAAATATCTATATTGATGATTTTCCAGGAATTCAGCGATGTGAAGAGTTTTCAAATCGTAAGCAATGAAGTAGCAAATATTTGGCATTTGGAAAATATCTGTTATGTAAAATGTTACTTTTTCATAATAGCAGTGTCACAGTAATATAAAAATACAAGAATTGAATAGAAAAATATATCCTTGCCTATTTAAAAAGATAATTCTAATAATTATGCAATTTTCACATTAACAATGTGAAACAATATAAAATTTATCAATACAAAATATATAATAACAGTATGATAATATCCCATTATTTTTTAAACTTGCAAAATCACTGTCAAAATCAGATTTAATAATTATCATAATAGTTTAGACCAACGATTCATCATGTTTTGCGCACACCACACACTGGGGCAATTTCAGTAATCCCGGGGGCAATTTGAAATTTAAATGAAGAGAGAAAAGCGGTTTGTGGCTTGAAACTGAGTTGTGTTAAGACTAACGTGATTTGTTTCTGAGAAATCATCTGATTTATTGAAATATTATTTGCTTGATTCTTGATTGATTTTAGTCAAGAAATCTAAGAATGTCCAAAGCAGATTTGCACAAACATTGCAGTGTAGTGCAGAAAATGCAGACAGCAAAGTGAAGAGCGATGTTAATGGATATTAATGAACCAGGAAATCATTACCATGTCACAATTAGCACCAGAGGCAACTACCCTAAAGATGCTGACATTCATGCATGAGAATCATCTTTAAAAACTCCACACAAGCCTTTAGATGGATTTGAAGATTGAATTAATTCCCTCTGTCACAGTTGCTTCTGCGAGGCAAAGTATTTTCGAAACTGGAAATTGTCGAAAAATACTTTCCTCCATCAATGTCACGAGGAAATGCAGACTTGTCCCTCTGTATCCTGAGCATGAAAGCTTTTCCATTTTCTAATCTAAACCCCAAGTGCATGAAATTTTCCCAAGGAAACCCTCCTGTTATATAGGGTTCTTGGAGTAAGTCAAATGCTTTGTAATGCATAAACAGGGTACGAAAAGCTAGCTAGCATTAGTTATGATTGTCGCCATGGCTAGACAAACGGAGAAAAGAGCGCTGCCTGCAGGAAATAATATGTTTGTTTGGTGGGACTCCACTGAGATTTGTTAAAGGCTGAGGACCCAACAGCAACTCGCCTCTGCATAATAACGGAATTCTGATATGATTACATGTTTGAGTTCTTTTCATTGTATAGGAAGTGGTTAAGAAAGGAATAGGGCAATTTTCTTATTGATTTCTATCAATATTTCGATCCCAGTGAGAGGTAAAGCTCATTTTTTTTACTCGAATTCCGTTTTGTTGGAAAGTTCAATAAATTCCATGTTTATGGATGAGATAGCCTGCTAAAGCTCAGTTGAGCCACCTACAACAGCTGGAAGACGTTCGTAGACTTAAATATCTTCTTTTTAGCAAGATTTTGTTATTTTCCTGTTCTGTTATTCGTACGTATCTAGTTTATTCTATATTTATATTATTAGATATTTCCTTTGGTTCATTTTATGAAATTATTTTATTTTCTTTGCAAAGTTTATAGGATACATTTCACTAGTGACAGGTCCTATTTGTGTGTTCTTGGAGAGGCACTACAAATCAATAATGTGTAGGTCTCATTACGGACCAGCAACAGCCCTTATTGCTGGAATAGGTCTCACAGCAAGAGGAAGATCTCGTAGCCAAGACAGACGGTGGTGTGTCGTTTGGTTAAAAGTAAACTGAAAAGAATTTAATCGGTACATAGTCTGTATTCATTTTGTGCATACCCTTGAGAGAGACATGCATCCGCTTCTCATAACTGGTCGTTGATTACGCAACTAAAATAAAAAAAAGCAATGATACACTACATTTACTAGGAGGGGATATGTGCTTCACTGAATAATCCTCCCACCTCAAAGTGCATAAAATACCTACAAAGGTATCCATATGATAATTTGATTTATATATCTATGAATTAATATCTTTCTCAAATACAAACTGTACAGGAGCAGTCCCTATCGAAACATGTACTTTGTTCGCTTATCCTGTTTCATATACACGCACACACACATACAGAAACACACACACACACACACACACACACACATATATATATATATGTATATGTATATATATATATATATATATATATAGAGAGAGAGAGAGAGAGAGAGAGAGAGAGAGAGAGAGAGAGACAGACAGACAGACAGACAGACAGACAGACAGAGACAGAGAGACAGAGAGAAAGAGAGATGGATACATAGAAAATGAATCCTTCTTGTTCCTTTGTTCATGTTCTCTATCGAAATCAACAAAGGATACATATTAGGTAAACACCTAATTTATCAACATGCAAAACAGATCGAGTTACCACAACTTCTTGCTGCTATACTCTTAATTATGTTGTACGAAATAGCAGCCAGTCATGGTTTTCTTTACACTAATTTCTTTGTTAAATCGATTTATTATGCTGACATTGAAAAGATTCGAAGGAGTCAAAAGACAAATTCCATTATTTTCCGAGGAAAATGTAATTAATCTTATCTGTCTGGTGTAGTGCTCCCACGTAAAAAAGGGAAAATGCCATGGTTATTGCGATATTTTCTAATTTCTATTTTGTTCCATCACCTTTTCATTTAGAATATAGAAAGAAAGATTGGTTGGGCTGGTCACTCAATACAAATTGTTGCATGACAAACGTCTTTTTTCCGAATGCCGTTGTGCAGCGATCAATTGAAGAACTGGGAAAACAGGGTGATCAATTAATAAACAACTCCTTTAGCCATTCGTGGAATCGTCGAAAAACAAAGTGGGCCGATTCAACTATAACTTTTATCTTACATTGAATATCCCTTAGAGGCTTATCTCCCGAAAGTCTTCCCTATTTAAGCCCCATTGCTCCTGCATAGCCAGACAGCAGGAGTCACTCAAAAATAGGGCTTCATCTCTAATAACAATTTATGTTGATAGTTTTTGTTGACGACTCCTGATAAACCACCATTTTGAAAAAAAAAATAACACGAAAGAGAGAGAGAGAGAGAGGGGGTGGAATTAAAAGGGATGAAAATCAATTTTATCGTTTTTGGTTGTATATCAGTTAGTTTTTTGTTTGTTTGTTTGTTTTTGAATATTGAACATTTGATAAATTATGGGAGTTTTTACTGCAAAATAAATGACGATTTAGTAATTTATTTTGAAAAATTAGAACGATGCCATAAAACTAAAATCTTCCTGATATTTTCATTTGCTAGAGGGTAAACGTGGGGAATCATTCAGATATCAATAAAAATTGAAGTCTTACTAAACAAAGACAACAAACGAGGATTGATTGATAAGTCTGTAGCCGGTCAGTTACCGTAAGAACCCGTCAGCAAAAGTTGCGATATTGGTTCCTAGTTTTTTAAGTTTGTCTAGCAACTTTCAAGAACAAGGAAATCTCATTAGTCCTAAAAAGAAGGGTACACAACCAATATATCATCCCAGTGGCCATTTGCAGACCTGAAACATGGAACTCACCATGAGTCTGACCCTTAAACTAGAAAACATGCTTTGCCCATGGAAGAATTATGCTCAACCTCACATAGACATATCAAAAGATAGCACGATATATATTGGGGAAAACAGGACTCCAGATATCATATGATCCATTGGGAAACTCAAGTGACTGGGGTAAGCCACGTTGCAACCGCTGGATCTCAAAGGATCACATGTGAAACCGTGGCTGGCTGATGATGAGACGAACTAGACTAAGTGAGAACGTATTGGCTCTGCTACGCACTGGATGGAAAGGCCTAGCGAATCATGGTGAAAGATAGACGCTAAAAGGCTGATGATAATAGCTGGCTGGCTGGCTGGCTGGCCACATATGTTTGTACTTTACCAATAGAGCTAGAGAGCTGGAATTTGAACATTTGCCGCTTAATATGTTTAGAAAAACATTACTTTCTTTTCATTGAGTCGAAATCCCACGAAAGGGTTTGCAATGAATATTTAAGATTTTGTCTCTTAGTTTATGTCCGGCAGAATTCGAGCTATTTTTTTTTTTTCTTATAATTATATTCTTTAGGAGTCAATGCCCAACTAAAGGGGAAAGTAGTAACTTATTTATCGATCATCTTGCATCATTTCGATTGATTACCCTAATTCGCTGTGCTGTTAAACATTGGTCATGTGATGCTTTCTATAAAGTGACTAACCGGACCTTTCTAAATCTTAATTCGAAAGTCGCATCGACAAGGAAGGAGATTGTTGAAATGAATACATATTATCCTTGTAGTGCTCATTTAATAATTACGCAAGGAACTTGATGTATTCAAATATGTTAACATTTGTTCATTGGTACATCAATAAGTCCATGACTTTTTGAAGAAAGAAATATTAATAATACACAATGGATGTTTTGTTGCTTTTTTTTTCAATATATTCTCTCCGATTCTCACAGCACTGTAGCAAAGGTTTTTCATTTTAAAACATTGTCTGAAAATTGGAACCGCACAGATTTACACTGAAAATTTAAGATCAAAAAATTAGTCGATAACCGTCTCAATTTACAGACTTATTGACGCTTATTGATACTTATTGATTTCTTAATTGGTTATGACAGAAATGAAAGAAAGAAATAACCATTTCACGATACCGCGTGGTCCAGGGACACGTGAATTGTGTGACTTAGAATTTAGGTATATTTTTGATCAATCCGAAAGTTGAACCCGTTATAGAAAACAGAAAATAACCTTTTTTAATTATGTGATAGTAAAACTTTCTGAAAACGTCGAGGGTAAAAAGTTACAGCATGTCATTTAGGCCATCAGAAAAGTATCTTTGATTAGGTAAATGCAAAAAGAATCCTTGTTGCCTATGCAGCAAAATTCAATGATATGTTTTCCATAATGAAGTTATTTTGATGGAAAATAAAGACCCGACCTCCACAACAAAAAGAACAAAATGACAAAAATAGACGTTATAGCAATGCGATTGAAACAGTATCTCATGACAGCTCCTAATATCTACAATTATTTATGTTTTCGATTGAGTAATCACATACATTGCTGAGAGAACTTCTGGAACTTTTTTCGGGTGCTTGTCATTCCATAAGAAATACCGCATACTTACGTAATTTAATCAGTCATGTTGACTGCAGTTACTGTAATTGTTGCAAGATGACCAGAGATTGTCTTCATTATTCATATCAACATTTTTTTTACGAACGACTCATTTAACATCCACATAACCTCCCAGTGCTGATTATTAACTTGTTAAGTCAGCCATCAATTTACATAACTATTTTTCAAAATCAAACTTATGGCCATTCAACCAAAGGACCAAAAGCTGACTCAAACTAATAATACATGGTATAATAGGTTCAATTATAAGCACTGACGTAACTCAGCGATTGGTCTCTATACAGAGTTGATATTTGCCAGATGCTTCCTTGCATTGCAATTAGTAGTTGTTTGAATTTCAAGATTCTTGGCATGAGAAGAATCCCTAAGTTCCAATAGAAATAGATATTGAAACAGATGTAAATTTTGCCTGAGCATATACGTTATCAGCGTTCAAAGAGAGAGAGGGGGACAGGGAGAGAGGGTTATCATATACTATTAGCAAAAACATGAATTGATATAATTTTTTATTTCGTCTTTTGCAGACAAAACTTATGCTAAAAGACCCTAAAAAGCATTTTCGTCAAACATAATTCCAGTTTTGAGTTGACTAACGAACTGATTTAGGTGGAGTAAACACTTCAGTTTATCCATGTCATCATGTTCAACCGAACCGATGATCAGAATTAGCATTTTTCGATAGTGCTTTAAAATTACCATTAGTGATTGCTAGGCGGCTTATCTTATCAAATGGACCAAACAGATAAGTCTTATGAATGCATGCGCTTATCTATTATACTTAGACCACGTTGCAGCAGAAATAAAAGGCATGGATCAAATTTGACCCTGCAGCAAACGGACCTGTTACATTTACATTTATATGGAAGTAATCATATTTAAAATATATTTTCCAGCAAATTAGAGGAGAAAAATCTTCTGAGACATCCTTTTTGATACTCTAAATACATTTAAAGTTTGATTCAATGCAAATGAAAAGTCCTGAATCTCAAACTATACACAAAAACAAGATTCAGCATTTCATAGCAGGTATTTTTCAGTCGTTTTCATCTATTATTGGAATCAGAAATGTTGCTATTTCAAGCACATACGATTGTCTTACAATACATTTCCTTCCAATTTTAGGTGCATTCAATCAATTGGACTTCCAAACCATCAACACATTAGTTAATTTTGAGAAAACAAAGCTCATAGGATTTCACAAAGGTGGTTCTATTCACATTGTAACTACGAAGCTAAAATGGATACTTACTTTTTGACATTTTTGAATGAAATGCAGACGGAAATGTGACCAAAAATAGTGTAAACCACATGAAGTTAAAAACTGATTAAAAAAAAAGAGAATCATATAAAATAACATTGAATCAAAAGAAGATAAGATCCATGCAGACCGTACTCCCATTTGTACGTCCGTAAAAAAGGGTGAATATCAAGTCTCCAACCTAGGATAATTGTAACTACATCGTGAATAGCCCCCTTGAAAAAGCATTGAGTTTTTAAATTAAAAACTTACAACTTTTGGCTGGTTTGAAAGCATCTGAGAGAAGGATTTTTTTACGTGAAACGGAATTACATAGGAAAATACTCAGAATAATTCATATAGTTGTGCTGATAGTGAGAGTAAAACTGTAAAAACTTGCAAAATGATACACATGTGAACGGTGAACATAGTAAGTTTTATTCTTTAAGATTCCTACTTGCCTCACATTACAATTAATCATGTCTCAGAAAGGCTTAAAATATCTGATCTACATACCAGGAGCGTAAATTGAGATTTAAAGGTTCAACACTTAATGCATCGGTTCATTAGGTACCCCCAATGTTCTGTGATTCTATTGGTGAGGGCTTACCTTTCAAAATCCCAGCTAGATATTTGTGACCAGGGTAAAGGGGCTGGAACCTTGGGTTTAGCTCAAATATTTAAGGAGATTAGCTGATCTATATTATTGGTAAAAATTTGCTGGATTTTTATTCATGGAGGTTTTTTGTGCTCCGTAAATAATTGAACATTCTATTTCTATTTAGGTTAAGTGACTTATTATTTATGAAATAAAAGATTCCAAATTGATTTTCAAAAAATATAATATATTCATAATATTATATATATATATATATATATATATATATATATATATATATATATATATATATATATATATGTGTGTATATATAATATGCATATATGTATTCTTCAGAGTTCATCTTTTGCATGTTTTTCTTCGTGATGTCCTAGAACGTCTTCGGAGTATTTGTGGTCATGTGGGATGATTGTGCCATGGATTGTAGATTGGTAGACAGTGATATGAACCTCATGAGTATTGTTGCTGGATGGATTTGGTATTTTGTAGATGTGGTGCATTTTGTATGCTTTTCTTTTAGCTCTTTGTATGTTATGTTAGGTTTTTGAATATGTGTTCAATGTAACTTCTTCATTCTTCTTGTGATTTGAACTGCATATCCCGAAAATCCATTTTGGTGGGAACTGATCATGATACAGGATTCAATTCTAGTGTTGCAGTGTAAGCACAAATTGATCCATTATCTTAAATTTTTTGGAATGCACCAATGTGGTTGCCTTATCTGTACAGTAGGATATCGAGTGTTGTTGTCCCTTAATTCACATGTGAAGTAAATAAGGCGTTCGATAGAGCGTAGTTCTCATGCTACAGAAGTTAAATTCATATTTTTTGGTTATATCGAAATAGTGACGTCTATCTACCGGTTGTATTGTTAATTTTGAAGTATAATGCATTTCATGGAACTGTTATCCAAAAAATCTAAAAAGAGGAAGTGGGTAGACGAGAATTTTGCTCGTACAAACCATTGTTGAAAGCAAAGGAACATGTTTGTATAAATACAAATTGATATGCGCAAGCGCGTCTGTGTGTGTGTGTGTGTGTGTGTGTGTGTGTGTGTGTGTGTGTGTGTGTGTGTGTTTCCAGCCAATTCAAGCGTTTCCACAAAGAATTCTACAATCATGGATTTATGGCATGGTGAATTGTTTAGCATGATCATCGTGCATTTATGACTATTCTTATGGATTTTTACTTCGTCATTTAAGAGTTCGATGTATCCCCGACCATTCATGGTATTGCCAGAAGGCAGAAAACATAGCCAAGCAGTTTTGTTGGTCCAAATCACAGCCTAAAACCCTGGCTCACTCGGTGTCTCTAAGTTGGAATCTTGTACTTGTCAACGTATTGTTTTCTTTCCAGTGGTCTACGCACCTTTCGTTTTTGCACACAATCAGGTTGTAGGGTTGAGTAGTGAAAATCACTATACTCTAATCTTTTGCTTTGCAATGCTGCTGTCTTTTAGCAAATGTTTGGTTTCTCTGGGTTTTGATTTAGGAGCGGGTTTAACTAATTGCAGTCGGAATTCATTGCTCGTGCAACACGGAACAGTCATTCTACTCATGTCCTCCCCCTCTATTGTTTTTGACCGATTTGTTTGGAGGACATACGACGGTCATTTTCATCAAATGACCATCTCTGATCCTGATATCTCTGTTGCTATCAATTTTCTTCTTCAAACTGTACGTCTTGTGAATTTTTAATTTGACTGTCTCATTTTCACTAACACCATAGTTTCAACTGAATAGCTTTCACTGTATAAGGTAACAATTTGAGTGCACTGGATTGGACAAGAGAAAGTTTTCTGTATATTTCATTATTTACAAAATGATCACTCATCTCCACTAAATTAACTACCCAAAGGACAAAAAGTAAACGAATAATGTCTACTTGGTAGGGAATATATATATATATATACATATATACATATATATATATATATATATATATATATATATATATATATATATATATATATATATATATATATATATATATATATATATATATATATATACATAATCTTCTTTACAATTTCAGAATCCGTCTGGGATGCCATTAAATCATTTTGTGCTCGAAATCTCGTAAACAGCTACAAATTAAACAACTGATGATCTCAACAAAAGGTTATCAGCATGTAGTACCATAATGATAAAAAATAAAGTATATGTAAAACAAAAAAAAACTGATAAAATTGGGAAATAAACTTCTGAGGAGACCCACACACAAAAATGAAAATGTTCGTACAAGTGAGATGACTGACTAATGTAGTAGATCTGAGGGGGATTGATGTAAGTATGAGGTTATCGTTAGAGGTTTATGATATGGAGATCTTTGTGATGATGGTTGTCAAGTTTGGTGTTAAGTTCATTTATATGAGAGTTTTGAGTTTGTTGATCAACACATCCTCATGTCTTTTTAGAATTTTAGTTACGTTCATTGGAGTATTTTCTAAAATCGTCTCAATGATAGTAAACCTAGCGTATATATATATATATATATATATATATATATATATATATATATATATATATATATATATATATATATATATATATATATATATAAATATATATATATATATGTCATTTTTTACTGCCCTGAAAGAATATTACACATAAAATTCATCACCCCATCACCTAAGCAAGATGATCAAATGGAGATACGATGATGAGAAGTGGAGTTTTCTGTTGTGAAAGCTTGAGTTGGGTGTGC
Organism: Thysanoteuthis rhombus; assembly: GCA_963457665.1. NCBI lineage: Eukaryota > Metazoa > Mollusca > Cephalopoda > Oegopsida > Thysanoteuthidae > Thysanoteuthis > Thysanoteuthis major. The sequence continues at coordinate 35,427,353 of OY735216.1, forward strand.
ATGTTAAGGGTTGTCGGTAGCCAAATGACCTTGTATTTAGTTGAGAGATTATTTCTCTGCTGTATGCTATCTATGTTTGATCTATGTTTGTTTCTAGAACTGAAATTTCTTCTTTGAAAATTTCCAAATCACACTAAGGAATTTTATTCTGAAACAGCAATCACTAGCCAACAAGCAATTTAGCTGTTTGACCTTCTTATATATTTATTGTTTTTTCATAATTATTTATTATCATTTTTATTTCACTAACTGCAGAACTGATTGCAAATGACACAACTGACCAAAATGTAGATTGTCTGATTCAATTATGTATTTTAAATACGTGTGAAAAATAAAAACGATAAAAGAAACAGTGGTAACCATTCAGTCCCTTTTTCTCAAATAATTATGTTGGGGATCAGAGCTTAATCCATTCCAAATATAACAGCTTGTTGGATATGAACAGAACAAACCCTGGCGTTGGAGATTCGATGACGACTGGTTATCTACCTGGATTCCTGGTTGTAGGGTAATGACTGCAGACTTGTCATCCATGTTGTTGGTTAGAAACTTGGCTAAAGACTCGTGCATGATGAAAGGTTCCATTTATTTTTTTTTGTGTGTAATGGCTTTCGTTGATGAAAACTAGTATAGCATTTAATTCTTTTGAATGACTTTACACTATGTCTTGATTTATAAATTTGTTACTGAGTTTTTTGAGTTCCAAATCAAGGGGATATGGCTCCTCGTTCTAAAAACTTTGTCACTCAAAATGACTGAGTTTGCTTGATGGAGTTCCCATCGTCTAATCTTGATTGAATTCAATGTTTCTTTGATTTCTTTGTCGACTGCCCCAGCCCTAACTGTGATAGGGGCTGATAATGTCTTGATAACTTAGGTGGTAGCCGTGGGCGTTTACTTTGCAATTCTAAAATCCGATCCCTATTTATGCCTACCCAGGTATTAATCACGTGGTGTTCGGATTAGAAATTCCCATACACTATTTAATCATTTGTAAATTACCATTCAACTTTTGTAATTCAAATCTAGCAATATGAATTTTGAAAAAAAATTCCTTTAATTTCTTTAAGTGACACTTCAACAAAACAAAAACCCAATTTCGCAATATCAGTTTCTGACCCTGTCGAAATAGCGTGTCCTAACATCCAATTGTTTATACATAACATACATATTCTATTTACACGGACCTTGTTTTCAATTCAAATTTTAATTTTTTACGGATTTAGTATTTCTAAAATGTACCAGATTCTCCACTGACGAGTACTTTTACTGTTTAACAAACGATTGCCATTTTTCCCTTTTTGTAAATTGTCATTCACTTATCGGCCCATGTTCCGCATCCCATGGAGTTGCTTCGTTTTACAAAGATTAAACATGCTAAATTCTCGCAAAAACGCTTTTGAATTTTCAAAAAAAGTCATTCATTGATTCCAAAGTTTCTATGTAATGCTTCCCGAGTACATGTTGGCAGTGCTAAAATTGTTCCTGCAGTATTTTCCTAGGCTTAGGGCGCCTCAGACATAAAGGATTGACCCTGTCTCGGACCCTTTAGAAACAAGTTATCTCTGACCCTTCTTAAACAATTGGTGAAATGTAGATCTATCGCTTGATGATCTTCTCTCTAGTAGCTGCCCATTGGTCTGTCTACATTAATAACGGCCCAGTCCATTGATAATGGAAAATTGATTGATTTGAACGCTATTTTCTCGCATGAAAATGGATATGCATTCGTGATTTGCTACATGGAACAACATTACAATAAAATACAATTAAATCCATAGTGAAAATTATTTTTCTGCCGCTTTCAATCAACCTAAAACTATTATCTCTCCTTCTAAGGCAGCGAAATAAACCAGACAAAAAGACTCGTGTGAAAACAATCATGCTAATGATACGCATAGGAAATTAAACCAACATAGTTATGTTTCCTGTAATACTAACTAAGTGCAGATATAAGATGAGATATAAGTCAAGAATTTATTATCAAGATTCGGACAACTCGGTTATGAATTTCTGCGTATAATTAAACATTTCTATGGTAAATAAACAACATCTGACTAACAACCATACGAGTCTAAATAGTTGCCTCTGAGTTCAGTGTCTCTCGATTGAGAATTAGAATATTAAGTTGACACAGATGTTTACACCGAGAGTTGCAAATATTTTGCGCAAAAACTGGACATAAATGAAGCTTACTGAAGAATGAGATCCAACCAGAGATTGCTCTAGTAATTTTGACCGGTCAGAGCCAGACAATTGATGTCTACGCCAATATCTACTCATACAAAAGGACATCAACGCAATTACATTATCATTCAGGCGAGTATTTCGTATTTTCAAAGTTCATCAATTTTTCAAGTGGTTATCATCAAATCCTACTGTCTCCCATTGTCCTCTACACTGCAGTGTCGATAGTGATGATGCTCAACTTGTTTTGACATAAGAGTACAAGTGTGGAGCATCCATTGAGTCACAACACAATTGAAATAGGTTTTTAGACAAGCCAACCATTACACAACGATAGAAAACACCAATTTACTAGGCTTAAATTAATCTGCTACAAAGCCGGAAAATTGATACACCCAGTGAGAATCGAAGTCACACAGTATTAATGGTCAAGTTGATTGCTAACCATTATACTGCAACAAAACGACAATATACCTTGCTCAGCTGTGTTTGGTACTGGGCAACAAATATGAGGCACTTATAAGGGAAAGAATACACTATGCAGTCAGAATAGTCAGCAAGACAAGCTCATCAACCTTCATTCAATTTGATTTCGATTGATATTTGCAAGTTTTTGTAATATGTCTCGACCAGTTCTTCTTATTTCATTTCTCAATATCTTATTGACTGCACGAAAGCTACATTCAACCAAAAAAGAAATTGCAAAACACCACAGAATATTCAAGACACCATTTGAGATAAAACTGTCAAGTTGCACTATACGGGGAGTGTCGGTAACCTTACTAAAAATCAATTTTTAGAAATTTAAAAAAATGTTCTGATCATAATTCCCCTCAAACCCCAACTTTTATAGATCATCATGTGGACATCAAGTGTAAACAACGTTGTTTGATGTGTGTGGAGGGAGTGCGTTGATTCCAGGCCAGTTTATCTCTCATTAAAAAAGGGCTTATATTGCAGCCAATTTACTGAGGTGTTGTAATGATATTGCTAAAATTAAAATATAAGCTCTGACTTTGGAGGATGCAAATTTTTTATGATGAAATTCAACGATGAAACATATCCGACTGAAATTCTAAATTTCCATAATAGATAAGTGAAAAATCATAAAATTAATAAAGTTATAAAGTACTACTGTAAATAACTAAAATAAATGATATATCGTTGGGGGGTTTAAATCCAGACTACTCTGAATCAAGAGTCTAGTTACGTTTCTATGGGAAAATTTGAGTGTGGAGAATTCCTATTCAGAAATGTGTAGTTAGTGTCTTTATACGTATTTTTGACCTTGGTGGACATCGGCAATCCAATACATATACATTGTCAAATATGGCGGTTGCTCAATTATGAAACTTGTAATATCTATTTGATACGGGCCAAATTTACATTAAACTTTAATCATCCCACTTATAAGAGAGCTAAAGTGATTGATTTCCTTTCAAAAACTTGAAATTTGTAATTCCCAGGTATTCATAGGTACTACAGATAAGACAAACACTTGGTCACGAAACATGTCATATGTTCATTCACAGGGTTCGATTAGAATGGAATTGTGTCAATTTGTAGTAATAATGACGCATGATTTATATAAGACGTCATTTATGTCTAGGAATATTTCTTTAAAAACACCCCTCAAATTTCCTTGATTTTCAAATGCACTCTTGGATTGTTTGAATGCTTTTATCTACTTAAATCTAAATTGATATCACCATGGCTAGTTGATTGGTGTAGTAACACTCGTTGAAAAATGATGAAACGTTCGAATTCCATGACGAAAATAACAGTAACAATTATAACGTAAATGCTATGACAGTCATTTTATTGTACACGTACAATTTCTATCAATATCAACATAACAAAAATAATTCTAATATTTCAAGGTGAATAGAATGATATCATAAAAAATGCCAATTTAACTGACAACACTTCACCAAAAGGGATTTTGGCAAGTTGTATTAGATCCCTATTCAGTTAACATTTTCAAAAGGAGCAACAAGCAATTTCATTTCTCTCACAAATACGTGAGGATTTGGCACGTTTTGAATTGTTAAATGTCCCTATAAAGTCTATGAGATACTTTTTAAAGTTGTTTGTCGTACCAAAACATTTAGTTTTATTTCAAAACCAAATTTAAAGGGGGCCAACAGGAATCCATCTGAAGATTCGCAAGATGGCTGTTTTCGTAATAACTGCACTATGTATTGTCAAATGGGGTGGAGGTTTTTTATATATCTTTTCCTACTCAGGAAGCAAAAAGGATAAGTTTCGTTCGATAAATTTCGTGAACTGGTAGAAGCCAATCACTGAATTTCAGGTTTAATAAATGATAAAGAGTAGCCTAGTGGATCAAAGTTAACACCATTATATCAGTACTGGCACCAACGAGGAAATTCTTGTTAACCTGTGTTGGGATTCATGTTTTGAATGAATCTTTATTCTGAAGTCAACTCCTTCAACTGACAAAATTCATCGCAGGATGGTTTACTTGGATGCCATTTTGCACATATTTTATCTCATCTTCTTCACAGCAAGAGGAGACACTAACTGTGAAGCCAGTAGTGCATATTGTTTGAGTAAAAAAAATATTAATATTTCCAATGAACTCTTTTGAGATATATTTTTTTTGCATGTTCATCCCCAAAACTACCAAGTTTGACACACAGACAATGAAAACACTTCAGAAATTTGATTGATATCTATATCAATAACCCTATCTTTCCTCAGTGATTCTCCAGACTTTTCGACATTTCTTTGTGATACACTAAATAACTGAAAAATTCATAAACTACTCTTCTTGCACTCTTTGCAAAGCAATCTTTTGAGGTTCTGTTATCAACACTTGTTCGTCCAACAATAAACCGTTATCGTATAGATTGTGCTGGAAGACTCCCTGGAAAATTCTCAACCTTCACAATTACTACTGTATTTTACGTCATGTGATGCGCTTTTTGTTGTTTACTGAAATTTTTAGTACCTAAATAATGGAAACAACTAATCACGTTAAGGTTATTCTAAATTTAAATATATAACAGCGTTCAAATGACCTGAAAGTATATACGGTTAGAGATACTGGATATTAGTTGGGTGTTTTTCCTAAAATTTCCTGACTATGCTTGCAAAAACTGAACGGTTTCGTACATGATCGTGCATCTTATGTGCTATAGAATACCATAACTACAACTTATTAACTTAATTTCCATGGAAATTGGCCCCTGCTAACAGAGATATGACAGGTTTCATGATTGCATGTCCGTCATATCATTACTGCTTTTAAATACCTGAAAATTAGTGGCATTAAGTATTTTCGAAAAGAAAATTTCACTTCCCGAACTCATCATGTTTATGGTAGTCGAATTAGTAGAAACAATGGGATTTTTCCACAGCTAACAGACATATGAATAGACTTTTGCTGGGAAATATATTGGGTGGCAGATGTTTACCAAAGTCAAAAATACCCATTTAGACACTCACGATGCAATTCAGATAGAGATTGTCCATGTTCATACTTTTCTACAGAACCCCAGCCTCATACAGGACTAAGAAATCGGCCACTTGAAGTTTTGGAATTTTGAGATCTTCAAATATTTATGATTAATTTATTAATGTCAATTGGGGTTTATTCTTTATTTGGAATATTGTGATGTTAAATTTCGCAACCATTCACATTGATCAGTTGCCTTGTGTCACACGGGAACATTTCCTCTCTCCAGAGGAGAATGTTGCAACATTTCAAAAGATAACTTTAAAAACTGAAGTTATCGACTTGAACTAGTATCAATACTTTGTATTTAAGCCAATATTTCCCCCTGGAAGCTTTCACCCAAATTAATAAAACCGTTTAGAATATATATATATATATATATATATATATATATATATATATATATATATATATATATATATATATATATATATACGCTGCCGATATAAACTCTACTACATTATGCCAGTACACAATCTATTATTTAAAAAGCGATTCTATCGATCGTATTTTTCCAATCATATGTGACAATTTATCGCCCCCCAAGCTCCACTTTCGCCTCCTTGTAAGCGATATTGCCCCCGTTGAGAATGAACGGTCTAACACAAGGCCACGAGTATTGTGCAATTAGTGTGGATCAACTAGTCTTGAAGACTAGCTTTGAACCACTAGTCATTTGTGAAGTGACTCAGAATTTGTTAAAATCTTTTATTCTTCTGGACAAAGTCTATTGTGTTTCACCAGTATCCTGATTAGGTTCAACTGACCTCTGCTTATTGAGACGCCAATATTTAAATTCTGATTGACACCGGCACAGAAGATGTAAGTTATTTAGTAAGCTTAGATTAGTCAAAAAAGACCGCATATTTGTGTATCAAATGAGGATTGTACTCTATCAAGGAGTAATGGTCTATTACCAAATGATTACATCCCGAGGATGCATCTCTTTATATTGATCCCATTTGTATTTATATTACATACGGCCTCAAGTGCATAGCATACCCGGAGAAAATTGAACCCAAGAAACCACTAAACTAGAATTAGTCTGCTATGCCAACTTGTTAGTTGTTGTATCACAAAAAAGTATTCTTCTCTATTAGACTAATTATCATACAAGTCCAGAGGTGTTGAGCACTCATAAATAGAACTGACTATTCCTCGTATGGATCAATAAGACTATTCGTTCGGTAGAATCCTATTCGTCTGATATTGGCTCTGTGCTTTTCACAGCCACCTTTCTAAAACGTCTTAATCCTAACAGCTACTCTGTTCTAAAATATTCTGGTACAAGGATCATGTGCAATTATCTTTGTGGCTTGCGTTGCCAAGGATGAGTCGAGACTATGTATGATAGATACTATGTTATGTAATAAGAAAATGCTTTTTCCCTGACAGATTCTGCATCTTAAGACGACTGTAAAATGGAACAACGGAGATGTTATGGATGCGTAGCGACACTTTGACCCAGGGCAGATGGCATATTTAATCTGATCGTAGGTAGAGATGCTTATCAATACGTGAATAATCCAGTCATTTTATGTGTGCTTTGATAGAATACCAATATTGGGTATATTTGTTCAGCTGGGAGATTAATGTAATCAGATTTTGCTCGACAAATATGCCAAAGAAATAGAACCCAAAACTAACACTCAAATATGAGAGTAAATATCAGTGCATACCAGAAGATAGAACGCGTATCATAGTAACTATTAAGGTTTCAGCTAAATAGAAGCTGAAAATTTTTAAGTTTTGTTTAAAAAAAATCGCTAACGAGAGCAGCTGATCTGTAATACATACTTAAAAGTGTGCTGTCTCGCGTTGTACGTGTCTACTATGACTGGACTCCCTTTCCTTTTTTTATTTTCCTCAAATTATTTCAGACCTCAAAATTATCAAAACTGTGAAGCAATTTGAACTATGTTAGTGACAATGATACTGGTTTCAGCTCAATTCAAAGAACGCCAGCCACAGAAACAATTCAATTTTCAGCTGCTCAATCAACATGCTCTCTGATTGTATGGGAATCCAGTCTTGTCCAATAGTAAACGCCTGGCTGCTGTTTTTTTTTTCAATATTTTGACTCTACAGCGATGTATCCTCTCTATTAGAATGTAAAACTTAATTGTTTTCTGGTCCTGGGTAATAAGTGTATCATTTTCCGATTGATTATGCCTGAAAAATATATTAAATGTTAGTTATTCCCCCTGAGCTTTGTTTTTCCTATCATGAAAGCGATAATTTGAATTCTAGTCTTTTACAATTAGATGACAGGCAAATTTACACATTTTTATTCACGTAAGGTAAGAAAAATGATAACCTATAAATATCATTATCTCGGTTAGAAAAGTACATTTGGGAGAATAATAGACATGTTGTACAGTCTTTTATACATAAGCAATCAGAAAATTACACTCATTACCCAGGAAGTAAACTTGCATTGCAAAGTTTTATTTGCATTTCATCTTAAAAAGAGTAAACGGAGCTGTTTTCATCCCAGATATATTCTGCCATCAAGTAAGCCTGATGAATATGATTGCATGAGGCGTCCTTTTCCCCACTATATAGGATGTCCTGAATATGTACATCAATTTTGTTTGTTGAAAGGGGTGTTGGTTTATAGAGGAATGGTGCTGGAAAACGTCCATTGAAAATGTGTAAAAGTTTATATTCCAGAATGGTGTTCAATACTTATGGTTAAATGACGTTCTATTCAAAAAGTTGGAAATGCCTAAAAAAGAACGATATCATAATATGATTTACATTCATAATGTAATAAATTGATAAACTGTGTGTAAATTTTGATATATTACATATATGGATGCGTCTCATTCGCACAAACTAAATTGCACATACAATTTCGAACAAGCATGTTTTTAAAAAATAAAAGAAATACGTGAAAATGATCATATTTGTTCGTGCAGTGGATTGTATGGTTGTCCGAGTCCTTCTATAACCGGAAATAATCATGGATTGACCGATGTGAAATTATAGGGCTGTAAAAATCTGAGAAGAATGACACCCTCTTTCTGTAAAACTGCAGATTATTTTATCAAACCAACTCAGGAATAGAGAGTTGCACACTTGTGAGATAATTAGAGACCTTTCTGGCAGGAAATTGGGAATATTTATTGTCATACATATTGCAATTAAAAAAGGTCATAATTAGAGATATTGCTATTAAAAAGGTTCAAGGCCTGATTCATTTTAACCAGCAAGAATTATCAATTTTATATACACTTTTTTCCAATTATTTGAAAATGAAATGTATTTTCCATCTGATATTGTATAGCACAGATAATTCATAGATTGCGTTATGGCACGATTATTTTTTGGTGATGTGGGATTTTACTTTGCAATTAATCACAATATTTTTAATGAAGTTAGCTTCCAAATCTCACTTTTCTCACTACCTGATATCTATCTATTTACCCCCCTTCTCAGTTTCTCTCTCTCTCTCTCACTCTCTCTTTCTCTCACTCTCTCTCTCTCTCACTCTCTCTCTCTCTCTCTCCCGATGTATATATATATATATGTATATCAACACTGCTGGGGCGCCATGTTAAGTAGCTGTTTAGTTTTTTGGTAATCTTTGAAGCCGTTGCATGGTGAATAACTGATGATTCCAATTAAAGGGGATGTAAACATTGTACCATAATACCATAGCATATGTAAAGTAAGAGGAAACTCTGAAGATAATAATGAGACACTGCATTGATACAAAAATAAAATTCTTCCGTGTTTAGTGTTCGAAACTGTAAAGCTCCTTAATATATATATATATATATATATATATATATATATATATATATATATATATATATATATATATATGAATACGCATTAGAATGTATAAATATACATGAATATTTATATGCATTAAATTATTATGTATGAATAAATGTGTGTGTGTGTGTATGTGTGTGTGTGCAATCCCTAATACTTAGTGTCTTAAATTCCGAACATGTTTCGTTTCATGTGTTGAAATTACTAAAAAGGACTTTTATAAAATATAAACCAATAAAATATGTATATATTTAGGGTGTATAGGATTCTACGGTACGATTAGCGTTTTCACCATCGCCAAAAGAGGGTACTCTTGATATTTACGATGTTTACCGTTGGAAGAGTTCATGACACCAGCTTGTGAACAATTGGTCTCAGCTATAGACCTTTGATATCCATAAAGTCTAGCTGAGCACAGAGCCACAAGAGTCCACGGGACAAAAGTTTTAGGAATCGCTCTGAGGTCAACAATTGATCAGTTTTAAAGGAAGTAGCGAACATGAATCTTTTAGACGGATGTGTAAGTCAGATCACTCAAAATTTTAACGTGGTCTGGCTTTCTTCGTTCTCAGATTAGGAACTTGACTGCATCTCAATGTATAGCTTAGAAATCACCCTTTCATACCGATAACTGTGAATGGAATCGTCATGTGACTTGCGTTGCTGGGAATGGACCGGACTGGTCGGTATATTTGCTACCATTCCATTTCTGTAATTCAACGTTGTATTCATAAAGAGAATATTCCCGTCTGTAACAGATGACCCCTGGAAATGACTGTGAGAGGAATCGGTCGAAATGAAGAATAAAAGTTATACAGAGAATTGGTTTTATAGTCTGCATACCATTTAGAGTAGCAGTCATTCTTCTAAAAACCACAGACAACAAAACCACCTGCTTCAAGATGAGACTCAGCTCCATTAGTGCAGCCTATATCAGACACGTACATAGCAAGAGAAATGCTGCCATTTCAGCCACTAGGCTTAATTTTTGTTTTTCTTTAAATAATCCCCTAGTGGAGTTGTCATTATTGTCACCATAGAAAAATGATCAACTCAAGAGTAGAATTTTGACTAGAGCTTTCTTTCATTTCCAGTCCCTTTGATAATGTGAATACAGGCAAAAAGTGGATTTTCTTCTCCAACAATGCGATGAGAAACTTGCCAGAAAATAGCACAAACTGTATAACACAAAAATGTCAGTTCAAGGTAAATCATTTCACCTTTTTACGATTTGCCTAGGACCAATGGTCTCCAGATTAATTGGTATTAACAACCGAAAAGTAAGTAGCATAAAGTTTCAACGCAAATAGAAAAAAAAAACTATTCGGGGCGGGGTTAAAAAGATCTTTCCCATACATAATAGGGAGTAAAAGTCTTTTTTTCAATTCTCTAGCTTGATTGATGCAGTTAGTATGCTAGGTACATATATACGCAACCAGTCAAACCAGCTCCAAAAATGAATGAACCAATACTGACCATGATGATTCCTAAATAAGTGGCATGTATAAAACTTGAAATTCAGTAAGAAAGTCTATATAATACTGGCATCGATGTGCTTCTATCTCAGCAAGGGAAAAGTGAATCACATGCAGCGAAACGAGGTAAGCAAATTTACAATGAGCTGAGATACCATAATGACTAAGTACGTTTTTGAAAATAGCCTATGAAACAATGCATTGTATCTGTTATTTTTATTTATGAATTTAATAAGATGTACATTGCAAGTGTTCAATAATCAATGCAAGATTTTCAAACCAAATAGAGCTAGTTATATTACATTCAATGTAAATGTATTACTAATGGTTCTACAATACAAAGGTACTGGAAATCAGGAATAAATTGACTGTAGCAAGGGATTAATGCAGGTCTTATTGACAGAATAAGGTCATTAAATTCATTGCTTATCCATCTGTAATGGTTTACTATCGTAATTGCAGATTAGTTTACTATATAAATGCATTTTAAATGATTATAAAATTAAAGTACATTTGAACTCAGAGAGGAACTGTTACTGACGGAATCATTCGTGTAATGTGAATGCGTAGCTAAATAAAATGATATATGAAAAGCATTGAAATCCAAAGTCGAATGATTCGTCGGCTGGCAAAAATTAATGTAAAGTTACTTACAGAACCAAACTACAATTAATGTAATGGAAATGCATTTCAAATATCATAGAAATTCATTGTGGATGATTATACTCTTGACAAAAAAATGGATCTCAAGAAACAAAGTCTTGCCATTTGTCAACAATTATTTCAACATACATCATAAAATTATGAAATTATCACAGACAATATATATATACATATATATATATATACGTGTGTGTATATATATATATATATATATATATATATATATATATATATATATATATATATATATATATATGTATGATATCTTCGTTGTACATGTAGTCTAAATAGTAAACTTTAGGGAACATTTTCAATAGATTTCCTTGTGTCACTCCAGTCACATATTCCCCAATATCTGTCAATGCACTCTATGTAATTTACTTCAGTTTTTTTTCTCTGTTTCCCCTATACTCCGTTGATATAATGCAATTATGAAGTTTAAGGTTAGTGGAAAATAATTGTCAAATTCTTAGAATTGGTAGAGAATCAACTGGAAGAATTTTTTTCAGTATAATTAGTATTCTCAAAGCAGATATCATAAATTGGTTTGCATGCAGTCTGAAATAAAAACAGACACAATGGATCCAATTTTCAGAAGGATGAACATGAGTAGAAATGACATGAAGAGCAAGTCATGTCTCTTATACTTATTGATCCCATATCGTGAAAAATGTTTTTAGGGTAACCTAGGTAAGTAAACCCTGTTCAAAAAAAAAATATGTAGTAGAAAAAATATTGATACACAATACACATAAAATCTTATAAACAATGACTAAGTATTTGTATGGCAAAAGTATATAATGAATGGAGCTTGTGTTTGATCAAGACTGCTGGGGTTCTACGTTCATATAACTGTTTTATTCGAACTCCCCGAAATGGTTCCATGATAAACAACTAATGATCCCAACAAAAGAGAATCTATACCTTGTACAGTGATTACAAGTACAGGGTTGAATACTTTTGAATACTCCATAAATTGCATTAACAGATGCTGGAAAATGGGAGATGGAAGTGATTAAAAAAAATATAGAAAAACTTTTTTTCAAGTTCATTGTTTAAAGCTGTAAAGTTTTCTCGTATACATCCATACAATGTATATGTATATATATATATATATATATATATATATATATATATATATATATATATATATATATATATATATATGATTCTATCACGATTGAATTTGTATTGAGATTTCACAATCCAAAATAAGCCTCCTTATATCATTTGATTGATACCTAGCGGCTATTTGCAATCTGCAATGAATCAGAAAAATAGTTTTACCTGATCTAATAAGGCTGCATCTCAATATTGATAATACAATCTGAGTGATTGTGACTCAAAATTTTACTGTTGAACCATTTTAAGTTTTATTGCTATTGCTATATGTCTGCTCTAGCTGTTCTTGTGTGCAGTCGGCATTTTTTGAGGCCCAATGTCCTTTTGAAATTTATTTGATACAAAGAAAAGTCCGGTTAATCCTCAAGCAGAGTTTTTTTAGGGTCATGCAACGATAAGTGTGATCAATCAAAAAGGAAAGGGGATGATCACTGATTAAGATACTCCTCTCAAATTCTGTTGTGTCACTAAAAACTTCAAATTTTTAGGAAAATAACCGTGAACGCTCGTGGACCCAGCAGAAACGTACTCTGCAAATTGAACATCTGTTTCCTTCTGTTTTGTTTTTTGCTTTTTTGCAGGGATGGGTGTAAACTGAAGCATTTTCTCACGTAATAAGGAGTAGATGTTTGGATTTTCAGTCATCTAGCTCTATTGGTGAGTACACCATTTGGATGATGTTAAAAACCGATTTGAATATCTGTGGCCAGTTGGTATGTCCCCATCAACGGCTTTTATGTTTGCAAAATTCGTATATTGTGAGTGTTGCAAGTTAGTTCTCTTTATCCAAACCCATTGTGTTTTGTATGCTTCAAGAATATATATACTTAATACAATGATTCAATTCTATTTGTTATGCTTGCGTAGACTGATTTGTTTAGTCCATTTCTCGTTCTCGATACTGGCTTGATCTCAATATTGAAGATATAAATGGCTGACTTGCAAATCATGTACTATTTCGTGCTAGGGGTAGTTCACAAAGAAATTCTGATTAGTCACCTTCGAGAATCAGTCACGTGATTAATGTCTTTTGACAGTATGTCACGTTGATCAATCGAAAAATTTGAAAAAAAGATGATCAATGAACAAGCTTTTTCTCTCACCTTTTTATCATGATCACCAAAAAGAACCATGAATGCTGCTGGGCACAGCTAAAAGGCCTATTGTGCACACAATCACATTGTAAACTTAAGCAATCTCAATGATGAAAATTTCGTTTGTCAGGAATGTGTATTGAATACTGAAATATACCTGTGGAAATGACAATGTTACTCAGGTATCGATTGCAGTTTGAATAGCCATTAAGTGCTGCTATATTAACATTTTTTCTCTATTTCTAAGATATTTCAGCATTAGAAAGACAACATATATTACTGCAGTAGTATAATTACACTATCTAAAATAAGATTGTTCAATTTGACCTCTGGAATGATATATTTTTTGTTTTTTTAAGCTAAAATATTCTGCAAATAGACAGAAGATATTGATAATGGCATATACCAATAGGTAATTGAACATTGCAAAATAAGATTGATCAAGTTCGACACTGCATTATAGTCTTGGGACTGATCCCAGATGGCTGAGTTTTCCGGATACCATAATGCATTAAGCTTACGTATGGGGCTTTTTTTTTAAATAGGCGGATGCAGATCCTGTAATTTGAGTAACTTTTTTTAGAAATTTCATTCAAGATGACTGCTATCTGGATCTCGATTGGATTTTTCAGCTAAAGATGTTTTAGACGCTGCTGAAGCCGAAGAAACAAGCAAAAAAAATCATATCTTAGATAGTGATCGACATACTTTCAGATCCGAATTTATTGGATCATCCATTGTAAAGAAATTCCTGTACCAATTTATATTTTAATTCATGCCGTAACCAATTCTAAGATCTGAAATAAGGTATAATGAACACCTAATTATTCTATGTGGAGGAAAAGAAATTAAATGATACATAAAAGATTAGTAACACATTATACATCTCCATATTATGGCAGTGGCAAAAAAATATTACTCCTCATATAGACAATCAAAAGTATGAGAAGGTCACAGTAGCAAATTTTACCACTTCCCACATGGAATAAAGCTATTCGAGAAATGCAGCCGACTAAATAATTGTAATATAGACAAACAGAGAAGAAAAGCAGATCCAATGGTACTGGATAGAATATAATGAGGGGACAAGTTTGTGATCATGTTCAGAGGTCTGCATATATAAATGACCGCATCAGAATTATCTGAACTCCACTCTTATGCAATAAACAAACTTGTACCCATATAGAATAGGTCTGTTTCTTACAGCCTCAAATGTAACCGGGCCATGCTGTTCATATCAGATAACAGCATGCAGTCTGTCCTAGCTCATGAATGATGCATACAATGCCTAGAGGAGAGAAACAACTGACAGCAATAACATTGATGATGCATAGAACGGGACGAACCACAGTTCTAGTCCTGTTTTCTCTTTTTCAGAATAGATCTGATCATACGCATAAACCTTCACAGAATACAGCTCCGAGACTGACCTACTTTGGTGCAGTTCGATAATATTTGCGGTGAGCACACTGTTGTGAATCATTTTATAATTGATCAAAACACTTATTCACCATATTTGCAGTTTAATGTGAAATCATACTTAATCTAACCATTTCATGTTAATTTGGGATGAATTTAAGTCATTATTTGTATTTCTTGGATCATAATTTATTGACATATTTATCCAAATACTTTGGCAAATTGATCTTACCAAAGTTTTCAAATACCACTTCACTAGACGTTGATGTGTTTTGATCTCACCCGATAAAGTTCGTTATAAAACACAGGAATAAATGTTCATCCAGGAAGAATTATATATATATATATATATATATATATATATATATATATATATATATATATATATATATATATATATATATATATATATATAATCAAAAATCGTGTCATCCACAGACAGCTGTTTCGTTGTTTTAGAACTCCTTACTCTAACTATAGACTCGCTCGGTGGGGTCGAAATCCAGAAGCACCCTTTATCTCTGCCCTACACAGAGCTGAATGGTTAGCAGGACCGAATTTACTGATGTATTTATTCGTGCACAATTACCCATGTATGTATAAACTGCTATATAGTATTACAAATTATTGAATGAATATCTTTCTAATGATATATAAAGGAATCACTGTCAGTTCTATATACATTTTTGTATTTACACAATGCTTCGTCACTACAACCAAATCTTCTATATTGCATGACCAATGTCATCAAGAGCAGTTTGTGTCACAACAACACTGAGCAAACTGGGGTTTGCAAATAACTGACATCTCCAAAACCGGTAAATCCACATTGGTAATATTGTTTTTTACTGGCTTTTCGTTCTATTCGTTCGATTAGGCGGTGGCATTGACATGTTCTTTTGTTGGTGCTGATTGCCATTATGCATATGCTTCTAAGAAATGTTTTTGTTGCCTGCAACGAACTGAAATGTGTCCTGGTCGTTTTTAGTGTCGGGGAATTTGTTAGAAAAATCACTATGGAGGACATATGATATAGCAAAGAGGAGGTACGGATATTGAATTGAAGGTAGGGGCTTAAGATGGAGTGGGTGACATTGTGAAAGCAAAAGAGAATAGCACCAACGTGCAAGAGAAGCAGGTAGCGCCCCCACACATAGACAGTGGAAGGAAAGAAATTGACAACCATTCAGAATTAAGCCTTTCTGCCAACTGCTAGTTGATTATGTTCAAACATGTTTGATCGCTCCCTATTCATACATATTTTTAAAATCCCTCAAAGGTTTCCAAAAACTTTAAATTTTAATTTCTTGCTATGATATTTCTATTTTGAGGCTAAAAATTAATGTGGTAAACTCTAAAAACTGAAACTGGTGTCTTGGTAACGGTATGGCTAATCAATTTTCAAAACCTATGTTTAAATATCGGTTTGCATTATCTAGTGTAAATTTAAGAACAACATCCGGAGAAGCTGGTCTTTTCATATATTCAGAGCCCAAAACTCTTGTAAAATCTTGATTATCTCGGAAATGGGAGGCGCAGTAATGTCTAAGTTGCAATAAACAAAATATATGCCTGGTGGTTTTTTCATGCAGGTGGTATTAATCCTAAAAAAAGAGTACACAACCAATGCATTCTCCCAATAGTCCCTTATGGAGTTGGAACATAGAACCTAACCTAGATACAGACCTGCAAACTGAGGAACATGCAGCGTGTTCATGAGAGAATTATGTTGAACCTCACATGGGGAGGACATTAGAGAGCACAATACATTAGGAAGAAACCGATGGCCTATTAGAAAACCCGAATGGTAATGGGCTGGTCATGTTGTGAGAGTAAAGAAAACTGATGGACATAGCGACTCACAACATGGATCCCCAGAGATCATATGCGAAACTGAGGCCAACAAAATACAAGATGGAGGGATGAACTAGACAAATTCAGTTAATACCGGCTCCCCAACGCCCATGATAGAGAAATGTTGCATATCCTGGGGAAGGTCTATGTCCATGAAAGACGTTAAAAGAATGATGATGATGATGATGATGATGATGATGATGATGATGATGATGATGATGATCCATGTTGTGAAATGGGATGTCTATCGATTGTCTGCCGTGGAATCTCAGACCCCACTTTTCTCTCTGATATACTGTGCTGTCTCGTGCTTCTCCACGTTATGCTGAGCACAATTGTTTTTGGTGCACATTCAGTCTTTTAGTCGAGTTTCATGTTTCAAAGTGCACCTCCCATACCTCATTTGGGTTAGCGTTTATATCACTTTTTGAAACAAACTCAGTCTCTTTCTGTGATTGTCATCAGCTGTCACACGACGTTTCCATTAATCCAGCACATGGTCTGAAATGTCCTATTTTTCAACGGTAAGGGAAGGAATAGACACAGGGACTAAAACATGACTTTGCACAGCTAAAATATTTGGATGTTCTCTCAAGGAAACCCTGCCCGATAATATTTGGCTGTGTCGGTCATTTTGAATGCAACGGTAATAGAGTACACAAGTTCACTCAATGGCGTCAAACTGACTATTGAGTAAACTCATGGGATATTTCTCCGACATGCATGCACAGTGAGGTCTCCTTTAACTACTTATATCAAGGCCATGCAAACGGTACTTTGGAATGACTTGACATTGTGTTTTTAGATGTTCTCCGATCGCAATTATCATCATCAGTCTTTTAACTTCCATTGTTGGACATAGACCTTCCCCTGGGATTCGCCACTCCTCTCTATCATAGGCGTCGCGGAGCCAGTACTTTCTGAACTTGTCTAGCTCGTCTCTCCATCTAACATTTTGCCGGCCTCGGTTGCGCATGTGGTCTCGGGGAATCCATGTTGTGAGTCGTGATATCCATCGATAGTCTGCTATTCTTGCAATATTGCCAGCCCACCGCCATATAAGATTTTTAATGGATTCTATGATGTCCCTGACTCTTGTCTTTTTTTCGATGTACCGTACCGTCTTGTGGTTCCTCCCTGTGAGGCCCAGCATGATTCTTTCATGTGCTCGTTGCATGGTTCTCAATTTGCAGATCTGTCTCTTGGTTGGGTTCCATGTTCCAGCTCCATAAGTGACTATTGGGAGGAAGTATTGGTTATACACCCTTCCCTTTAGGATTAATGGGATCTTCTTATTTTGAAGGTTGAACTTGCTCTGCCAAAGGCTTGCCATCCTAGTGTGATTCTTCTCTTGATTTATACTTTTGGGGGGGGGTCTCATGGAGATTCGTTGTCCTATTTAGATGTAGTGATCTACTTCCTCCAGTTCTGTGTCCTTGATTTTGATCATAGTGTTTTTCTCCCCGATGTGGTTGTTGCACATGATCTTTGTCTTGCTGAAGTTCATATGTAGGCTGACTTTCTTGCTTCCCTTATTTAGTTCATCTATCTTTACTTGGAGGTCGTGTAGGTTATCTGCGAAAAGAACAATGTCGTCTACAAATGTGAGGTTGCTTAGATAATCGCCGTCTATTTAATTCCTTTTCCCTCCCAGTTTAGTCTTCTGAAGATCATCTGGAGGCAGGCTGTGAAGAGTTTAGGTGAGCTGGTATCACCTCGTCTTACTCCTTTCTAGAGCAACGAATCGATTCATGAAAGAGGTTGGGGCTTCAAAGCTATAAACAAACACCTCAACTCAGGACGGAGGCAAATAACTAGCATACTCGAGGAAAAATTGAAACCTAACAACGGACAGAGACAGGATTGTCAAACGTGCCAAAGAATTTTACCAAAAACTTTATTATTTTAAACAAGGACTACATAACAATGAGCAGGATATGCAAGATGTGAGCAATCAACTGGAGGACTTCCCAAAAGTAATAATCAGACGAAGAAAGGAACAACCCTTTGACCATCGACCTATTCCGAAAAGTGGGTAAAATCATCACTAGGAAACTGGCTGTCCTCATCATTTTGTGTCCAAAATACATTAAAGTCCCAGACAATTGGAACACTGCTATCATAATGCTTTCATATGAAAAAGGAAACCTGAAAGACCTCCACAACAACAAGCCTATAAGCCTATTCAACTGTGTATATAAACTTTTCACAAAGATCATCACCAACCGAATCACAAAAACACTCGATGAAAACCAGCCACGTGAACAAGCTGGCTTTAGAAGAAGCTACTCGACCATGGAACACCTGCACTCGATAAGTCAGCTGAAAGAAAAAGTAGTAGAATATAAACTACCACTCGCCGTAGCATTTATCTTCAAAAAGGCGTTCGACTCAGTAGAAATCCCTAAAGTCATGGAGGCTATCACTGGATATGGTGTAGATCCATTATATGTTAAAGAGCTTAAACATATATACAATCACAGCAGCTCCTTCATCAGGCTACATAAAGAACGCAATTAATTCTGATCATTAACACGTGAACCTTCAACACTCAGCCTGTAGTACATAATACCGATGTACTTGATTCCTTGTAAAATGTAGAGACACGTTTTAGTGCAGCAATATAGTCTGGCAAGTATTTTAACAACATTTGCAACTTTGTTATGATTCGTTCACTGGTTCACTCAGCGTCACCTTGACATCTCACATTACGGAATTCTATCATTGCAAACAGTAATGTATAAAACGAATTAATTACGATTCGTTTTCCATTACCTCTGCCGTCTACAATTTAATTATAACGTTTGTCTCCAGTTGCTCTTATCAAATCACTCCAGACATCGATTCTTTTGATTGACTGATTGGCACAGAATTACAACATGAAAATTGCAAATTTTAGAATTCCCCTGTTTCTTGTTCTTGCTCCTTCTTTCTGTTTCTATATATCAACTTATCTATATGTCTGTTACTCCTGGATAATATTTATCTATATCTGTTTCTTATCTATTTACCGATCTAGATATGTATCTATCCCACTCTCTCTCCCTTCCTCTCTCTCTTTCTCTCTCTCTCTCTCTCTCTCTCTCTCTCTCTCTCTCTTCCTCTCTCCCTCTCTCGTTTTTATCTCAATTTGATGGATTTTTTTTTTCAATCTATTTGATTGGTTCTTGTTTGGAAAACTTTCCTTGTTTACAATAATCTGATTTATATTTCGGCAAAACAATCCGATTTCTAAGCAGATTATGCATTTTTATTAGCTTTCACTATAGGCAATGAATAACTCGTCAATACTCTCGTGAGATAATACATCGTTATGTTTTTAAACTTTGATAAAAACGGTTTTTTCTAATATTTTCGTTGAAAAAAATTGAAATCCGAATAAAATACAATATAACCTGATTAAGGAGTGTTTTCACATGAGAACAAGTTAGCATCCGTAAACAAACCTGTTTATTTTTGTGATCTTTGTTATTTCTAGAGAATCACTTCATTTTGATATCCTGACATCGTCTTTCTTGTTTCTCTATCATCATCTTTGAATCCGTTTAAACAAACATTTTGAATTTTCCTTTGTATAATTTGCTTTTGTTATCTGCTGTTGTTCCATAAATATATCCTGTTTGTCAAATGAAAAATAAACATCAAATCCAACTAAAGGTTAATTGTCTCTCTCTCCTTCTATCTCTCTCTCTCTATATATATATATTTGCGTATGTGTGTGTGTGCATGTATATATATATATATATATATATATATATATATATATATATATATATATATATGTATGTATAGAGAGAGAGAGAGAGAATTTGAGACAGGTATGTATTTTTTAATCTATCTGTTTTATTTCTCCGTATTTTTTGGGACTATTCTTTTAAATGAAAATCTCGACTCGCAATTTCAATGTAATTTGAGACGGTGTTTCATAATAGGTTGAACTTTTTGCATGTGGATGTTTCACTCTGAAAAGAATAATGCTAATTAAGGTCGGTCGATTTATTGATTGAATAAACAAAATGGTGCGTACTTTTCCTTGAAAAACCTAACCAGGGCTGCCGAAAGTATGCTTGGACAGGAGGCAGCATTTCATAGAGGCATTTATGACCTTGCCATTTTTATTGAGAGCTTGTCATGGCAAAAAAGTAAGAAATGGTTCAGTGACAACTGAAGATCACTCTACACATTGATCTTGAACTAAAAGACTAAACCACGAATGTAGGATTGGGTATCTTTCAAATGATGTTTTACACTTGAAGTACGTTTTAAAAGACTAGTAAAAAAGTGTGTAGTCGGTGCTAAAATGTACAAATAGATGAAATAGAGGAAAATATGTCTTATGTTTTATTGCTTTTAGTCCTCTAGGTTATTTCTATAAAATCAGAATACTTTGAGCAAACCTAAACATCAGGGCTGAAGAATATTCAAAATTTCCGTCGTTCAAATTTTCCAAAGGGGAAATTCCAAAGCATTCCAGATCTAGTGCGAGGTGCAGGTAAAGAGTTATAGATGAAACTGTCTTGAAAATTGCTAAAACAGGCTTATGTTTTCTATTTCCTGCAGACTGCGAAACATTCTTCAAAATAAAATAACTAATAATCTTGCAGCTGTATTTATAATATAAGAGTTATATTTATAGTTTCAGAACGAACCAAAACATTGCCAAGGATTGACATTGTCATTTTATAGATTTACCCATGTCGTATCTGGAACAGGTAGATGCAGTTCATAAAAATGGTGCCGTTTTCCAAACAATGACTATTTTTGAGTGGCTTAGCAGATCTTTCTGGACATTTTAATACCATAGAAAAGCAGAGTATATCCTCGTAAATTTGTCTATTGATTTGTCGATACAGATTCGAGTCTAAGGCTGGAAACAAGTATGGATAATCAATATGATCTACATAACGAAGCATCTTTTTGAAATTATTCATGACATCGATGACGTCACAATGATGTCATAATTTAGAAAACTCGTGACTTTTGCTCACTAGGAACTGCATCTTATAGTATATAGTCGGTAATATATATATATAACGCAAAAAGCGCAGAAATTTTCAACTACATCATGTGGATACAATTCCTGAAAGTTATGCAGTTTCCCAGAAAACTTTTTGGAGGTCCATCATTTGTACCAGGCTTTTGGGGCTTTCGTGGTACCATAGAGGAGCAAAAAGTTATCCTTTGTCAATAGTGAAGATATTGGACTAAAACTTGATACAGTTGTCACATAAATGATTAAGTAATCACGATATTATGTTTTGGATATTAGATATGTATAGAATTCCATTGACTCGGTTGAATATAAAAGGATCATTAGAGCAATATGAGAGGATTTAGATATGACAAAATACTGAAGTTGGCTACACACGTTTTTAGAGTTTTTTCACCAATAGAATGTAAAAAAACTTCAAGAAAATCAGAGATTTTTGTCATAGCGGAAATACTTTTGCAGTTACGAGAATAATTATCAAGCAGGTGATTAGAAATCTATCTTTATCTCAATACGTCAAACATTTTCCTCTTCCGTACAATGTTACCTCACCCTTTCCAAGAGACAAAAAAAAAACAGAGGACAGCTGCCCCAGGGGTTTCAGTGCATATATCTTCAGTTTTTCCCCAACAAAGCCATTCTCTGTTTTGGCTCCATTTTGCATCTTGTGAAACTAGAACAGAGGTGACAATCATCTGTAATGGCGTCACCCTTTCTCCTTCCCTATTCTACCTATCACTGTGGGGTCGATTCATACCTTTCCCAAGGGAATTGGTGTTGATTGAACATCTTGAGTTTTTTTCAACAAGTCCAATGGCAGCGTATGAGTCCAATCATAGTTAACCGCTTGGCCACCAGAGACCACTTATTTGTATTCATCGGTTGCCGAATAATGTGTTTATTTAAGACACCTGGGTGGAAATCTACACAACAGAGAATCTTATACGCAGCTTCAACGGAGAACAGTTCCTAGCCAGAAGGTAAATAGAAATTCCAAACAAAGATGAAAGATAAGCAACAAACTATTGAAGATTGGCAAACGATCTTGCAAAAAGACTCTGAATTTTTAATTAACGAACCAGATAATTTAATAAAAAACAAATTAAAACTTGCTTTGAACTTACTTTTGTTCAATTCAATCACCTACTGCTCGAGTTTCATGGCAATACAAAGCCACGACTGCATCATACACGCACAATGTGACTCACTTTGCTTTGGGAGTAAAGTATCGGGACGGTTGCTACACTCTTCTCTCACTTACTCAGATAATATGTTGGCTTGATCAAACAATAACATTTGAAAATTATTACATGGTACATGTCGTTCTTGATATTTATTCGAATTGAACATGTCACATGTTGCAATAGACGCCAACATTGAACACTAATCTGGGACAGTTGCAACATGCAAAAAATACATTACATCCTACCAAGTGACTGTCCATTTTTGTCTCAATGACTATAGTATTCTGACAATATGTATTGTTTCATAATAATATTGTAGTATTTGTTTATACAAAATAAAATCATTGTATTATTCGTTTGCTAATCAGACTCCATCGATCAAATTTTGTTTGTTTTGGCTTTGAACGTTGGTTGATCTTGCGTTAATGTGCAGATGTTACAGATGCCATTTGATATTTGTTTGTTTTAGTATTCAGAGGAATGGAAAAATTTGCAATTCAACAAACTTTTATTAAAAATGTATTTATTATCATCATCATTATCATCAATCTTCTATTGTCTGTCGTTGGACGTAGACCACCCCAAAGATTTGTCACATCTCTCAGTCATGGGTGTCACAGAAACAGTACTTTCTAAGCTTGTTTAGTTTGTCTCTCAGTCTTGTATTCTGCCAGTCTCAAATGTTGCATGTGATCTCTTGGAATCCATGGTATGATTTTTGCAACATGACCAGTCCATTGCCATTTGAGTTCTATAAAAGATTTTATGTTTCAGATCCTGTTTTCCCCGATATATTATGCTTTATATGCATGTTTCTCTGTTTTCAGGGTCTGTCTCTGGGTTAGGTTCTATATTTCGGCTCCATAAGTGACTATTGGGAGGATGCGTTGGTTGTATACTCTTCTTTTAGGACGGATAGGATTTTCATGTTTTCGAAAGTTGAACTCCCTATCCCATATTGGTTCATCGCTTGAATCATTCTCTTTTTGAGGATTTCATGGAGTTTTGTAGGTAGAAGTGATGGTCAACTTTTCCAAGTTGTTAATTTTCAATTTTGATCGTTGTGCATCTATTTTCGACGTGATTGTTGCAAATCACCTTTGTTTTGCTAAAGTTAATGTGGGAACCAACTTTTTTGTTCTCTTCATATAGTCAATTTAGCAGTTGTAGGAGGTGACAGAAGTTCCCTGCAAAAAAAAGACGATGTCGATGGCACATCTGAGGTTACTCAGCAATTCACTGTCTATTGTGGTTCCATTATTTACCGCGTCTAAGTTTCATAAAATCTTCTCAAGGTAGGCTATAAGGAGTTTTGATAAGCTGGTATCACCTTGTCATACCCTCTGACTTATGCGAGTTAACCACCTTGTAGAGTGATAGCCTCATTGACCATTAGAATGTTCACCCAGTCGATGGCCTTTTTGAAGTCGATTAATATTACAGCAATCGGCATTCTGTATTCGGCTGCTTTCTCTTTCAGTTGATTTATTGAATTGATGTGGTCCATAGTCGAAAAACTGATTCCAAAGCCAGCTAGTCCCGTTTGTTGGTTTTCATTCGGCATTTTGATTATTCGGTTAGTGATTTTTGCGAAAATTTTGTAGACTTGTCAGTCATCCGGGTTTCACTTTCATATAAAATCATTATGATTGCAGTGTTCCAATCTTACGGTCTTACTTTAGTTAAGTATAAGTCGAATGTTGTTGTAGTGATGATCTTACCGGCTTTTTGGGTTGGGTGTATGGTGATATCATCATTGTCTAGGCGTCTGTCATTTTTTTGTTTCTTTGAAGGCTTGTATCACCTCTCATGGTGTGATTTCTTGGAGATCCTCGAATGGATTGCTTCCATCTTGAACATCCCATTTCTGGGGGTAGTCCTCGTATGGCGGAGTATAGTTATAGGTTGAATTCCTGGGCACGTACAACAACCCAGTCTTTTCTGATGTCCCCATTTTACTCGAATATATTAGTTATTTGCTCCCGTCCAGAACTGAGAGCTTTGTTGATAGTTTTGAAGCCCTGATCTTTTTAAAGAATAGTTCCAATAATTGCATTTCTTTTTTCCTTCTATTTTTTTCTGGTTTCTTTTGAATCGTTTCGTTCTATTCTGACGCATCAAGTTTTTGTCTTACTTTTGCTTGTGGCTGAGGATTTTTGCATCTTTCCATCAGAGTTTTGGTTTCATCTTGCATTTTACAAATGGTCTGTGTGCTCTTTTGTTATAGAAATAGTCACAACTTCAATTAAAGAAGCTGCTATTCTGTAGAATTTGTTAATGGTGGTGTCGTGCTCATGTGGTTGAAGGAGAATTTCATATCTATTTGCCAGTACTCTTACAGTACTTCTGAACATTTTTTACATTTTTCCCTGGTATTGATTTGCATTTTACTCTTTACCATTCTTGTGATTTGTGATACCAATCGGCTGTCCGTCATTCTTGCAGCATGACCCATTGCCATTTGATTTTTCAAATGGATTATATGTTTCAAACTCCTGAAATATTGTGCTGTCTTATGATCTCTCTATGTGAGGATCGAGTGAGCTCTTTTGGTGCGTTTAGAGGTTGCAGTTTAGTGTAGAATATACTTCTTTGGTTCTTTGTTTGATATTACATTCTACCATTCAGTGGTCAATTCTTATGATAAGGATTTAAGACAAATCGTACAAAATAGGTAGAATGTATAAACGGTGCAAATGAGTGAAAAAGTGGGAAAAAAGCAAGGGATCTGATATCACTGAAACCTTTGTAACAGCAACTAAACGTTTGGTACGAAAACACAATGCAAGAATAATAATAGATGGAATTGATCGTTAACAACAACTAAAAATCACGGAAACAGCACATGATGCTATTGTTGGTCGAAGTAGTTGCAAATGCCAGAGAATCCTAGCATTTATCCCATGGCCTGTGATCAAAATTTCAAGATAATTTCATTGAAATCCATTTTGAACTTGAAAAGATATTGTGAGGAGAGACATTAAATTTTGGCGATATTATGTGGTGCGGACATAAGACTACATAGATGGGTAATTGTGCATGGATTCAACCTAAAATGGAAGCTCATACAGAAGCAACTAAATACATCTCCCACACAGCTGTTATTGCTATTTTGTAAGCATGATTGGTAATTCACAAATCCATCATACAATTTGTGGCAAGGAAATCAAATCATTAGTTTGATGCCAGGGTTCTAAACATTTTTCGACAATATCAATAATTCATATAATTGCTCTGTCAGTCATCAACAATGTGCTGGATTTCTTCAATGATTCTTTTGGAGAAATCTTCAAAATCTCTAACTTGTGGCACCTGCAGATCATAGTTGGAGTCATGCATAAAACAAGTCATCGTCTAAAAATGACAACATCAGGAGATTATGCTTCATCTTGAACTATTCTACATTCTTATTCCATGATCTTTAGCACCGTTGTCTTTGCAACTTGAGGTCTGATGTACTAGTAAATAAAGAATTGAGTTACTAGTGTAGAAAAATTTCCCGTCTCAAGGCATGATTATAACACAAATTATTACTTTTAGTAACGCAACAGAGTAATAGTCTGTGTAGGCATTTTGAATGCAATCCGGTCAACCACTGAGGAGAACAGGTGTGGTCAGTCATTCAATAACAACAATGTTACCATCGTCTTTTGGTTGCATGGATGGTAATTGAAAAGGGATAATCCGTCAGTCACTTCTCCAAACTTTTGTTTGGCAATGATCACTAAACGATCTGAATTTCCAAAAGACAAGTGTGAATGTTGCCTGGCACTAAGAAACCCGTCAAGAATAACCCTCCCTCAGATGCTTTTGTCAAGGGGATTTTAAAAACTATTTTTCTGGACGTGATAAAGAGTAAACGTCTAAATTTTCAACCCTTTTGCTACGGTTATTGAGTTTGTACGCTTGATACATACATACATACATACATACATACATACATAAGTTAATCGATAGCCATCTAAATCGGCAGACAGACCAACTGAAAAACTGAAGATACTTATGTTGATAATTCTGTTTGATTATTTGTCCCGAAATGACATTTTTTCTGTGTTGAGCTAGGAAAGAAAGATGAATGTTTACACATTATTCAATGTTTTTTGCCGTGAATCCGTGGCTTCCAAATCTTTGCAAAAGGTTGTTTGGCGACGTATCACAGGTGACTAATTCACTCGCAATGAAGAGCTGTATAGACTTCAAAGGTACTTTAAAGATTTACCAGGCACTGAATAAAAAGATGGTGTTACGGCCATTTGATTTTTTTTATAGATATAAAAATAGACAGTTTGTTGATTCTGTTCACTCTTATAATATCTGTTGGCTTTTGGTTGAGATCAAATGACAGCAAGTTCATCCAGGATTCAGCACACATCTCAAGATTTTCTTAGGATCCAGTCACTCTCATCTGGATATGTTCAATTTCTCTATTAGTTCAAACATGGGCTTGCCGAATATTTCACACCTGTTGTATCTCTTGGCTTTCACTGATGAGCAAGTAACCCAAAATATCCTCAATACCATAGTGCTCTCCCAAATATTTTTGACGATTTTATAAATGTTATGCTTTAAATAGTGCCTGTCCTTTCATTTTTAATCAATATTGATATTGAACATAATAGAAGGCTATTATTACCTTGAATACAATGCTGATGGAGGTATTTGGGAGAATAGCAAAGGAAATATCTATCCATTTCAGTAGTATTCATGGCACATCGAATTTTGGTTTGGGAAATTAGAGACTATCTAGAGGATTCACTGTTCCACTCTATTGTGTTTGTGTTTGTATTCACTTAGGAATACAACAGGACGTCTAGAGATGATGTATTCGATAGTCTCAGCTACGCAGTCCCAGAACCTGCCTCTGTGGTTAGCACTCTTTTTGAAATCATATGTTAGGTAGGTCCTGGTAAGAAGGTTCTTGTCTTGGGCAGCAGGAATGAAGCCTTTTTTTTCTATTTTCAACCCTAAACATCGTGGCCACCGATGAGTTTTAGTATTATCTACATCAGCATCTTGGGTGCAAAGTGGTAATTGGCCGTGCAGGGATTTCAGTTCTCAGTGCATTGATATTCAGGGTTTGGTTCTAATTTTCACATTTTTGCAACATTAGTTGCTATTTGTGTAGGGGCTTCAGACGATATCCTTTTAAGCTACCAAGTTTCTTCGCATGAAACCTGCTTTATTATTATTATTATTATTATTATTATTATTATTATTATTATTATTATTATTATTATTATTATCATCATTATTATTATTATTATTATTATTATTATTAGGAATCTCACACCAGTTGCCTGGTGGTAACCGCTGGAGTTTGAGTGACAGCAAGTCTCCTCAAGTCTCCAGCCCTCCTCTCCTAGTACTCATAGGTCGCAGTAATTCTGCGATTTACAGTTTCACACCGGTTGCCCAGTGGTTATCGCTGAAGGCTGAGTGACAATAAGTCTCCTCAGGTCTTCAGCTAACGTCTCCTCTCTCTTTCGCATATCATGACAGAGCTACGATTCGTTGCAGTACTTATATCTCTAGCACCTTCCTCAGTACCCGTGCAGTTCCTAGCAGTGCTGTGGTCTGTACGGTCTCTATCCTCCCCCTAATCCCGATCTCCTCCAGTCTCTCCCTCTGCGTTTTGGGGACAGTTCCTAGTGCTCCCACTATGACCGGTACTACCCTGGTTTTCATGTTCCACATTCTCTTTAACTCCCTTGCTAGGTCCTGGTATTTTTCCCTTTTTTCACCCTCCTTCTTTTTTACTCTATGGTCTGCAGGTACAGCAACGTCTACTATTTGGCAGGCCCTCCTTTTTTTGTCTACTATTACTAAGTCCGGCCTTCTTGCCTGGATGAGGTGGTCAGTTCGGATGTCAAAGTCCCACAGTAGTTTGTGGTTGTCATTCTCCAAAACTGCCTCTGGCTTGTGCTGATACCACTTTTCCCCATGGTTGAATCCCATTTGTTTACTTAGTTCCCAGTGTATCATAGTTGCTACTCTATCGTGTCTATGCTTATACTCCTTCTGGGCGAGTTGACTACATTCACTAGTTATGTGTTTTACTGTCTCATCTCTTTCACCGCACATGCGGCATTTGCTGTTTGTCTGTGTTCTGTCGATTTTTGCTTTTATGTAGTTTGTCCTTATGCTTTTGTTTTGGGCTGCCATGATGAGCGATTCTGTTTCTCTCTTAAGGTTTCCCTTTCGTAACCACGTCCATGATTTCTCGTCTGCTATATCTTTTATCTGTCTTTTAAACTCGCCGTACAATTTTTTCCCTTCCCACTTTTCTTTTCTAGTTTGCTGTACTGTTCCATTGTTTTCTACTTTATTGTTTGTTGCACTATCCCTCGCGCTCTTTATGATTTCTTCACTATTTGTTTGTACATATCTATCTATTATTATTATTATTATTATTATTATTATTATTCTTATTATTATTATTATTCTAAGCATTCTACACTGGTTGCTAGGTGACCACTGTTGGAAACTGAGTGCACAACAAGCCCCATTGAGTCTTTAGTATCTTCACATGCTTTAGTTCACAGCAATGTTACGGTTTACAATTTCACACCACTTGCATGGGGATTTTTGCTGAATGCTGTGTTATAGTAAGTGTTGTGGTTTAATCTGTTTACGCCATTTCCTTCTCTTGGCTGTCAAGTCATTGCTAGCAGCTAAAGATCGAAATTCTCATATTTTCTGTACACTACGGTATTTGTGCAGTCTTTACTAGTGCTGTTGTCTATATAGTGTCGATCTCGCCTCATCTCCAGCTTGTCCAATCAAGTTTTGAGTCTCTCTGGTACTGTTCCAAATACACTTATTGTTATTGGTACTACTCTGAATTTCATGTCGCAAAATATTTTCAGTTTCCTTGCCAAGTCCTGGTATTTTGTTGTTTTCCACCCTTTTGTATTTACTCTGTGATCCACAGGTAAAGCCATGCAAGTCATTTGGCCTGTTCTTTTCTTTTGTCATCGATTATCAGGTCTGGTCTTGGATAGGTGTGGTCAGTTTGGATGTCAAATCCAAGAGTAATGTGTATCTTCTATCTTCCATGGTTGTCGCCAGTTTAAGCCGATACCATTCGTTAGAATGATCAAATCTCAGCCGTTTTCTCAGTTCCCAGTGCATCACTCTGGCTATCCTGTTGAGTTTGTTTTTGTACCCTTTCTGAGCTTGTTAATTGCAATCCTTTCTCTTATCTCCAGCTTTCTATTCTCATTTTAATGTGTTTCCCAGGGCATTTATTACCATCAGTTCTACGCTGGTCCTCGTGTCATACACTTATTAGGACAACTTTGCCAAGTCTGGGTAATTTCCAAACTTTTCACTTACTTTCATATCCTCTCTTAGATCTGCTGGCACACCTATCTCTAGTATTTGGCAGGTTGTCTTCCCCTTTTCTAAACTATCAGGTCCAGTTTTCTTGCTTGGACTAAATGGTCAGTTCGGATGTGTAAGTCCTCGAGTCATTTGTTCTTTCTACTTCCCAAGAGAGTTTCTGATTTGTGCAACCAGAATTTGTTGAATCCCAGTTGCATTCATAGTTCCAAGTGTAGAACAATTGCTTCCCTGTCCTGCCTTTTCTAATCATTATCAATATTATTAATTTTATCATCAGTAATAATAGTAGTAGTACTAGTACGATGACAATTATCATTATCATTATTATTATTATTATTATTTGGAATCTCACACCAGTTGCCTGGTGGTAACCACTGGAGTTTGAGTGACGGCAAGTCTCCTCAAGTCTCCAGCCCTCCTCTCCTAGTACTCATAGGTCGCAGTAATTCTACGATTTACAGTTTCACACCGGTTGCCCAGTGGTTATCGCTGAGGGCTGAGTGACAATAAGTCTCCTCAGGTCTTCAGCTAACGTCTCCTCTCTCTTTTGCATATCATGACAGAGCTACGATTCGTTGCAGTCCTTATATCTCTAGCACCTTCCTCAGTATCCGTGCAGTTCCTAGCAGTGCTTTGGTCTGTACGGTCACTATCCTCCCCCTAATCCCGATCTCCTCAAGTCTCTCCCTCAGCGTTTTGGGGACGGTTCCTAGTGCTCCCACTATGACCGGTACTACCCTGGTTTTCATGTTCCACATTCTCTTTAACTCCCTTGCTAGGTCCTGGTATTTTTCCCTTTTTTCACCCTCCTTCTTTTTTACTCTATGGTCTGCAGGTACAGCAACGTCTACTATTTGACAGGCCTTCCTTTTTTTTTGTTTACTATTACTAAGTCCAGCCTTCTTGCCTGGATGAGGTGGTCAGTTCGGATGTCAAAGTCCCACAGTAGTTTGTGGCTGTCATTCTCCAAAACTGCCTCTGGCTTGTGCTGATACCACTTTTCCCCATGGTTGAATCCCATTTGTTTGCTTAGTTCCCAGTGTATCATCGTTGGTACTCTATCGTGTCTATGCTTATACTCCTTCTGGGCGAGTTGACTACATTCACTAGTTATGTGTTTTACTGTCTCATCTCTTTCACCGCACATGCGGCATTTGCTGTTTGTCTGTGTTCTGTCGATTTTTGTTTTTATGTAGTTTGTCCTTATGCTTTTGTTTTGGGCTGCCATGATGAGCGATCCTGTTTCTCTCTTAAGGTTTCCCTTTCGTAACTACGTCCATGATTTCTCGTCTGCTATATCTTTTATCTGTCTTTTAAACTCGCCGTACAATTTTTTCCCTTCCCACTTTTCTTTTCTAGTTTGCTGTACTGTTCCATTGTTTTCTACTTTATTGTTTGTTGCACTATCCCTCGCGCTCTTTATGATTTCTTCACTATTTGTTTGCACATATCTATCTAGGACTACTTTAGCTCTCTGGACACAATCTTCTATGCTGATGAGCCCCCTACCACCTTCTTTTCTCTTAACGTATAGTCTATCTGTATCATCCCTAGGGTGTAATGCTTTATGCATCGTCATAAGTTTCCTTGTTCGCCTATCCATTGATTGGAGCTCTTCTTTTGTCCATCCTAGGAATGGTCCTGTATACCTAACTACTGACACAGCCCAGGTGTTCATTTCTTTTATTAGATTTCTGCTGTTTAATTTGGTTTCTAATATTTTCCTTATCCTTCTGAGGTATTCTCTCTTAATTTTCTCCTTCATTTCTTCCCGTTTTATCGTGTCACATTCAAGGACACCTAGGTACTTGTATCGGTCTTGTGCAGTCAATGCCCTAATCTTGTTGTTGTCCGGAAGTTCAATTCCCTCAGTCATTGAAAGCCTTCCTTTATGCATCACCATGATTGCGCATTTTTCTATCCCAAACTCCATTCCTATGTCCTCACTATATTCCCTTACTTCGTTGAACAGAGTCTCAAGCTCTCCCCTGTTTTTTGCAAACAATTTAATATCGTCCATGTACATTAAGTGGTTGACCTTTCCTTTTGTTTTAGAGAAGTGGTATCCTTTGCTGTTTTTCAGGATTCTGTTAAGCGGTATCATTGTTAGAACAAATAATAGTGGGGACAACGAGTTTCCTTGGAAGATTCCCCTTTTTATCCCTACCTCTGCTAGTTTGTCCCCTGCGGCTGTCAAATCTACTTTGCAGTCTTCCATTGAATTACCAATGAATTTAACCACCGGTTCGCTAATTTTGAACATTCTAAGGCATTCGAGTATCCAGCTATGTGGAATCATATCGTATGCCTTTTTGTAATCTATCCATCCCATTGCGATATACTTTCTCCTTTTCCTTACATCTTTTAAGATCATCTGGTCTATGTAGAGTAAATCGTTTGCCCCTTTGGTTCCTATCCTACACCCTTTCTGTTCTTCTGGTAGTAGCCCCCTTTTATCCATTGACATGTATATTCTCTCTGCTATTTGCCCGGTCAGGATGTGTCACCTGAACCTCTCTCTACATTAATGCGAATCTCTAGTAGTTCAGTCTCAGACAGCCATTTCTTCTTTTGAATTTGCTTTACTTGGTCAGCAAGGCGTTGGTTTGATACTTCCACAGCAGATTTTTCCCTCCATATTTGGAGCATACCCTCTCTATAAGATCGCACTGAAGGCTTGCTTTTATAGTAACAGTACATAACTAGTCTATTCTCTTCCTTTTTCCATCTCTTTCTCTTGTTCTTTATAGCAGTCACTCCGTGAAGACTGCGCTTTCCCTGGATGTCATTAGTGGTATACGAGTTTTGGCCAACAGTAGCTGTGTGACGACTATGTCCCTCCTGAAGGCCATTAAGGGTACACGAGCCGAGATTTTGGCCAGCAGTCACAGGATGACGACCGAGTCCCTCCTGGTGGCTAACAAGGGAACACCTGCCGATTACGACACACAGGTCTTGGATCTGTGCCCCGTTTTTTGCGGTAAAATGGTTTGGTTGTACTGTCATGATTGGGGTTTTTGGTTCTTTTGAGGTAGCACCAGACCTTGGTTGGTTGGTTAAGACCAATGTGAGTCGGAAGTAACCCAAGAGCCCCACCGGCCCTTTTGGTTCTTTTAAGGTAGCACCAGACCTTGGTGGGTTCATTGAGACCGATGTGCACAGTGGTAACCAAAGAGCCCCACCAGCTCCTACCACCCAGGGTATGGCCTCACAAGGACAAGCCATTCGGGCTTGCAGAGATATCTATTTAGTGATATGACATTTACCTGATTGTTGAACTAAAGAAAAAACACTAAGCCTCTTTCTTGGGGAGGGGGTTTACATACATTAAAGATCATATGTCTCCCTTAAATGTTTTAAGTCTTGACTTAGTATAAGTTTCGATATTCGTTGTTTTTTCTTCCAATGCCGGCTGGGTGGACGGCCAAGCGACCACAGCCAATTTATACTATACTAATCTCGAGGGAGGGGGGGAGGGGGTTGCAAGTGGAAAAGTTCATTCACACACATATATATATACTTGCCCCTCGCTTTTCTATACTTCTATGGGACAACTCATTTTGAATTGTAAATTATAAATATAATAATTTTAAATTTAATCTTAATTCCACTTACCCACGTGCAGGTCCAAAAAACAACTTTTTTCGACTTGGCAGTGGCCTTTTCATTGCAAGAGAAAATTTCTCAGACTTACAAAGAAAACCATCTCAGAGGTACAAAGATACCATCGAAATATCAAGAATAATCAACCAAAGTAAAATGTCATTAAAATGTTCGAAAATAATCAGAGTTCATCTCAAAGCCAAACGTTAAGTATCATTAGAATCTAAAGAAAACTTCTTTAACTAAGCACAGAACAAAATCATCAGGGGCAGCCTGTAGTCAAAATAGCATTGTTATTATTAATATCATTATTATTATTATTATTATTATTATTATTATTAATAATAAAACATTCAATCACAGAGTAAATTTTAAAATCTAGCCTGAGTTAGTTAGGTCTTCAAAGTAAGTCACCAGAATTCATCTTGAAAAGGACGGAGGCCTTTTTGTCAGAAAATGTGTGGGAGGCTGTTTCGATATTCGTTGTTTTTTCTTCCAATGCCGGCTGGCTGGACGGCCAAGCGACCACAGCCAATTTATACTATACTAATCTCGAGGGAGGGGGGAAGGGGTTGCAAGTGGAAAAGTTCATTCACACACATTATTATTATTATTATTATTATTATTATTATTATTATTATTATTATTATTATTATTATTATTATTATTATTATTATTATTATTATTATTATTATTATTATTATTATTATTATTATTATTATTATTATTATTATTATTATTATTATTATTATTATTATTATTATTATTATTATTATTATTATTATTATTATTATTATTATTATTATTATTATTATTATTATTATTATTATTATTATTATTATTATTATTATTATTATTATTATTATTATTATTATTATTATTATTATTATTATTATTATTATTATTATTATTATTATTATTATTATTATTATTATTATTATTATTATTATTATTATTATTATTATTATTATTATTATTATTATTATTATTATTATTATTATTATTATTATTATTATTATTATTATTATTATTATTATTATTATTATTATTATTATTATTATTATTATTATTATTATTATTATTATTATTATTATTATTATTATTATTATTATTATTATTATTATTATTATTATTATTATTATTATTATTATTATTATTATTATTATTATTATTATTATTATTATTATTATTATTATTATTATTATTATTATTATTATTATTATTATTATTTGGAATCTCACACCAGTTGCCTGGTGGTAACCGCTGGAGTTTGAGTGACAGCAAGTCTCCTCAAGTCTCCAGCCCTCCTCTCCTCGTACTCATAGATCGCAGTAATTCTGCGATTTACAGTTTCACACCGGTTGCCCAGTGGTTATCGCTGAAGGCTGAGTGACAATAAGTCTCCCCAGGTCTTCAGGTAACGTCTCCTCTCTCTTTCGCATATCATGACAGAGCTACGATTCGTTGCAGTCCTTATATCTCTAGCACCTTCCTCAGTATCCGTCCAGTGCCCAGCAGTGCTGTGGTCTGTACGGTCTCTATCCTCCCCCTAATCCCGATCTCCTCCAGTCTCTCCCTCAGCGTTTTGGGGACAGTTCCTAGTGCTCCCACTATGACCGGTACTACCCTGGTTTTCATGTTCCACATTTTCTTTAACTCCCTTGCTAGGTCCTGGTATTTTTCCCTTTTTTCACCCTCCTTCTTTTTTACTCTATGGTCTGCAGGTACAGCAACGTCTACTATTTGGCAGGCCCTCCTTTTTTTGTCTACTATAACTAAGTCTGGCCTTCTTGCCTGGATGAGGTGGTCAGTTTGGATGTCAAAGTCCCACAGTAGTTTGTGGTTGTCATTCTCCAAAACTGCCTCTGGCTTGTGCTGATACCACTTTTCCCCATGGTTGAATCCCATTTGTTTACTTAGTTCCCGGTGTATCATCGTTGCTACTCTATCGTGTCTATGCTTATACTCCTTCTGGGCGAGTTGGCTACATTCACTAGTTATTTGGTTTACTGTCTCATCTCTTTCACCGCACATGCGGCATTTGCTGTTTGTCTGTGTTCTGTCGATTTTTGCTTTTATGTAGTTTGTCCTTATGCTTTTGTTTTGGGCTGCCATGATGAGCGATTCTGTTTCTCTCTTAAGGTTTCCCTTTCGTAACCATGTCCATGATTTCTCGTCTGCTATATCTTGTATCTGCCTTTTAAACTCGCCGTACAATTTTTTCCCTTCCCACTTTTCTTTTCTAGTTTGCTGTACTGTTCCATTGTTTTCTACTTTATTGTTTGTTGCACTATCCCTCGCGCTCTTTATGATTTCTTCACTATTTGTTTGCACATATCTATCTAGGACTACTTTAGCTCTCTGGACACAATCTTCTATGCTGATGAGCCCCCTACCACCTTCTTTTCTCTTAACGTATAGTCTATCTGTATCATCCCTAGGGTGTAATGCTTTATGCATCGTCATAAGTTTCCTTGTTCGCCTATCCATTGATTGGAGCTCTTCTTTTGTCCATCCTAGGAATGGTCCTGTATACCTAACTACTGACACAGCCCAGGTGTTCATTCCTTTTATTAGATTTCTGCTATTTAATTTGGTTTCTAATATTTTTCTTATCCTTCTGAGGTATTCTCTCTTAATTTTCTCCTTCATCTCTTCCCGTTTTATCGTGTCACATTCAAGGACACCTAGGTACTTGTATCGGTCTTGTGCAGTCAATGCCCTAATCTTGTTGTTGTCCGGAAGTTCAATTCCCTCAGTCATTGAAAGCCTTCCTTTATGCATCACCATGATTGCGCATTTTTCTATCCCAAACTCCATTCCTATGTCCTCACTATATTCCCTTACTTCGTTGAACAGAGTCTCAAGCTCTCCCCTGTTTTTTGCAAACAATTTAATATCGTCCATGTACATTAAGTGGTTGACCTTTCCTTTTGTTTTAGAGAAGTGGTATCCTTTGCTGTTTCTCAGGATTCTGTTAAGCGGTATCATTGTTAGAACAAATAATAGTGGGGACAACGAGTCTCCTTGGAAGATTCCCCTTTTTATCCCTACCTCTGCTAGTTTGTCCCCTCCGACTGTCAAATCTACTTTGCAGTCTTTCATTGAATTACCAATGAATTTAACCACCGGTTCGCTAATTTTGAACATTCTAAGGCATTCGAGTATCCAGCTATGTGGAATCATATCGTATGCCTTTTTGTAATCTATCCATCCCATTGCGATATTCTTTCTCCTTTTCCTTACTTCTTTTAAGATCATCTGGTCTATGTAGAGTAAGTCGTTTGCCCCTTTGGTTCCTATCCTACACCCTTTCTGTTCTTCTGGTAGTAGCCCCCTTCTATCCATTGACATGTATATTCTCTCTGCTATTTGCCTGGTCAGGATTTTCCACATAAGTGGTAGGCAAGTGATTGGTCTATAGTTGCTTGCTATGTTCCCCTTCCCCAGGTCTTTTTGGATGAGGGTGGTTCTGCCTTTAGTCATCCATTCTGGTGCTTTGCCTTCATTTAGACAATTTTGGAGTAGGTGGGTGAGTCTACCGTGTAACGTGGTGAACTTTTTGAACCAATACCCATGGATCCCGTCGGGCCCCGGTGCTTTCCAGTTGGCTACTTTTCTAAGAGTATGTTTCAATGTGGTTTCATTCAGTACTATTGGTTCTCCCTTGTCTATATCTTCTAGTTCTTTTCTCATGTTTCCTAACCATTGCGGTGTTACATTGTGTCTTTTTGGGTGCCCCCATATGCTATTCCAATAGTTCTTGGCCTCTGTGGCATCTGGTTTTATTATTATTATCATTATCATTATCATTATTATTATTATTATTATTATTATTATCATTATCATTATTATTATTATTATTATTATTATTATTATTATTATTATTATTATTTAAGTATCATTAAAATCTAAAGAATACTTCTTTAACTAAGCCCAGAACAAAATCATCAGGGGCAGCCTGTAGTCAAAATAGCATTATTATTATTAATATCATTATTATTATTATTATTATTATTATTATTATTATTATTATTAATAAGACATTCAATCACAGAGTTAATTTTAAAATTCAGCCTGAGTTAGTCAGGTCTTCAAAGTCAGTCACCAGAATTCATCCTGAGAAGGAAGGAGGCCTCTTGTCAAAAAGTGTCGGAGGCTGTTTTTTCGGTATGCGTTGTTTTTTCTTCCAATGCTGGCTGGCTGGCTGGTCAAGCGACCACAGCCAATTTAAACTATACTATACGCGAAGGGGGAGGAGAAAGTTCATTCACACATATATACTCGCCCCTCACATGAAAGAAAAGGAATCGCTTTTCTATGGGACAACTCATTTTAAATTATAAATAATAAATTATAAATATAATAATTTTAAATTTAATTTTAATTCCACTTACCCACGTGCAGGTCCAAAAAACAACTTTTTTCTTCTTCTTCTTCTGCTTCTTCTTCTTATTATTATTATTATTATTAGCAATCTCACACCAGTTGCCTGGTGGTGACTGCTGGAGTTGGAGTGACAGCAAGTCTACTCAAGTCTCCAGCCCTCCTCTCCTAGTATTCATAGGTCGCTGTAATACTGCGATTTACAGTTTCACACCGGTTTCCCAGTGGTTATCGCTGAAGGCTGAGTGTCATTAAATCTCCTCAGGTCGTCAGCCAACATCTCTTCTCTCTTTCACCTATCATGTCAGTGCTACAATTTGAGTTTCCGCTTTCATTTTCCTTCCTCTGTTGGGTCACAATTGACAGTTAGCGTTGCAGTCCTTATATTTTTAGCACTTTCCTCAGTATCCGAGCAGTTCCCAGTAGCGCTGTGATATTGTTTGTATTTTCATACCAGTTGTCTGGTAGTCATTGCTGAAGATAGTGATAACAACCGTTTCACTATCCGCAGCAGGGCTGTAGCCTGCAGTTCTACACCAGTTACCTGTTTTTGTCGCTTAAGCTGAGTAACACTGAGTGAACTCCTCCCTCGTCCTAATATATCACAGAGGCACTGTAGTTTGTATCATCGAGACCATGCTCTTTTCATCCCAACAGTTAGGTCATTGCTGGCGACTGGAGGTCGTAACTCTAGTATTTCTTCTACTCTCCTCAGTATTCGTGCAGACACCAGGAGTGGTGTGGTCAGCACATCTCAATCCTTCGTGTTATCTCCAGCTTCCCCAGTATCGCTTTCGATGTTGTTGTTGTTGTTGTTGTTGTTGTTGTTGTTGTTATTATTTACAATTTCACACAAGTTGATTGGTGGTTATTATTATTATTATTATTATTATTATTATTATTTGGAATCTCACACCAGTTGCCTGGTGGTAACCGCTGGAGTTTGAGTGACAGCAAGTCTCCTCAAGTCTCCAGCCCTCCTCTCCTAGTACTAGCAGGTCGCAGTAATTCTGCGATTTACAGTTTCACACCGGTTGCCCAGTGGTTATCGCTGAGGGCTGAGTGACAATAAGTCTCCTCAGGTCTTCAGCTAACGTCTCCTCCCTCTTTCGCATATCATGACAGAGCTACAATTCGTTGCAGTACTTATATCTCTAGCACCTTCCTCAGTACCCGTGCAGTTCCCAGTAGTGCTGTGGTCTGTACGGTCTCTATCCTCCCCCTAATCCCGATCTCCTCCAGTCTCTCCCTCAGCGTTTTGGGGACAGTTCCTAGTGCTCCCACTATGACCGGTACTACCCTGGTTTTCATGTTCCACATTTTCTTTAACTCCCTTGCTAGGTCCTGGTATTTTTCCCTTTTTTCAGCCTCCTTCTTTTTTACTCTATGGTCTGCAGGCACAGCCACGTCTACTATTTGGCAGGCCTTCCTTTTTTTGTCTACTATTACTAAGTCCGGCCTTCTTGCCTGGATGAGGTGGTCAGTTTGGATGTCAAAGTCCCACAGTAGTTTGTGGTTGTCATTCTCCAAAACTGCCTCTGGCTTGTGCTGATACCACTTTTCCCCATGGTTGAATCCCATTTGTTTACTTAGTTCCCAGTGTATCATCGTTGCTACTCTATCGTGTCTATGCTTATACTCCTTCTGGGCGAGTTGACTACATTCACTAGTTATGTGGTTTACTGTCTCATCTCTTTCACCGCACATGCGGCATTTGCTGTTTGCCTGTGTTCTGTCGATTTTTGCTTTTATGTAGTTTGTCCTTATGCTTTTGTTTTGGGCTGCCATGATGAGCGATTCTGTTTCTCTCTTAAGGTTCCCCTTTCGTAACCACGTCCATGATTTCTCGTCTGCTATATCTTTTATCTGTCTTTTAAACTCGCCGTACAATTTTTTCCCTTCCCACTTTTCTTTTCTAGTTTGCTGTACCGTTCCATTGCTTTCTACTTTGTTTGTTGCACTATCCCTCGCGCTCTTTATGATTTCTTCACTATTTGTTTGCACATATTTATCTAGGACTACTTTAGCTCTCTGGACACAATCTTCTATGCTGATGAGCCCCCTACCACCTTCTTTTCTCTTAACGTATAGTCTATCTGTATCATCCCCAGGGTGTAATGCTTTATGCATCGTCATAAGTTTCCTTGTTCGCCTATCCATTGATTGGAGCTCTTCCTTTGTCCATCCTAGGAATGGTCCTGTATACCTAACTACTGACACAGCCCAGGTGTTCATTCCTTTTATTAGATTTCTGCTATTTAATTTGGTTTCTAATATTTTTCTTATCCTTCTGAGGTATTCTCTCTTAATTTTCTCCTTCATCTCTTCCCGTTTTATCGTGTCACATTCAAGGACACCTAGGTACTTGTATCGGTCTTGTGCAGTCAATGCCCTAATCTTGTTGTTGTCCGGAAGTTCAATTCCCTCAGTCATTGAAATTATTATTATTATTATTATTATTATTATTATTATTATTATTATTATTATTATTATTATTACTATTTTAAATCTCACACCAGTTGCCTGGTGGTAACCGCTGGAGTTTGAGTGACAGCAAGTCTCCTCAAGTCTCCAGCCCTCCTCTCCTAGTACTCATAGGTCGCA
Organism: Thysanoteuthis rhombus; assembly: GCA_963457665.1. NCBI lineage: Eukaryota > Metazoa > Mollusca > Cephalopoda > Oegopsida > Thysanoteuthidae > Thysanoteuthis > Thysanoteuthis major. The sequence continues at coordinate 35,468,542 of OY735216.1, forward strand.
GTCATACTGCGATTAACAGTTTCACACCGGTTGCCCAGTGGTTATCGCTGAAGGCTGAGTGACAATAAGTCTCCTCAGGTCTTCAGCTAACGTCTCCTCTCTCTTTCGCATATCATGACAGAGCTACAATTCGTTGCAGTACTTATATCTCTAGTACCTTTCTCAGTATCCGTGCAGTTCCCAGTAGTGCTGTGGTCTGTACGGTCTCTATCCTCCCCCTAATCCCGATCTCCTCAAGTCTCTCCCTCAGCGTTTTGGGGAGAGTTCCTAGTGCGCCAACTATGACCGGTACTACCCTAGTTTTCATGTTCCACATTTTCCTTAACTCCCTTGCTAAGTCCTGGTATTTTTCCCTTTTTTCACCCTCCTTCTTTTTTACTCTATGGTCTGCAGGTACAGCAACGTCTACTATTTGGCAGGCCTTCCTTTTTTTTTGTCTACTATTACTAAGTCCGGCCTTCTTGCCTGGATGAGGTGGTCAGTTCGGATGTCAAAGTCCCACAGTAGTTTGTGGTTGTCATTCACCAAAACTGCCTCTGGCTTGTGCTGATACCACTTTTCCCCATGGTTGAATCCCATTTGTTTACTTAGTTCCCAGTGTATCATCGTTGCTACTCTATCGTGTCTATGCTTATACTCCTTCTGGGCGAGTTGACTACATTCACTAGTTATGTGGTTTACTGTCTCATCTCTTTCACCGCACATGCGGCATTTGCTGTTTGCCTGTGTTCTGTCGATTTTAGCTTTTATGTAGTTTGTCCTTATGCTTTTGTTTTGGGCTGCCATGATGAGCGATTCTGTTTCTCTCTTAAGGTTCCCCTTTCGTAACCACGTCCAAGATTTCTCGTCTGCTATATCATTATTATTATTATCATTATTATTATTATCATTATTATTATTATTATGGAATCTCACACCAGTTGCCTGGTGGTAACCGCTGGAGTTTGAGTGACAGCAAGTCTCCTCAAGTCTCCAGCCCTCCTCTCCTAGTACTCATAGGTCGCAGTAATTTTGCGATTTACAGTTTCACACCGGTTGCCCAGTGGTTATCGCTGAAGGCTGAGTGACAATAAGTCTCCTCAGGTCTTCAGCTAACGTCTCCTCTCTCTTTCGCATATCATGACAGAGCTACAATTCGTTGCAGTACTTATATCTCTAGCACCTTCCTCAGTACCCGTGCAGTTCCAAGTAGTGCTGTGGTCTGTACGGTCTCTATCCTCCCCCTAATCCCGATCTCCTCCAGTCTCTCCCTCAGCGTTTTGGGGACAGTTCCTAGTGCTCCCACTATGACCGGTACTACCCTGGTTTTCATGTTCCACATTTTCTTCAACTCCCTTGCTAGGTCCTGGTATTTTTCCCTTTTTTCACCCTCCTTCTTTTTTACTCTATGGTCTGCAGGCACAGCAACGTCTATTATTTGGCAGGCCTTCCTTTTTTTGTCTACTATTACTAAGTCCGGCATTCTTGCCTGGATGAGGTGGTCAGTTTGGATGTCAAAGTCCCACAGTAGTTTGTGGTTGTCATTCTCCAAAACTGCCTCTGGCTTGTGCTGATACCACTTTTCCCCATGGTTGAATCCCATTTGTTTACTTAGTTCCCAGTGTATCATCGTTGCTACTCTATCGTGTCTATGCTTATACTCCTTCTGGGCGAGTTGACTACATTCACTAGTTATGTGGTTTACTGTCTCATCTCTTTCACCGCACATGCGGCATTTGCTGTTTGTCTGAGTTCTGTCGATTTTTGCTTTTATGTAGTTTGTCCTTATGCTTTTGTTTTGGGCTGCCATGATGAGCGATTCTGTTTCTCTCTTAAGGTTTCCCTTTCGTAACCACGTCCATGATTTCTCGTCTGCTATATCTTTTATCTGTCTTTTAAACTCGCCGTACAATTTTTTCCCTTCCCACTTTTCTTTTCTAGTTTGCTGTACCGTTCCATTGCTTTCTACTTTGTTTGTTGCACTATCCCTCGCGCTCTTTATGATTTCTTCACTATTTGTTTGCACATATCTATCTAGGACTACTTTAGCTCTCTGGACACAATCTTCTATGCTGATGAGCCCCCTACCACCTTCTTTTCTCTTAACGTATAGTCTATCTGTATCATCCCTAGGGTGTAATGCTTTGTGCATCGTCATAAGTTTCCTTGTTCGCCTATCCATTGATTGGAGCTCTTCCTTTGTCCATCCTAGGAATGGTCCTGTATACCTAACTACTGACACAGCCCAGGTGTTCATTCCTTTTATTAGATTTCTGCTATTTAATTTGGTTTCTAATATTTTCCTTATCCTTCTAAGGTATTCCCTCTTAATCTTCTCCTTCATCTCTTCCCGTTTTATCGTGTCACATTCAAGGCCACCTAGGTACTTGTATCGGTCTTGTGCAGTCAATGCCCTAATCTTGTTGTTGTCCGGAAGTTCAATTCCCTCAGTCATTGAAAGCCTTCCTTTGTGCATCACCATGATTGCGCATTTTTCTATCCCAAACTCCATTCCTATGTCCTCACTATATTCCCTTACTTCGTTGAACAGAGTCTCAAGCTCTCCCCTGTTTTTCGCAAACAATTTAATATCGTCCATGTACATTAAGTGGTTGACCTTTCCTTTTGTTTTAGAGAAGTGGTATCCTTTGCTGTTTTTCAGGATTCTGTTAAGCGGTATCATTGTTAGAACAAATAATAGTGGGGACAACGAGTCCCCTTGGAAGATCCCCCTTTTTATCCCTACCTCGGCTAGTTTGTCCCCTGCGGCTGTCAAATCTACTTTCCAGTCTTTCATTGAATTACCAATGAATTTAACCACCGGTTCGCTAATTTTGAACATTCTAAGGCATTCGAGTATCCAGCTATGTGGAATCATATCGTATGCCTTTTTGTAATCTATCCATCCCATTGCGATATTCTTTCTCCTTTTCCTTACTTCTTTTAAGATCATCTGGTCTATGTAGAGTAAATCGTTTGCCCCTTTGGTTCCTATCCTACACCCTTTCTGTTCTTCTGGTAGTAGCCCCCTTCTATCCATTGACATGTATATTCTCTCTGCTATTTGCCCGGTCAGGATTTTCCACATAAGTGGTAGGCAAGTGATTGGTCTATAGTTGCTTGCTATGTTCCCCTTTCCCGGGTCTTTTTGGATGAGGGTGGTTCTGCCTTTAGTCATCCATTCTGGTGCTTTGCCTTCATTCAGACAATTTTGGAGTAGGTGAGTGAGTCTACCGTGTAACGTGGTAAATTTTTTGAACCAATACCCATGGATCCCGTCGGGACCCGGTGCTTTCCAGTTGGCTACTTTCCTAAGAGTATGTTTCAATGTGGTTTCATTCAGTACTATTGGTTCTCCCTTGTCTATTTCTCCTAGTTCTTTTCTCATGTTTCCTAACCATTGCGGTGTTACGTTATGTCTTTTTGGGTGCCCCCATATGCTATTCCAATAGTTCTTGGCCTCTGTGGCATCTGGTTTCATGTCCTGCCTTCTTTCCCCATTTAAATCTCGGTAAAACTTTTTCTCATTGTTTTGGAATGTGCGGTTTTGTGTGTATTGGGCCGTTCTTAGTCTGTATCTTTTTAGTCTTGCCTCTTTGGCTAGTCTTTTTTGGTGTAACTCTTCGACTACAGTTGCGATGCCTTTTTGCGTTACCTTGTATTTGTTATAAAGTCTTACTCGTGGTCTGTCTGTGTGTGGTGTATTTCTGAGCAGTACTTCATCTCTCTGTAGTTGGGAGATCTGCCTTTGTAACCTTCTCTCCCAGTTGGGTTTCCCTTCCCTATTATTGCTCGGGTCCCTATCTTGTGTTGTAAAGCTTTGTGCTACCATTTTCGCCCCTGCATAAATTAGGTTGTTGAGTTCTAGGAGGGTGTTTGTTTCTATGTGCTGTAAGAGGCAGTTGACCTGCTCGGTCACTTCTCCGACTTTTTTTCTGTCTTTGTCTCTTAGGGAGGGGAGTGTTGTTTTCTCTCCTCGCATGATCTCTTTCAAAGCTTGTATTTTGGTGTTCTCTTCTACCGTAGGTGCCTCGTCATCACCCTCTGATACATACCTTACTGTGGGGGTCTGATGGGGAATTATTCTAGTTTTGTTATTGGTACTAATTGTGCTGGGGGGGCATTCTTCAGATGAGTCACCTGAACCTCTCTCTACATTAATGCGAATCTCTAGTAGTTCAGTCTCAGACAGCCATTTCTTCTTTTGAATTTGCTTTGCTTGGTCAGCAAGGCGTTGGTTCGATACTTCCACATCAGATTTTTCCCTCCATATTCGGAGCATACGCTCCCTATAAGATCGCACTGAAGGCTTGCTTTTAAAGTAACAATACATAACTAGTCTATTCTCCTCCCTTGTCCATCTCTTCCTCTTGTTTTTTTATAGCAGTCACTCCCTGAGGACCGCGCCTTCCCTGGGTGTCGTTAGTGGTATATGAGTCTTGGCCAACAGTAGCTATGTGACGACTGTGTCCCTCCTGAAGGCCATTAAGGGTACACGAGCCGGAGTTTTGGCCAGCAGTCACAGGATGACGACCGGGTCCCTCCTGGTGGCTAACAAGGGAACACCTGCCGGTTACGACACACAAATCTTGAATTTGTGCCCCGTTTTTTGCGGTAAAATGGTTTGGTTGTACTGTCATGATAGGGGTTTTTGGTTCTTTGAGGTAGCGCCAGACCTTGGTGGGTTGGTTAAGACCGATGTGGTTCAGAAATAACCGAAGAGCCCCACCAGCTCTTTTTGGTTCTTTTAAGGTAGCACCGGACCTTGGTGGGTTCGTTGAGGGCAATGAGCTCAGTGGCATTCTCAGAGTTCCACCAGTTCTTACAATCCATGGTACGACCTTACATGGATAGGCCATTCTGCTGCACAGATATATCTATTTGGTGGTATGACCATCCCCTCCTAAATTCAGGCCTAAAAATTAGCACTAAGCTTCGTCTGGGTGAAATTAACAACCTTGGAGATCATACGTCTCCCTTAAATCTTTTAAGTCTTGACTTAGTATAAGTCTCGCAATCTGTGTTCTTGTCCCACGGTGGATTTCCCCCTGCTAGCCTCTATCTACTGAGGGGTCCTAACGGTCAGTGGTTGACAGACTCCATTCATTCATACTCGGGGGAGGGGTAGCTAGGCATTACTTTCCCATAAGGCACCTCTTATCTCGGTGGGGGGGGTGGAGAATTATTAATTTTAAACTATAAATTATAAATTTAATTCCACTTACCAAGAAACAACAGACCACTCTCTCAACTTTTTTTTTTTGTCTTTTTCATTAGGCAGAAAATGGCAGTGGGCAATTCATCGAGGTGAAAACTTATCGGAATCGCAAAGAAAACCATCTCAGAAGTAGAAATATCAATATGTCAAGAATAATCATTCTTAAAGCCTAAAGTAAAATATCTTTTGAACCTTCGAAAATCATCACAGGGCTCATTCAGGGGAGAGGCCTGTGGTCCAAATGTTACAACTACCACTTATAATTATAATTAAAATTATTATCATTATTATTATTATCATTATTGAGACAATATACATATAAGAGTTTAGTCTGAGTTAGTTTTCAAAGTCAATCACCAGAAATCATTCAAAGAAAGAAAAGAAATTTACCTCTTTGCCATAAGGTTAAAATGCTGCTTCTACCCTCTGTCTCGCAATCTGTGTTCTTGTCCCACGGTGGATTTCCCCCTGCTAGCCTCTATCTACTGAGGGGTCCTAACGGTCAGTGGTGGACAGACTCCATTCATTCATACTCGGGGGAGGGGTAGCTAGGCATTACTTTCCCATAAGGCACCTCTTATCTCGGTGGGGGGGGTGGAGAATTATTAATTTTAAACTATAAATTATAAATTTAATTCCACTTACCAAGAAACAACAGACCACTCTCTCAACTTTTTTTTTTTGTCTTTTTCATTAGGCAGAAAATGGCAGTGGGCAATTCATCGAGGTGAAAACTTATCGGAATCGCAAAGAAATCCATCTCAGAAGTAGAAATATCAATATGTCAAGAATAATCATTCTTAAAGCCTAAAGTAAAATATCTTTTGAACCTTCGAAAATCATCAAAATATCAAGAATAATCACTCAAAGCGTAAAGTAAAATATCTTTTGAACCTTCGAAAATCATCAAAATATCAAGAATAATCACTCAAAGCCTAAAGTAAAATATCTTTTGAACCTTCGAAAATCATCAAAATATCAAGAATAATCACTCAAAGCCTAAAGTAAAATATCTTTTGAACCTTCGAAAATCATCAAAATATCAAGAATAATCACTCAAAGCCTAAAGTAAAATATCTTTTAAACCTCCGAAAATCATCACAGGGCTCATTCAGGGGAGAGGCCTGTGGTCCAAATGTTACAACTACCACTTATAATTATAATTAAAATTATTATCATTATTATTATTATCATTATTGAGACAATATACATATAAGAGTTTAGTCTGAGTTAGTTTTCAAAGTCAATCACCAGAAATCATTCAAAGAAAGAAAAGAAATTTACCTCTTTGCCATAAGGTTAAAATGCTGCTTCTACCCTCTGTCTCGCAATCTGTGTTCTTGTCCCACGGTGGATTTCCCCCTGCTAGCCTCTATCTACTGAGGGGTCCTAACGGTCAGTGGTTGACAGACTCCATTCATTCATACTCGGGGGAGGGGTAGCTAGGCATTACTTTCCCATAAGGCACCTCTTATCTCGGTGGGGGGGGTGGAGAATTATTAATTTTAAACTATAAATTATAAATTTAATTCCACTTACCAAGAAACAACAGACCACTCTCTCAACTTTTTTTTTTTGTCTTTTTCATTAGGCAGAAAATGGCAGTGGGCAATTCATCGAGGTGAAAACTTATCGGAATCGCAAAGAAAACCATCTCAGAAGTAGAAATATCAATATGTCAAGAATAATCATTCTTAAAGCCTAAAGTAAAATATCTTTCGAACCTTCGAAAATCATCAAAATATCAAGAATAATCACTCAAAGCGTAAAGTAAAATATCTTTTGAACCTTCGAAAATCATCAAAATATCAAGAATAATCACTCAAAGCCTAAAGTAAAATATCTTTTGAACCTTCGAAAATCATCAAAATATCAAGAATAATCACTCAAAGCCTAAAGTAAAATATCTTTTGAACCTTCGAAAATCAAAATATCAAGAATAATCACTCAAAGCCTAAAGTAAAATATCTTTTAAACCTCCGAAAATCATCACAGGGCTCATTCAGGGGAGAGGCCTGTGGTCCAAATGTTACAACTACCGCTTATAATTATAATTAAAATTATTATCATTATTATTATTATCATTATTGAGACAATATACATATAAGAGTTTAGTCTGAGTTAGTTTTCAAAGTCAATCACCAGAAATCATTCAAAGAAAGAAAAGAAATTTACCTCTTTGCCATAAGGTTAAAATGCTGCTTCTACCCTCTGTCTCGCAATCTGTGTTCTTGTCCCACGGTGGATTTCCCCCTGCTAGCCTCTATCTACTGAGGGGTCCTAACGGTCAGTGGTGGACAGACTCCATTCATTCATACTCGGGGGAGGGGTAGCTAGGCATTACTTTCCCATAAGGCACCTCTTATCTCGGTGGGGGGGGTGGAGAATTATTAATTTTAAACTATAAATTATAAATTTAATTCCACTTACCAAGAAACAACAGACCACTCTCTCAACTTTTTTTTTTTTGTCTTTTTCATTAGGCAGAAAATGGCAGTGGGCAATTCATCGAGGTGAAAACTTATCGGAATCGCAAAGAAAACCATCTCAGAAGTAGAAATATCAATATGTCAAGAATAATCATTCTTAAAGCCTAAAGTAAAATATCTTTTGAACCTTCGAAAATCATCACAGGGCTCATTCAGGGGAGAGGCCTGTGGTCCAAATGTTACAACTACCACTTATAATTATAATTAAAATTATTATCATTATTATTATTATCATTATTGAGACAATATACATATAAGAGTTTAGTCTGAGTTAGTTTTCAAAGTCAATCACCAGAAATCATTCAAAGAAAGAAAAGAAATTTACCTCTTTGCCATAAGGTTAAAATGCTGCTTCTACCCTCTGTCTCGCAATCTGTGTTCTTGTCCCACGGTGGATTTCCCCCTGCTAGCCTCTATCTACTGAGGGGTCCTAACGGTCAGTGGTGGACAGACTCCATTCATTCATACTCGGGGGAGGGGTAGCTAGGCATTACTTTCCCATAAGGCACCTCTTATCTCGGTGGGGGGGGTGGAGAATTATTAATTTTAAACTATAAATTATAAATTTAATTCCACTTACCAAGAAACAACAGACCACTCTCTCAACTTTTTTTTTTTGTCTTTTTCATTAGGCAGAAAATGGCAGTGGGCAATTCATCGAGGTGAAAACTTATCGGAATCGCAAAGAAAACCATCTCAGAAGTAGAAATATCAATATGTCAAGAATAATCATTCTTAAAGCCTGAAGTAAAATATCTTTTGAACCTTCGAAAATCATCACAGGGCTCATTCAGGGGAGAGGCCTGTGGTCCAAATGTTACAACTACCACTTATAATTATAATTAAAATTATTATCATTATTATTATTATCATTATTGAGACAATATACATATAAGAGTTTAGTCTGAGTTAGTTTTCAAAGTCAATCACCAGAAATCATTCAAAGAAAGAAAAGAAATTTACCTCTTTGCCATAAGGTTAAAATGCTGCTTCTACCCTCTGTCTCGCAATCTGTGTTCTTGTCCCACGGTGGATTTCCCCCTGCTAGCCTCTATCTACTGAGGGGTCCTAACGGTCAGTGGTGGACAGACTCCATTCATTCATACTCGGGGGAGGGGTAGCTAGGCATTACTTTCCCATAAGGCACCTCTTATCTCGGTGGGGGGGGTGGAGAATTATTAATTTTAAACTATAAATTATAAATTTAATTCCACTTACCAAGAAACAACAGACCACTCTCTCAACTTTTTTTTTTTTTGTCTTTTTCATTAGGCAGAAAATGGCAGTGGGCAATTCATCGAGGTGAAAACTTATCGGAATCGCAAAGAAATCCATCTCAGAAGTAGAAATATCAATATGTCAAGAATAATCATTCTTAAAGCCTAAAGTAAAATATCTTTTGAACCTTCGAAAATCATCAAAATATCAAGAATAATCACTCAAAGCGTAAAGTAAAATATCTTTTGAACCTTCGAAAATCATCAAAATATCAAGAATAATCACTCAAAGCGTAAAGTAAAATATCTTTTGAACCTTCGAAAATCATCAAAATATCAAGAATAATCACTCAAAGCCTAAAGTAAAATATCTTTTGAACCTTCGAAAATCATCAAAATATCAAGAATAATCACTCAAAGCCTAAAGTAAAATATCTTTTGAACCTTCGAAAATCATCAAAATATCAAGAATAATCACTCAAAGCCTAAAGTAAAATATCTTTTGAACCTTCGAAAATCAAAATATCAAGAATAATCACTCAAAGCCTAAAGTAAAATATCTTTTAAACCTCCGAAAATCATCACAGGGCTCATTCAGGGGAGAGGCCTGTGGTCCAAATGTTACAACTACCACTTATAATTATAATTAAAATTATTATCATTATTATTATTATCATTATTGAGACAATATACATATAAGAGTTTAGTCTGAGTTAGTTTTCAAAGTCAATCACCAGAAATCATTCAAAGAAAGAAAAGAAATTTACCTCTTTGCCATAAGGTTAAAATGCTGCTTCTACCCTCTGTCTCGCAATCTGTGTTCTTGTCCCACGGTGGATTTCCCCCTGCTAGCCTCTATCTACTGAGGGGTCCTAACGGTCAGTGGTGGACAGACTCCATTCATTCATACTCGGGGGAGGGGTAGCTAGGCATTACTTTCCCATAAGGCACCTCTTATCTCGGTGGGGGGGGGGTGGAGAATTATTAATTTTAAACTATAAATTATAAATTTAATTCCACTTACCAAGAAACAACAGACCACTCTCTCAACTTTTTTTTTTTGTCTTTTTCATTAGGCAGAAAATGGCAGTGGGCAATTCATCGAGGTGAAAACTTATCGGAATCGCAAAGAAAACCATCTCAGAAGTAGAAATATCAATATGTCAAGAATAATCATTCTTAAAGCCTAAAGTAAAATATCTTTTGAACCTTCGAAAATCATCACAGGGCTCATTCAGGGGAGAGGCCTGTGGTCCAAATGTTACAACTACCACTTATAATTATAATTAAAATTATTATCATTATTATTATTATCATTATTGAGACAATATACATATAAGAGTTTAGTCTGAGTTAGTTTTCAAAGTCAATCACCAGAAATCATTCAAAGAAAGAAAAGAAATTTACCTCTTTGCCATAAGGTTAAAATGCTGCTTCTACCCTCTGTCTCGCAATCTGTGTTCTTGTCCCACGGTGGATTTCCCCCTGCTAGCCTCTATCTACTGAGGGGTCCTAACGGTCAGTGGTGGACAGACTCCATTCATTCATACTCGGGGGAGGGGTAGCTAGGCATTACTTTCCCATAAGGCACCTCTTATCTCGGTGGGGGGGGTGGAGAATTATTAATTTTAAACTATAAATTATAAATTTAATTCCACTTACCAAGAAACAACAGACCACTCTCTCAACTTTTTTTTTTTGTCTTTTTCATTAGGCAGAAAATGGCAGTGGGCAATTCATCGAGGTGAAAACTTATCGGAATCGCAAAGAAATCCATCTCAGAAGTAGAAATATCAATATGTCAAGAATAATCATTCTTAAAGCCTAAAGTAAAATATCTTTTGAACCTTCGAAAATCATCAAAATATCAAGAATAATCACTCAAAGCGTTAAGTAAAATATCTTTTGAACCTTCGAAAATCATCAAAATATCAAGAATAATCACTCAAAGCCTAAAGTAAAATATCTTTTGAACCTTCGAAAATCATCAAAATATCAAGAATAATCACTCAAAGCCTAAAGTAAAATATCTTTTGAACCTTCGAAAATCATCAAAATATCAAGAATAATCACTCAAAGCCTAAAGTAAAATATCTTTTAAACCTCCGAAAATCATCACAGGGCTCATTCAGGGGAGAGGCCTGTGGTCCAAATGTTACAACTACCACTTATAATTATAATTAAAATTATTATCATTATTATTATTATCATTATTGAGACAATATACATATAAGAGTTTAGTCTGAGTTAGTTTTCAAAGTCAATCACCAGAAATCATTCAAAGAAAGAAAAGAAATTTACCTCTTTGCCATAAGGTTAAAATGCTGCTTCTACCCTCTGTCTCGCAATCTGTGTTCTTGTCCCACGGTGGATTTCCCCCTGCTAGCCTCTATCTACTGAGGGGTCCTAACGGTCAGTGGTGGACAGACTCCATTCATTCATACTCGGGGGAGGGGTAGCTAGGCATTACTTTCCCATAAGGCACCTCTTATCTCGGTGGGGGGGGTGGAGAATTATTAATTTTAAACTATAAATTATAAATTTAATTCCACTTACCAAGAAACAACAGACCACTCTCTCAACTTTTTTTTTTTGTCTTTTTCATTAGGCAGAAAATGGCAGTGGGCAATTCATCGAGGTGAAAACTTATCGGAATCGCAAAGAAAACCATCTCAGAAGTAGAAATATCAATATGTCAAGAATAATCATTCTTAAAGCCTAAAGTAAAATATCTTTTGAACCTTCGAAAATCATCACAGGGCTCATTCAGGGGAGAGGCCTGTGGTCCAAATGTTACAACTACCACTTATAATTATAATTAAAATTATTATCATTATTATTATTATCATTATTGAGACAATATACATATAAGAGTTTAGTCTGAGTTAGTTTTCAAAGTCAATCACCAGAAATCATTCAAAGAAAGAAAAGAAATTTACCTCTTTGCCATAAGGTTAAAATGCTGCTTCTACCCTCTGTCTCGCAATCTGTGTTCTTGTCCCACGGTGGATTTCCCCCTGCTAGCCTCTATCTACTGAGGGGTCCTAACGGTCAGTGGTGGACAGACTCCATTCATTCATACTCGGGGGAGGGGTAGCTAGGCATTACTTTCCCATAAGGCACCTCTTATCTCGGTGGGGGGGGTGGAGAATTATTAATTTTAAACTATAAATTATAAATTTAATTCCACTTACCAAGAAACAACAGACCACTCTCTCAACTTTTTTTTTTTGTCTTTTTCATTAGGCAGAAAATGGCAGTGGGCAATTCATCGAGGTGAAAACTTATCGGAATCGCAAAGAAATCCATCTCAGAAGTAGAAATATCAATATGTCAAGAATAATCATTCTTAAAGCCTAAAGTAAAATATCTTTTGAACCTTCGAAAATCATCAAAATATCAAGAATAATCACTCAAAGCGTAAAGTAAAATATCTTTTGAACCTTCGAAAATCATCAAAATATCAAGAATAATCACTCAAAGCCTAAAGTAAAATATCTTTTGAACCTTCGAAAATCATCAAAATATCAAGAATAATCACTCAAAGCCTAAAGTAAAATATCTTTTGAACCTTCGAAAATCATCAAAATATCAAGAATAATCACTCAAAGCCTAAAGTAAAATATCTTTTAAACCTCCGAAAATCATCACAGGGCTCATTCAGGGGAGAGGCCTGTGGTCCAAATGTTACAACTACCACTTATAATTATAATTAAAATTATTATCATTATTATTATTATCATTATTGAGACAATATACATATAAGAGTTTAGTCTGAGTTAGTTTTCAAAGTCAATCACCAGAAATCATTCAAAGAAAGAAAAGAAATTTACCTCTTTGCCATAAGGTTAAAATGCTGCTTCTACCCTCTGTCTCGCAATCTGTGTTCTTGTCCCACGGTGGATTTCCCCCTGCTAGCCTCTATCTACTGAGGGGTCCTAACGGTCAGTGGTGGACAGACTCCATTCATTCATACTCGGGGGAGGGGTAGCTAGGCATTACTTTCCCATAAGGCACCTCTTATCTCGGTGGGGGGGGTGGAGAATTATTAATTTTAAACTATAAATTATAAATTTAATTCCACTTACCAAGAAACAACAGACCACTCTCTCAACTTTTTTTTTTTTGTCTTTTTCATTAGGCAGAAAATGGCAGTGGGCAATTCATCGAGGTGAAAACTTATCGGAATCGCAAAGAAAACCATCTCAGAAGTAGAAATATCAATATGTCAAGAATAATCATTCTTAAAGCCTAAAGTAAAATATCTTTCGAACCTTCGAAAATCATCAAAATATCAAGAATAATCACTCAAAGCGTAAAGTAAAATATCTTTTGAACCTTCGAAAATCATCAAAATATCAAGAATAATCACTCAAAGCCTAAAGTAAAATATCTTTTGAACCTTCGAAAATCATCAAAATATCAAGAATAATCACTCAAAGCCTAAAGTAAAATATCTTTTGAACCTTCGAAAATCATCAAAATATCAAGAATAATCACTCAAAGCCTAAAGTAAAATATCTTTTGAACCTTCGAAAATCAAAATATCAAGAATAATCACTCAAAGCCTAAAGTAAAATATCTTTTAAACCTCCGAAAATCATCACAGGGCTCATTCAGGGGAGAGGCCTGTGGTCCAAATGTTACAACTACCACTTATAATTATAATTAAAATTATTATCATTATTATTATTATCATTATTGAGACAATATACATATAAGAGTTTAGTCTGAGTTAGTTTTCAAAGTCAATCACCAGAAATCATTCAAAGAAAGAAAAGAAATTTACCTCTTTGCCATAAGGTTAAAATGCTGCTTCTACCCTCTGTCTCGCAATCTGTGTTCTTGTCCCACGGTGGATTTCCCCCTGCTAGCCTCTATCTACTGAGGGGTCCTAACGGTCAGTGGTGGACAGACTCCATTCATTCATACTCGGGGGAGGGGTAGCTAGGCATTACTTTCCCATAAGGCACCTCTTATCTCGGTGGGGGGGGGGGTGGAGAATTATTAATTTTAAACTATAAATTATAAATTTAATTCCACTTACCAAGAAACAACAGACCACTCTCTCAACTTTTTTTTTTTGTCTTTTTCATTAGGCAGAAAATGGCAGTGGGCAATTCATCGAGGTGAAAACTTATCGGAATCGCAAAGAAAACCATCTCAGAAGTAGAAATATCAATATGTCAAGAATAATCATTCTTAAAGCCTAAAGTAAAATATCTTTTGAACCTTCGAAAATCATCACAGGGCTCATTCAGGGGAGAGGCCTGTGGTCCAAATGTTACAACTACCACTTATAATTATAATTAAAATTATTATCATTATTATTATTATCATTATTGAGACAATATACATATAAGAGTTTAGTCTGAGTTAGTTTTCAAAGTCAATCACCAGAAATCATTCAAAGAAAGAAAAGAAATTTACCTCTTTGCCATAAGGTTAAAATGCTGCTTCTACCCTCTGTCTCGCAATCTGTGTTCTTGTCCCACGGTGGATTTCCCCCTGCTAGCCTCTATCTACTGAGGGGTCCTAACGGTCAGTGGTGGACAGACTCCATTCATTCATACTCGGGGGAGGGGTAGCTAGGCATTACTTTCCCATAAGGCACCTCTTATCTCGGTGGGGGGGGTGGAGAATTATTAATTTTAAACTATAAATTATAAATTTAATTCCACTTACCAAGAAACAACAGACCACTCTCTCAACTTTTTTTTTTTGTCTTTTTCATTAGGCAGAAAATGGCAGTGGGCAATTCATCGAGGTGAAAACTTATCGGAATCGCAAAGAAATCCATCTCAGAAGTAGAAATATCAATATGTCAAGAATAATCATTCTTAAAGCCTAAAGTAAAATATCTTTTGAACCTTCGAAAATCATCAAAATATCAAGAATAATCACTCAAAGCGTAAAGTAAAATATCTTTTGAACCTTCGAAAATCATCAAAATATCAAGAATAATCACTCAAAGCCTAAAGTAAAATATCTTTTGAACCTTCGAAAATCATCAAAATATCAAGAATAATCACTCAAAGCCTAAAGTAAAATATCTTTTGAACCTTCGAAAATCATCAAAATATCAAGAATAATCACTCAAAGCCTAAAGTAAAATATCTTTTAAACCTCCGAAAATCATCACAGGGCTCATTCAGGGGAGAGGCCTGTGGTCCAAATGTTACAACTACCACTTATAATTATAATTAAAATTATTATCATTATTATTATTATCATTATTGAGACAATATACATATAAGAGTTTAGTCTGAGTTAGTTTTCAAAGTCAATCACCAGAAATCATTCAAAGAAAGAAAAGAAATTTACCTCTTTGCCATAAGGTTAAAATGCTGCTTCTACCCTCTGTCTCGCAATCTGTGTTCTTGTCCCACGGTGGATTTCCCCCTGCTAGCCTCTATCTACTGAGGGGTCCTAACGGTCAGTGGTTGACAGACTCCATTCATTCATACTCGGGGGAGGGGTAGCTAGGCATTACTTTCCCATAAGGCACCTCTTATCTCGGTGGGGGGGGTGGAGAATTATTAATTTTAAACTATAAATTATAAATTTAATTCCACTTACCAAGAAACAACAGACCACTCTCTCAACTTTTTTTTTTTGTCTTTTTCATTAGGCAGAAAATGGCAGTGGGCAATTCATCGAGGTGAAAACTTATCGGAATCGCAAAGAAAACCATCTCAGAAGTAGAAATATCAATATGTCAAGAATAATCATTCTTAAAGCCTAAAGTAAAATATCTTTCGAACCTTCGAAAATCATCAAAATATCAAGAATAATCACTCAAAGCGTAAAGTAAAATATCTTTTGAACCTTCGAAAATCATCAAAATATCAAGAATAATCACTCAAAGCCTAAAGTAAAATATCTTTTGAACCTTCGAAAATCATCAAAATATCAAGAATAATCACTCAAAGCCTAAAGTAAAATATCTTTTGAACCTTCGAAAATCAAAATATCAAGAATAATCACTCAAAGCCTAAAGTAAAATATCTTTTAAACCTCCGAAAATCATCACAGGGCTCATTCAGGGGAGAGGCCTGTGGTCCAAATGTTACAACTACCGCTTATAATTATAATTAAAATTATTATCATTATTATTATTATCATTATTGAGACAATATACATATAAGAGTTTAGTCTGAGTTAGTTTTCAAAGTCAATCACCAGAAATCATTCAAAGAAAGAAAAGAAATTTACCTCTTTGCCATAAGGTTAAAATGCTGCTTCTACCCTCTGTCTCGCAATCTGTGTTCTTGTCCCACGGTGGATTTCCCCCTGCTAGCCTCTATCTACTGAGGGGTCCTAACGGTCAGTGGTGGACAGACTCCATTCATTCATACTCGGGGGAGGGGTAGCTAGGCATTACTTTCCCATAAGGCACCTCTTATCTCGGTGGGGGGGGTGGAGAATTATTAATTTTAAACTATAAATTATAAATTTAATTCCACTTACCAAGAAACAACAGACCACTCTCTCAACTTTTTTTTTTTTTTTTTTTTTTTTTTTTTGTCTTTTTCATTAGGCAGAAAATGGCAGTGGGCAATTCATCGAGGTGAAAACTTATCGGAATCGCAAAGAAAACCATCTCAGAAGTAGAAATATCAATATGTCAAGAATAATCATTCTTAAAGCCTAAAGTAAAATATCTTTTGAACCTTCGAAAATCATCACAGGGCTCATTCAGGGGAGAGGCCTGTGGTCCAAATGTTACAACTACCACTTATAATTATAATTAAAATTATTATCATTATTATTATTATCATTATTGAGACAATATACATATAAGAGTTTAGTCTGAGTTAGTTTTCAAAGTCAATCACCAGAAATCATTCAAAGAAAGAAAAGAAATTTACCTCTTTGCCATAAGGTTAAAATGCTGCTTCTACCCTCTGTCTCGCAATCTGTGTTCTTGTCCCACGGTGGATTTCCCCCTGCTAGCCTCTATCTACTGAGGGGTCCTAACGGTCAGTGGTGGACAGACTCCATTCATTCATACTCGGGGGAGGGGTAGCTAGGCATTACTTTCCCATAAGGCACCTCTTATCTCGGTGGGGGGGGTGGAGAATTATTAATTTTAAACTATAAATTATAAATTTAATTCCACTTACCAAGAAACAACAGACCACTCTCTCAACTTTTTTTTTTTGTCTTTTTCATTAGGCAGAAAATGGCAGTGGGCAATTCATCGAGGTGAAAACTTATCGGAATCGCAAAGAAATCCATCTCAGAAGTAGAAATATCAATATGTCAAGAATAATCATTCTTAAAGCCTAAAGTAAAATATCTTTTGAACCTTCGAAAATCAAAATATCAAGAATAATCACTCAAAGCGTAAAGTAAAATATCTTTTGAACCTTCGAAAATCATCAAAATATCAAGAATAATCACTCAAAGCCTAAAGTAAAATATCTTTTGAACCTTCGAAAATCATCAAAATATCAAGAATAATCACTCAAAGCCTAAAGTAAAATATCTTTTGAACCTTCGAAAATCATCAAAATATCAAGAATAATCACTCAAAGCCTAAAGTAAAATATCTTTTAAACCTCCGAAAATTATCACAGGGCTCATTCAGGGGAGAGGCCTGTGGTCCAAATGTTACAACTACCACTTATAATTATAATTAAAATTATTATCATTATTATTATTATCATTATTGAGACACAATCTCACACCAGTTGCCTGGTGGTAACAGCTGGAGTTTGAGTGACAGCAAGTCTCCTCAAGTCTCCAGCCCTCCTCTCCTAGTACTCATAGGTTGCATTATTATTATTAATATTATTATTATTATCATTATTATTATTATTATTATTATTATTATTATTATTATTATTATTATTATTATTATTATTATTATTATTATTATCATCATCATTATTATTATTATTATTATAATTATTATAATAATAATAATAATAATAATAATAATAATAATAATAATAATAATAATAATAATAATAATAATAATAATAATAATAATAATAATTATAATAATAATAATAATAATATTTAAAACCTTTGGTTTTTGTGCTAATCTTTTTCATCAACTAGACTATCAATTATAAGTCCCAGATCTGAGAACATCTTTATTTGTGTTTGCAAGTTGAACATTTGAGCAAATAAAACAATGAAAATTGTTCTGGACATCGAATGGCTTTGTGTGACGTGCTTCAGCTAAACTGCAAATCATCTGATCTGGAATCATGTGAGGTTGGATGGGAAAAAATATGAAAAGTAGAGGAAGTGGGGAACCAAAGGCATTGTTCAGCTTTTGGAATTCGATAAAATCGATATGCAACATTTGTGGCCAGGTAAAGTGAAGAAGAAGAAGAAGAAGAAGAAGAAGAAGAAGAAGAAGAAGAAGAAGAAGAAGAAGAAGAAGAGGATGGAGGAAAGGATCAACGGCAGATAGGAACGGGAGAGAATGTAGAAGAAAGAAAAGGAAGGGCCAGCGTAGGAAAAAAAAGATAAGTAATAGAAAAAGTTAAAATAGAAAAAAAAGAAGAAAAATATGGTCAAATTCAAAAAAGAACCGAATAGGTGAAAGGGTTTTAAGAAGAAGATCAGCTTAACGAAAAAATAGGAAAGAATCAGGTGAATTAGTTCGAGTGGAGTAAATACTGAATCATAAATGAAGTTGAATGGAAAAGAATAACAAACAGAATTGTGTCGCGAACAATGTCTTCTAGAAGTACGCCGTGCTGGGGTGGAACAATTTTGAAAATTAACGCCGTTCGATG
The DNA here is from genome assembly GCA_963457665.1 of Thysanoteuthis rhombus. Taxonomy (NCBI): domain Eukaryota; kingdom Metazoa; phylum Mollusca; class Cephalopoda; order Oegopsida; family Thysanoteuthidae; genus Thysanoteuthis; species Thysanoteuthis major. Next base: position 35,487,203 of record OY735216.1, read on the forward strand.
ATTACTGATCAGCTATCATCCTCCGTACACTGTAAAACTCCTCATAAGATTCTTTCCGCTGCATTGTATTTCCTGAACTTGGGTGAGGGGGCATTGCTGTATCAAGCATTCGAAGTGCCCTTCGGTGGATTAAAGGGGCCTGAAGTGGACTAACAGGCCCCGAGAAAAGCATGACCTCAAACTATTGTTCGCTTACGGTATTTGTTCAACCGCAGTCGTCGTTTACACCCGATGTGACGTATGATCGAACGAAAATTGGAAACACATTTTTTGTTGCCTGAAGCCCCGATTGATAACAGTGGAATAGCACGATTGTCTTCGTTCAATGATAGCTGAGGGTTGTCAAGGTTCTATGCTGGACTGTTTTCCAAGAGTCTTTCAACTCATTTCTGTAATTCTCGAACTGCTGAAACTAGTACAGAGTGCCAGGATGAAATTGGCCAAAATACAGGAGCTCCTTTTCGTGTGACATAAGTTGTGAAACTCCCAATCCAAGTGATTGCCGATGAAAAAGTGGCAGAGGCACCTGATACTTTGCCTACCTGAAATGATATCCGTGTGAAATTGTTATGATACTTCTCATGTGGAATTCGAACAAAGTCTGCATACACAAGCATGATGTTACCACGGATCTTATTGCCAATACTCAGATGTTATTAGAAACAAAACGACGTGATTTCTGCAGTAAATAAACAGCAACAAAAAAAAAAGCAATTTGATATCAGGCATTGTTTCATTTGTTCGTATTCCTTATTTGATTTTACGAATAATGCGATAATGAAGAGTTTGTCTTGGAATATTTTGGTAGTGTTTTTAGTGCTTGCATAAGCAATAATAGAATTGCTTCAGCAAATTTGTCCAAAAATACTACATTCTTATAAATGCAGTTAATTGACCGAATTAGAAGAAGGCAACATTTTCATTTATTATTGATATATTCTCCGGAATCGCTTGTAAACAGGTTGTTTTCACAAATAAGTCCCTCTTTCTCTCACTCTCACACACATACACACACAAACACGCATATATATATATATATATATATATATATATATATATATATATATATATATATATATATATATATATATATATATATATATATAACCTTGGAAAAGACAAAAATCAATATGTATGTATATATACATAGTTTTTAGAAGGGGTCCAATTCATGATGTCACTCTAATGCCAATTGGAACCTACTTTCCTCTTCATATTCATAACTTATATATATAGATAATTCAAATAGGTGGGAAGGCATCAACAGTGAAAGGAGATTTTTTCCCTCTGAAATGGGTGGAGAGACATAGGATAATTTTTTTCTCTCCTTTGTGGTGTCAGAATCTAACAGAAGCTCTTCCCCATCCTAGGAAATCTGGAAGAGGGACCTCCTGTTAAGTGGTCAAAAGTGAAAGGAAGCTTTTCCCATCTTTTGAGTGGTCAAATAAAATAGACATCTCCACCGAGTAAAGTGTCAAATGTGACAGTTAACTTTTCCCACTAAAGGTGACGAAAGTAAAGTGGTACTCTCTCTCACTTCAAGGTGTCAAGAGAAATCGGAAGATCTTTCCCCATCTAGAGCGAATTGATATTGAAGTAAAAAGTCTTGGGAAAAAACATTTTAACATTGTAGAGGGATAGCCCTATCATTTGACTGTATGCAAAACATTCAAAACATAGTTTCAAATAATTTTTGACGATTGATGACTCATCCACTAAACTTTTACGAGGCTAAATCGGGCGGATATGACAACAGGATGTCCAGTTTTTCCAAGTGTATGCTTACCTAGGAAATCACTTTACATAATCTTTGATTTGATCATCATACAATACGATGCTATCTGAGGTACGAGCTCTGACCAATGATATTCAATCATTTTTTAGGATACTGTGCACGTATTTCAGCAACAAAAATGGAGATGGCCAGGCTTCCAGGCGACAAGGAGTAACAGTAGATGCAGCCAAAGGCTCACAAATTGGTGTCCATGCAACAGTAAACTCTGCAGAATACTAACCACGAGATGAAGAGACGAGGTAGAAATGTTTGTCAGTAAGACTAGATGAATATAAATGCAATCATGCTTGTCATGGAAGGAAATAGGAAAGCTCTTTGTATAGCAGAAGACTTATAACAGCTGATGATGATTTCCCTATATATAATATTGTAAAAGACAAAAAAACCCATAAAACTCGATGCGGTATTTCGATAGATTTACAGTACCTGACTGCTTCATTTGATTGTCTTCTAAGTGACTTTGAAGGAGTTGTTGTAGATGTTGTTGTGTATTTTATTATGGGTCATAATGAGTGTTTTTTAAATCATTATATTAATTCATTGGAAAGTTGTGTTAATGAGTGGTTAAAAAGGTTCAAGTTAAAATTTTCATTTTTGCCTACATTTCAATTTCATTTCGTTGGTTCAGAATGTTCTTTCTTCCTTCGAAATTTTGTATACTTAGTTTCTATTCTAGGCACAAAAAACATTTGTCTTTGAAATTTTATGGAGGTCTGGAGTTACTTGTATCTTTTACTATATTGTCTCTATCAAAATCTACCTCTATCACTCCAAGAAGATTGTTTTGGTATATTGCATATAGATTTTAATAAATCATATTTCATGTTTTCAAGCATAAATTAAAGTTTGTATTGTAATGGAATTTAATATGTTGTGTTTTTAGTATGAACGAGAGGTGTGGAGACAAAATATTGCAGAGGCCCTCTACGGGGATGAGAAGTCGTAGCGAATATTGCAATAGGTGAGCGTTTATCCTAATATCTTGTTATGTTTCTGGGATCAAGGAAGAGCAGGCCTCTTAACTACACCAGCGCTATGCCAAATCGGGTATCATTTTTTCAATTCACTCTTAAATTCGAAAAATCGAAAAAAAATCTCTATTGGCAACACTGGATATTAAAACATTGTTTCAATCGAATGTACGACTATTAATAAATGAATAAAGGACACAGACACACAAAAAAAAACATTTAAATTGGCAACCCTGTGTCTACTGTTTGTACCGGTTTTGGTAAGGATGCTGTTTCATAATCTCAATTTTCGCACGGATTGCAAATGCTTCAAGCCTTTTGGCAAGTTCCTACAACGCGATATTTTATGCAGTACAATTGTAGATCCAAAGTATGCATGGTAAATATCAGTAATATTTCGTGAAGAAAAGGGTTTAATCCAAACTCAGTGCTGCTTTGCTTGGCATAAAGTTTTGTTAGAGTCTGCTGAGAAAGGTAAGATCGACTTCTTGGAAAAAATCGATCTATATGCAGATTAGATCCGTTTCAGATCTTATTAGAGATCAGTTCAAAAGTAAATGAAGTAAATTAATACTCATCTTGGTTCTGGAATCTGTTACTCAGGGTGTGTAATTATTCAATCCACCATCTACGGTGTCATTTTTTATTAGCTGAGCCAGGAAAGATACAACCCAAGACGGAAAACTACAAGTACAGCTGATGATACTCTACGAACGCGCACCAGCATACAACAACAGACACAAACACCCCCCCCACACACACACATATATATATATATATATATATATATATATATATATATATATATATATATATATATATATATAGTGTTTAATGTTCATTTAACAGTCATTTAGCACTGAATAGCAGTTGACTGAATATCTTGCGATGAATATCCTTGTTTGTCCATCGGAGCCTTCATGAAAACAGACAAAATAGTTCTCATCGGTTTTTGAGTGAGTGTTGCAGACCATTTATATATGCAGAATTCGAAACAATATGCACGGTAAAAACAACGATTGTACCGGAGCAACCAACAAAATGTCTCACTAAGAATAGTTCTGTCTAGGGTCTTCTTACTACGACAATGAATTGGCAAGTGATTTAAGATAATGCATTGATGGTGACGAAGGTAGTTCAATCAATGATAGTAATGGAAACGCTGAAGAGAAGACTCGAGAGCAATTTCTTTGTTTTGTGAATAGTAAGTCTGGCACTGAATTGTATAGTGCGTGAAAGAAATTTTGGATGGTGGCGCTAGGAGAGACTGACGATATATTTCACCACTGTCACGGAATACAAAAGTATATCAGCATTAAGTGGTTCAAGGGGAAAATGTCTTACTAACCATGCATCTTGCTTGTAGAAGAATGATTATTACTACGGAGATAATTTCTGGTTAAACATTAGTAAAAAAAATCACTAAAAATCTGATTCAATCCAGGAAACGATTTTTTAACAGTACTAGATTTTCAACAGCGTTCTTGTTTACATACGGAGACATGTGATTTAGATGTGATCATTCCTATCGTGAAATTCTGTATTCAGCGTTAATCATAATTTGTACTGACGCAATAGTAGGTTTCATTAATAACTTAAACCTCATTGTGACGTTCTTTATGATTCAGCTACCAATCAAGGAGCTGCTATCCAGGAATGTATGGTTCCTTCTGTCAAACACAGAGCTCAGTGTGTATGGAACCCAAGATCAAAATGGGTACATTAGAATTGCTCTGATATTCAAATCACCCGTGAATTAAAAAAATACGTATTCACTAAACGTTCATATTCTGACTGAGTTCTAAGGCATTTGAGCGGGAATCCGAAGTAGTCAAATACAATGCACTAGCGGATTGTATAGCAAGACAAACCTACGAACTACTGTGTCACAAGAGGCACCCAAGAACGAACAGTACAGTTCTCAATGATTGCTCGTTAATTGCAATTGGGAAAACGAAGCCACCTACTTAAAATATTGTATGAATCATTAATTTTTAATTACGAGCACTTCCAAAATCGCTTATAGCGTCCCCGTGCAGTTAAAATGGCCTCCACTTCATTTCATTCGGCCTCTAATGAGGATCCGTCTGTTATTTCAAATTCATTCTTGAGTTTTACCAAGTGTTGTTGACAACATGGCGCATATTTATGCTGAAAAGAGATGGGGATTCGTTTGGAAGAGAGCGATTAATGCAAATTGCAACATCTATAACGTAGCATTTACCCGCAGAGCACATAGTTTCTTAATATGCTGTTTGCAAATTCTGATTAAATTAATTATGAATGTTCATCTGGCAATAATATATATATATATATATATATATATATATATATAGATGTGTGTGTGTGTGTGTGTGTGTGTGTGTGTGCATGCATGTGTGTGTGTATGTATGCATGTATGTGTGTGTTAACCGTAGCAATCTAGTGTAAAAGTTCATTTTCTCCATCATCTTTCCATGTGCTGGTCTCTAGGACTCTTCCGGTACGTGGGTATTCGGAGTACATCAGTTTAGTGCCTTTCCTCCATAGCTTTCTATCTGTTCGTATGAATGATGTTTTTTGGGGGATTTTTAATAGTACCAAAATTAGTAAAATGTCAGCTGAGGTCATTTCAGCTTTCATATAGAAGCCACTACAATGAGAATTTACAAATTCATTATTTGTAAGATAACTGTTAGATACCATGAAATACAAGAAATCAATAATTACCTCCTGGAAACTCCATGCATTATTAACATTTTGATGACATCATCATCATCATCATCATCATCATCATCATCATCATTATTATTATTATTATTATTATTATTATTATTATTATTATTATTATTATTATTATTATCTGGAATCTCACACCAGTTGCCTGGCGGTAACCGCTGGAGTTTGAGTGACAGCAAGTCTCCTCAAGTCTCCAGCCCTCCTCCTCTAGTAATCATAGGTCGCAGTAATTCTGCGATTAACAGTTTCACACCGGTTGCCCAGTGGTTATCGCTGAAGGCTGAGTGACAATAAGTCTCCTCAGGTCTTCAGCTAACGTCTCCTCTCTCTTTCGCATATCATGACAGAGCTACTATTCGTTGCAGTACTTATATCTCTAGCACCTTCCTCAGTATCCGTGCAGTTCCCAGTAGTGCTGTAGTCTGTACGGTCTCTATACTCCCCCTAATCCCGATCTCCTCCAGTCTCTCCCTCAGCGTTTTGGGGAGAGTTCCTAGTGCGCCCACTATGACCGGTACTACCCTGGTTTTCATGTTCCACATTTTTCTTAACTCCCTTGCTGAGTCCTGGTATTTTTCCCTTTTTTCAGCCTCCTTCTTTTTTACTCTATGGTCTGCAGGCACAGCAACGTCAACTATTTGGCAGGCCTTCCTTTTTTTTGTCTACTATTACCAAGTCCGGCCTTCTTGCCTGGATGAGGTGGTCAGTTTGGATGTCAAAGTCCCACAGTAGTTTGTGGTTGTCATTCTCCAAAACTGCCTCTGGCTTGTGCTGATACCACTTTTCCACATGGTTGAATCCCATTTGTTTGCTTAGTTCCCAGTGTATCATCGTTGCTACTCTATCGTGTCTATGCTTATACTCCTTCTGGGCGAGCTGGCTACATTCACTAGTTATGTGGTTTACCGTCTCATCTCTTTCACCGCACATGCGGCATTTGCTGTTTGTCTGTGTTCTGTCGATTTTTGCTTTTATGTAGTTTGTCCTTATGCTTTTATTTTGGGCCGCCATGATCAGCTATTCTGTTTCTCTCTTAAGGTTCCCCTTTCGTAACCACGTCCATGATTTCTCGTCTGCTATATCTTGTATCCGCCTTTTAAACTCGCCGTACAATTTTTTCCCTTCCCATCTTTCTTTTCTTGCTTGCTGTACTGTTCTATTATTTCCTACTTTATTGTTTGTTGCACTATCTCTCGCGCTCTTTATGATTTCTTCACTATTTGTTTGCACATACCTTTCTAGGACTGTTTTAGCTCTCTGGACACAGTCTTCTATGCTGATGAGCCCCCTACCACCTTCTTTTCTCTTAACGTATAGCCTATCTGTATCATCTCTAGGGTGTAATGCTTTATGCATCGTCATAAGTTTCCTTGTTCGCCTATCCATTGATTGGAGCTCTTCATTTGTCCATTCTAGGAATGGTCCTGTATACCTAACTACTGATACAGCCCAGGTGTTCATTCCTTTTATTAGATTTCTGCTGTTTAATTTGGTTTCTAATATTTTCCTTATCCTTCTAAGGTATTCCCTCTTTATTTTCTCCTTCATTTCTTCCCATTTTATCGTGTCACATTCAAGGACACCTAGGTACTTGTATCGGTCTTGTACGGTCAGTGCCCTAATGTTGCTGTTGTCTGGGAGTTCAATTCCCTCAGTCATTGAAAGCCTTCCTTTGTGCATCACCATGATAGCACATTTTTCTATTCCAAACTCCATTCCTATGTCCTCACTATATTCCCTTACTTCGTTGAACAGAGTCTCAAGCTCTCCCCTGTTTTTTGCGAACAATTTTATATCATCCATGTACATTAAGTGGTTGACCTTTCCTTTCATTTTAGAGAAGTGGTATCCTTTGCTGTTTTTCAGGATTCTGTTAAGCGGTGTCATTGTTAGAACAAATAATAGTGGGGACATGAGTCTCCTTGGAAGATTCCCCTTTTTATCCCTACCTCTGCTAGTTTGTCCCCTGCGGCTGTCAAATCTACTTTCCAGTCTTCCATCGAATTACCAATGAATTTAACCACCGGTTCGCTAATTTTGAACATTCTAAGGCATTCGAGTATCCAGCTATGTGGAATCATATCGTATGCCTTTTTGTAATCTATCCATCCTATTGCGATATTCTTTCTCCTTTTCCTCACTTCTCTTAAGATCATCTGGTCTATGTAGAATAAATCGTTTGCCACTTTGGTTCTTATCCTACCCCCTTTCTGTTTTTCTGGTAGTAGTCCCCTTCTATCCATACTTGAAATCACACACCAGTTGCCTGGTGGTTACTGCTGGAGGTTGAGTGACAGCAAGTCTCAATCCCTCCTCTCATCATTCTCATAAACTACAGTAATACTGACGTTTAGTGTTTCACACCAGTTCCCCGGTGATCATTGCTGAGGGCTGAGTGACAATGTCTCCTCAGCTCTCCAGCCAATATCTCTTCTCGACCTCGCTTGTCATGCCATGTCATCTCTGCTTACATTTTCCTCCCTCTGTTAGGCCACTGCTAACATTTAGTGTTACTTTCCTTATATTTCTAGCACTTTCCTCAGTATCCGTGCAGTTCTTAGCAGTGCTGTGGTCTGTTCAATCTCAATCTTTCTTTTTATCCCGATCTCCTCCGGTCTCTTCCACAGTGTCTTTTACGCCTACTATGACTGGCACTACCCTGACTTTCATGTTCCAGTATCCATCATTTGACTCGTTCAGTTGATAAAATGAACACAATTTCTTCCGTTGTCTTTTTAGATCTTTGTATTTTTCCTGTTTTTCACTCTCTTTCCCCTTCACTCTATGGTCTGCGGGCAGAGTTACTTGTATTATTTGGCAGGTTTTCCTCTTCTTGTCCATGATCACCAAGTCCGGTCTTCTTGCCTGGATGAGGTGGTCGGTTTGGATGTCGAAGTCCAAGAGCAATTTGTGGTTTCCATTCTCCAAGGCTGCCTCTGGTTTGTGCTGGTACCACTTTTCCGTGTGGTTGAATCTGATTCGTTTACTCAATTTCCATTATATCACCGAGGTCTGCACTTATACTTTCCCTGGGCGAGTCGACCGCATTCACTAGTTATGTGGTTTACGGTCTCATCTCTCTCACCGTGAAGACAGCACTAGCTGTTTGTCTGTGTTCTATCGATCTTTGTTTTTTATATTCGTCCTGATGCTTTTGTTTTGAGCAGCCATGATGAACGATTCCATTTCTCTCTTCAGGTTTCCTTTTCTTAGCCATGTCAACGATTTCTTGTCTGCCACATCTTGTATCTGTCTTAAAATCTCCATATAATTTCATTATTATTATTAGTAGTAGTATTTGGAATCTCACACCAATTGCCTGGTGGTAACCGCTGGAGTTTGAGTGACAGCAAGTCTCCTCAAGTCTCCAGCCCTCCTCTCCTACTACTCATAGGTCGCAGTCATACTGCGATTAACAGTTTCACACCGGTTGCCCAGTGGTTATCGCTGAAGGCTGAGTGACAATAAGTCTCCTCAGGTCCTCAGCTAACGTCTCCTCCCTCTTTCGCATATCATGACAGAGCTACGATTCGTTGCAGTGCTTATATCTCTAGCACCTTCCTCAGTATCCGTGCAGTTCCAAGTAGCACTGTGGTCTGTACGGTCTCTATCCTCCCCCTAATCCCGATCTCCTCCAGTCTCTCCCTCAGCGTTTTGGGGAGAGTTCCTAGTGCGCCCACTATGACCGGTACTACCCTGGTTTTCATGTTCCACATTTTCCTTAACTCCCTTGCTGAGTCCTGGTATTTTTCCCTTTTTTCAGCCTCCTTCTTTTTTACTCTATAGTCTGCAGGTACAGCAACGTCTATTATTTGGCAGGCCTTCCTTTTTTTGTCTACTATTACTAAGTCCGGCCTTCTTGCCTGGATGAAGTGGTCAGTTTGGATGTCAAAGTCCCACAGTAGTTTGTGGTTGTCATTCTCCAAAACTGCCTCTGGCTTGTGCTGATACCACTTTTCCCCATGGTTGAATCCCATTTGTTTACTTAGTTCCCAGTGTATCATCGTTGCTACTCTATCGTGTCTATGCTTATACTCCTTCTGGGCGAGCTGACTACATTCACTAGTTATGTGGTTTACTGTCTCATCTCTTTCACCGCACATGCAGCATTTGCTGTTTGTCTGTGTTCTGTCGATTTTTGCTTTTATGTAGTTTGTCCTTATGCTTTTATTTTGGGCTGCCATGATGAGCGATTCTGTTTCTCTCTTAAGGTTTCCCTTTCGTAACCACGTCCATGATTTCTCGTCTACTATATCTTTTATCTGTCTTTTAAACTCGCCGTACAATTTTTTCCCTTCCCACTTTTCTTTTCTAGTTTGCTGTACTGTTCCATTGTTTTCTACTTTATTGTTTGTTGCACTATCCCTCGCGCTCTTTATGATTTCTTCACTATTTGTTTGCACATATCTATCTAGGACTACTTTAGCTCTCTGGACACAATCTTCTATGCTGATGAGCCCCCTACCACCTTCTTTTCTCTTAACGTATGGTCTATCTGTATCATCTCTAGGGTGTAATGCTTTATGCATCGTCATAAGTTTCCTTGTTCGCCTATCCATTGATTGGAGCTCTTCCTTTTTCCATCCTAGAAATGGTCCTGTATACCTAACGACTGACACAGCCCAGGTGTTCATTCCTTTTATTAGATTTCTGCTATTTAATTTGGTTTCTAATATTTTCCTTATCCTTCTGAGGTATTCTCTCTTAATTTTCTCCTTCATCTCTTCCCGTTTTATCGTGTCACATTCAAGGACACCTAGGTACTTGTATCGGTCTTGTGCAGTCAATGCCCTAATCTTGTTGTTGTCCGGAAGTTCAATTCCCTCAGTCATTGAAAGCCTTCCTTTGTGCATCACCATGATTGCACATTTTTCTATCCCAAACTCCATTCCTATGTCCTCACTATATTCCCTTACTTCGTTGAACAGAGTCTCAAGCTCTCCCCTGTTTTTTGCAAACAATTTAATATCGTCCATGTACATTAAGTGGTTGACCTTTCCTTTTGTTTTAGAGAAGTGGTATTCTTAGCTGTTTTTCAGGATTCTGTTAAGCGGTATCATTGTTAGAACAAATAATAGTGGGGACATGAGTCTCCTTGGAAGATTCCCCTTTTTATCCCTCCCTCGGCTAGTTTGTCCCCTCCGGCTGTCAAATCTACTTTCCAGTCTTCCATCGAATTACCAATGAATTTAACCACCGGTTCGCTAATTTTGAACATTCTAAGGCATTCGAGTATCCAGCTATGTGGAATCATATCGTATGCCTTTTTGTAATCTATCCATCCCATTGCGATATTCTTTCTCCTTTTCCTTACTTCTTTTAAGATCATCTGGTCTATGTAGAGTAAATCGTTTGCCCCTTTGGTTCCTATCCTACACCCTTTCTGTTCTTCTGGTAGTAGTCCCCTTCTATCCATTGACATGTATATTCTCTCTGCTATTTGCCCGGTCAGGATTTTCCACATAAGTGGTAGGCACGTGATTGGTCTATAGTTGCTTGCTATGTTCCCCTTTCCCGGGTCTTTTAGGATGAGGGTGGTTCTGCCTTTAGTCATCCATTCTGGTGCTTTGCCTTCATTTAGACAATTTTGGAGTAGGTGAGTGAGTCTGCCGTGTAACGTGGTGAATTTTTTGAACCAATACCCATGGATCCCGTCGGGCCCCGGTGCTTTCCAGTTGGCTACTTTCCTAAGAGTATGTTTCAATGTGTTTTCATTCAGTATTATCGGTTCCCCCCTTGTCTATATCTTCTAGTTCTTTTCTCATGTTTCCTAACCATTGCGGTGTTACGTTGTGTCTTTTTGGGTGCCCCCATATGCTATTCCAATAGTTCTTGGCCTCTGTGGCATCAGGTTTCATGTCCTGCCTTCTTTCCCCATTTAAATCTTGGTAAAACTTTTTCTCATTGTTTTGGAATGTGCGGTTTTGTGTGTATTGGGCCGTTCTTAGTCTGTATCTTTTTAGTCTTGCCTCTTTGGCTAGTCTTTTCTGGTGTAACTCTTCGACTACAGTTGCGATGCCCTTTTGCGTTACTTTGTATTTGTTATAAAGTCTTACTCGTGGTCTGTCCGTGTGTGGTGTATTTCTAAGTAGTACTTCATCTCTCTGTAGTTGGGAGATCTGCCTTTGTAACCTTCTCTCCCAGTTGGGTTTCCCTTCCCTATTATTGCTCAGGTTCCTATCTTGTGTTGTGAAGCTTTGTGCTACCATTTTCGCCCCAGCGTAAATTAGGTTGTTGAGTTCTAGGAGGGTGTTCGTTTCTATGTGCTGTAAGAGGCAGTTGACCTGTTCGGTCACTTCTCCAACTTTCTCTCTGTCTTTGACTCTTAGGGAGGGGAGTGTTGTTTTCTCTCCTCGCATGATCTCTTTCAAAGCTTGTATTTTGGTTTTCTCTTCTGCTGTTGGTGCCTCGTCGTCACCCTCTGGTGCATAGTTTACTGTGGGGGTCTCATGGGGAATTCTTATAGTTTTGTTATTGGTACTAGTTGTGCTGGGTGGGCATTCTACAGATGTGTCACCTGTGTCTCTCTCTACATTAATGCGAATCTCTAGTAGTTCTGTCTAAGACAGCCATTTCCTCTTTTGGATTTGTTTTACTTGGTCAGCAAGGCGTTGGTTCGATACTTCCACATCAGATTTTTCCCTCCATATCTGGAGCATACGCTCCCTATAAGATCGCACTGAAGGCTTGCTTTTAAAGTAACAATACATAACTAATCTATTCTCCTCCCTTGTCCATCTCTTTCTCTTTATAGCAGTCACTCCGTGAGGACCGCGCCTACCCTGGGTGTCATTAGTGGTATATGAGTCTTGGCCAACAGTAGCTATGTGACGACTGTGTCCCTCCTGAAGGCCATTAAGGGTACACGAGCCGGAGTTTTGGCCAGCAGTCACAGGATGACGACCGGGTCCCTCCTGGTGGCTAACAAGGGAACACCTGCCGGTTACGACACACAAATCTCGGATTTGTGCCCCGTTTTTTGCGGTAAAATGGTTAGGTTGTACTGTCATGATAGGGGTTTTTGGTTCTTTGAGGTAGCGCCAGACCTTGGTGGGTTGGTTAAGACCGATGTGGTTCAGAAATAACCGAAGAGCCCCACCAGCTCTTTTTGGTTCTTTTAAGGTAGCGCCAGACCTTGGTGGGTTGGTTAAGACCGATGTGGTTCAGAAATAACCGAAGAGCCCCACCAGCTCTTTTTGGTTCTTTTAAGGTAGCACCAGACCTTGGTGGGTTCGTTGTGGGCAATTAGCTCAGTGACACTCTCGGAGTCCCACCAGCTCTTACAACCCATGGTATAACCTTACATGGATAGGCCATTCTGCTGCACAGATATATCTATTTGGTGGTATGACCATCCCTTTCTACATTCAGACCTAACAATTAACACATTAAGCTTCATCTGGGTGAAATTAACAACCTTGAAGGTCATACGTCTCCCTTAAATCTTCTAAGTCTTGACTTAGTATAAGTCTCGCAATCTGTGTTCTTTCCCAATGGTGGACTTCCCCCTATATCTACTTAGCAGTAAGGGGTCCTAACGGTCAGGGGTGGACAGACTCCATTCATTCATACTCGGGGGTAGCTAGGCATTAAACTATAAATTTTAAATTTAATTCCACTTACCCACGTGCAGCTCCAAGAAACAACAGACCACTCTCAACTTTTTTTTTCTTTTCATTAGGCAGAATTTGGCAGTGGACAATTCATCTAGGTGAACATTTCTCAGAATCGCAAAGAAAACCATCTCAGAAGTAGAAATATCATCAATATGTCAAGAATAATCATTCTTAAAGCCTAAAGTAAAATATCTTTTAAACCTTCGAAAATCATCACTGGGTTCATTCATACGGTCCAAATGTTACAACTACCACTTATAATTATAATTAAAATTATTATAATTATTATTATTATTATTATCATTATTATCATTATTGAGACAATATACATATAAGAATTTAGTCTGAGTTAGTTTTCAAAGTCAATCACCAGAAATCATTCAAAGAAAGAAATTTACCTTTTTGCCAAAAAATAAAATGCTTCTTCTACCGGTTATCTCGCAATCTGTGTTCTTTCCTAATGGTGGACTTCCCCCTATATCTACTTAGCAGTAAGGGGTCCTAACGGTCAGGAGTGGACAGACACCATTCATTCATACTCGGGGGTAGCTAGGCATTAAACTATAAATTTTAAATTTAATTCCACTTACCCACGTGCAGCTCCAAGAAACAACAGACCACTCTCAACTTTTTTTTTTTTTTTCATTAGGCAGAATTTGGCAGTGGACAATTCATCTAGGTGAACATTTCTCAGAATCGCAAAGAAAACCATCTCAGAAGTAGAAATATCATCAATATGTCAAGAATAATCATTCTTAAAGCCTAAAGTATTATTATTATTATTATTATCAAAGATTGCATTATATCATTTTTAAATAATTTCCCATTATAACACGACAATTGTGTCATTAGGCCAGACAACGCAAATAAAATGAACAATTATATAATTTTTTTTCTCAAACATGCATTAAAAAAAACTGACAAACTCTGTTCGACTTGTTAGTTTTTTTTTTGTTTGCATAAAGTTCTCTCTAGATGTCATTATGGCGAGCCGTAATGCATTCGGTTAAAATATCTAGTCGTATTTCTCTTGAGTTTGAGGAGTTTCTTGAATTTTTTTTTTTTTCAATCAGTTCATGACCTCAGATTTTGCTACCTAACTACGGAAGATGTTGATAGTGTGAATAAATGTTCATTTCATCAACTGAACGAGTCAAATGATAGGTAGGAGATATTTTTGACTGCAAAATTGTTATTCCTAACTTGAAGAGTCCAGGTCTAATTTTTTACAATATTCACCAATAAGTCCTTGCTATCAATATGCATATTGTGCTTCGAAAGTTTCAAGGGATGTATTTTCAATAGTCAGGAAGCAATTAGTGCGTATTCAGAGAAATTGTATGAATGGTTTGCAAATGATTTTAATGTGTAAATGCATTGCATATAATTGGTTTATGCATAGTAAATGAGTCACTAATAGGAATACTTTGTAAATCAGGATATGTAATCTTTGGTTGTTGTGATGGTCATATCTTTTAAGGATTACAAGTTATAGCCCATGTAATCAGGGTGCAAATATTAGACAAAATTATTCTAAGTAGCATAACATAGAGTTCAAGTAATGATAATCGGTAATTTTCAGAACGGTCCAGCAAGTAAGCAATTTCATAATAGCTGAGAGTTTAATTTTGAGCAAATACTTGCTTTCTAAGGGGCGATATGTTTGTCTGGTTAGCATATTGGTGATCCATTGTTCTTTAAAGGAAAATAATAAATCTGATTGAAACTGGTCTGGTTAAACGCTGAACAGACACTCTCACGAGAGCAAGTCGTGATAGGGATGATGAATTCTCTCAAACTTTGTTGGGATATGATCAATCAAAAGTCTGAACGATGCTAGACACTGATTATTAAACCAATTTAGCCAAAACATAGATAGTGAATGGAAGTAATTCGAGTAAAATTAACTATTTTTCTATGTCTCTTTCTAAACATAGTGAGAAGCAAAGATTCAAATTTCCAGCCCTCTACCATCATTGGTGCAACTTGTTTACGTTATACATTCATTGATAGACAAAGAGTTTGCTCCACTGAGAGACTGGTTGAATATATGGCAGTTTCAGTTGACGGCTTCCATTAACAACTATTCTCTCTGGAACAGATTAGGAGCAACTCGTCAAGAATTTTATTCATTTTCCACCGGCAATCAAAGTATGGTATCCAACTACACCTGTTACCAATAGAGCAAGTCGTAGAATCCACTTGAATGCTTTATAAGTCATACCCGTGGTGCCCATACCGATAAAATGTTACTTCATATAATGATAATCGGAGTTCGTTTTATCAGTGCAATTCTTTGGTGTTCTGAGATGAAAATTTTTCTATATTACAAGCAATATCAAGATTATTGTACTTGCTTTTTTCTTTCCTCATATTCTAGAATTAAAAATTTTCATCATTCCTTGTAGTTCATGAATGACTACGTACTTGAACTCACGGTGCGTTTATTAAAATCTCTGCACATTTTATAACAATTGGTCAATTTATCAATAACTGATCATTCAGGAGAGAATTTTGAAAGCAGAAATTTGAATAAACCAGACGACAGAGGCACTTGTTCCTTTTAGACGTTACGGGATTGAAAGTTTAGGGAAAATATAGTTTGAGATTCAACTGAAGAAATCGGCGAGTCCTCTCATGTAAATTTTTTGCCTTTTTGTAACAAAATGGAAATCAAAAATAATATTCATTATCATGATTCATATGGTTTTAAACGTTATTTAATCAAAAATATCCTTCGCCTATTTGGAAAGTAAGGAAGATGATATGAGTCAGGTAGTTTACCGGACAGATGTGAAGGAAAGAATAGTAGTTTAATGAATGTGCTGGAGGACAGGAAAGGAAAAGAAAGAAGTAGAGTAGTCTACTTAAAGGGTACAAAGAGAGAAAAGTTCGGAATTTTGATAGCTAGGTTAAAAAGAGAGGACAAAAAAGATAGTTATGTATTCCAATAAAGGGGAACAAATACTCTACCATATAAAAGCATGAAACATGTCAAAATGCCGTATAGAATTAACCCATGTTTTTAAAACATGTGGATATCATGAACCAGCAATAAAAATTACAAGCGATAATAATTTGGGTGTAGAATCGGAGAAGTTCACAAACAGAGAAAATTGATGTCAACACCCGTGAAATTTCTGCACGTCTAAGTAGTTTCCATAATTCTATAGGTTATTCAGATTATTGTCTTTTGTTGTTTTCTGAAGTTCTGAGAATTAGTATATTCATTATACCATACTATATTTTCTCTGTAGTGATCAAATGAGATTTAAGATGTTCACCAGTAGATTTATCGTTCAGTATCTATAATAGTCAGCCCTTAATTGCAACACACTTGACAGCAACAGTCTGGATAAGCATATGAAAAATATTGCTCTCAGAGAATGCATACCTCTGTCAATGCTTAATACACACTCAGTCAAATGAGAATTCCTGCATCCACCCTAAGATTGGATTACTTTCTTTATAGCTCATCGTCTACATTTTCACAAAATGTCATTGAAAATAATTGGGAAGTTCTGGAGATATTGTGTTGACATTTAAAAACAAATCCATAAATCTGGAACAGATAAAAAAATAAATCCCTTTATTGATGGCTAAAGAAATATTACAAATTTATTTAAAGGAAAGCAAACATATTTCATCTCACCTTTGACATTCGAGTATTTATCTCCAATGAAGAAGTGAATTTTTTTTGAGATCCAAGATAAGATAGACTGAATCCTAAATGAGGCACACTCAACGCCTTACAAAATGCAGCAACTTTTTGCAATTCCCATGTATCCATGTGCTAAGCTCTTTGGATGTCAAGAACTATGTATTTACATACTATTAAAAAATGGATATATAATCAGACAAAAATAATTATATTTGCATATAAAAAACTCTATTTGTAATTGTATCCTGTTATTACACGGTGATTGTATCATTTGTCCTAAACGGTTTTAATCGGAAACAATAATTTTAAAAGATAGGATTGCTGCAAAAATCAAACCTGTGATCGATAGGCAGCCACTCTAATGTAGCATTGCTATTACCATTGAGATAAACAGCTTCCAATGATGCAACGTAATTTTCTTCAATTGTTTATTCAACTGATGTATTCAACAAGTTTGAATTCTGTTTGAAATTTTCTCCCGTTATCACATATAACACATTTATAATTTGTCTCTTTTGGATTATGTATCTCTTTCTCAATAATCACCTGCGTTGATAAACAAGTAGAGCAAATATAGACAGTGAATCAACAGAAAAAAGTGATGAAGCAGTTATTTGAAACTTTGTATTCCTGGCGGTTTTTTATCCTCAATGGTAAGAGCAACGGTAAATTAAAACAGCAACCTCTTGGTTGCAGTTCGTTCCCTGACAAGACGTATTTTCTATTATTATTTAACCTACTCACGCTGTATAAGCCAAATGATACATCCAACGTGTAATAATGGGAGATCATTCTATATAGAGTTTCAAATTGATCTAATGCATTCATAACACATATATATATATATTATAAACAATAAATCTCACATAACAAGATACTCGAGACAACTAAATCCTACCAATTCTTCAACAAAAGAAATAGTTTATGCTACAACTACCTTCACCAACGAGACTAAAACTAAGTGAAAATGTTGTATATCTCCTTCAGTGCAATCAATGCAAATTACAATACATAGGCAAGTTTGAGTGGCAATTCAACACTAAACTTGATAACTATAGATACGAAACAAATATAACAAAATTTTCATAAATATATGAAGATATGTAGGTTAAAAAACTTGGAACTCTCTCCTCTAATGGACTTAAAACTAAACTGAGCAACCCTAACCACACCTCATATCATAATCTTCCCACTAATAATAACCTCACATCAATACCCTAACTCTCCAATATTGGGAACGCAACGCCGTCACAAAGACCTCTACCTATAAAAACCTTCGTATGGTATTTCATTTGTACAACACATAGCCATCAGACTTTCCATAACCAGTAAGGATACCACTAATAAAGTTCCTCGACCCCATTACACCACCAATCAATCAATGTACAATCCCTAATCAACCCACACACTAAACCACCACCCTGCAACCATGGCAGCTTATGGTGCGTCAAAGACCTACTGCTACAATTATATCCTGCAACAATCATATCTTGCAACAGTTCAACACAGACTCCTCCACAGACTTCACCACTGACATAACACTATCTTACACATCATGATAACTCTAAAAGAATCCACCTCATGATGTTACATTTATTTTTTCAGAAAGCTTTTGACCATTGGAAGGTAGTCACAGACATACGACGCTACTGAAGATGGGAACCGACACCGGAACAGGTGTAGCAAACTAATTAATTGATTAAAGGATTACTTGATTATTAAACAAAATCTCCATACACTCACACACATCTTTCTCTTTCCCAATTGTTTATATATATATATATATATATATATATATATATATATATATATATATATATATATATATATATATATATATATATATATATATACTCCTATTCTACCTAGTGATGTTGAAAAAAGTTGTTTTTTTTATAACTAACAATATATATTGATATTATACATTATACATAGATCATCAAATAGGGCTTTATGTGGTTGCTCAAGTATGCTACAAGTATGTTCGGACCTCTTGGTAGTCTAAGTTCGAGTCCGGTTATTCGTATTTGTCAGATATTGCCGTTCAAATCCTAATAATAGCGAAGATTTTTTTAAAATACTGATCTTTAATACGGACAAAAATGCACAATAAACCCAAATGATTGGTGCTACAGAGTTTCACAGCTCGGAAGATTGATGTAAGCCGATCTGCTTATTCTGCAGTCCCATCCTCTTGGAATTATGCTAAATTAGACTTTAGTAGAGAGCTATCCCCTGATTGCATGCAATGTATGAGTCCATGTAGAGGAACAAAATATGTTTGTTATTCACTGGAAGGTGAGTGCACGATAAACCAATATCATTGACAAGATACCAGTTCCAGTTTTTATGGTTTCGCCTACGTTAGCGGGAACCAATATATTGATAATTTTTGCTTAACATATTGTGTGCTTCCCACATGAAGCAAACTGGTTCACAAATGATTTCATTTTGTTGTATTTTTATATTCTTCTTTCTTTTTATTTGAGAATTAGGATTATTGGATTCGGCGTTCAGCTGAGGAGATTAGGTATGAATTAAGAGGGTCGTTCAAAAAGAAGAAAGTTGAAAGACCGCAAGAAAATTGGAACAAAAGGGAAGAAAGAAAGAAGTAGAGGGGAATAATGAAAGAAAGGATAGAATGAACACAGAACAAAAAAACAGAATCAGCTAAAATGAGTCAAATGGACGGAAAGGAAGCAAATAATGAAGTGAGATAGAAAGAGAGATGAAGATGAAAAGCAAAATGAAAAAGAAATATAAAAAAGGAAGAACGTGGGAGAGCACAAAATAAAAGCATGAATTAAAAGAAACTGGAAGGAGGAAATACTTTAGAACAGAATTGAATAGGAAGAAGAAAAAAGGAGGAAAGTATGAAAAAACGGGAAAGAGTAAAAAAAAAAAAAAAATGAAAGTGGAATATAATGAGTATATAAAATTACCAGAAAGATAAAAAATCAAAGAGCAAAAAAAAAAAGCAAGGAAAAAAAAAACATTGAAAAGAAAGAATAGAAAAAGTGATGTTAATTAAACAAAGAGGAGGAGTAAATAGAAAGAAAAAATGATAGGGAAAGATCGAAGAGAGAATACAGGGATGTGGGAAAACAAAAATGGCATATCGATGCAAATTTCAGAGAATTTCGGGAAAGGACGTCATTGTCCCGTTAACAGCAATAATGCAGAGAAGATTCCAAAAGAAAAATAGCATTTCTATTTCAGTTTTGGGGTTTGGGATGGTGTGTTTCGGGCTAGAATATACAACAGCATCTAAGTTTACATTCTAAATTGACCACCACCCAATAACAAACCTATTTTGGGGGCAATCCTATAAAGAAATGACTAAAAAGAAATCTCTAATTTCCAACGGAATTTTTTTTTATCCATGATAATGATTGACCGTTTAAACTTCCAGCTTCATTGGTCCGGTTTATACAATTATTAATGGATAGATAGCCTGCAGGGAGTTTGATCATGGCAGACATGGTTGTCACCTGACTCTGATAGAATTGCATGTTGATAGCAGTTCGATTTAGTACGCACACACACACACACACACACACATATATATATATATATATATATATATATATATATATATATATATATATATATATACTCGTATGAGTGTTTATTCATTTAAGTGGTCAAAGCCGGGGGGCATGTAAGGGGGGATTCTGGGCTATTGAATAATAATAGTCATGGAGCTGTTTTTTGCAAAAACAGATGTAGGAGCCCTGTGGATTTGGAGTAGGTGAGTACATAATGTGTTCCGAATTGAGGATACATGGCTTGAATTCTAACAAAAAATTAGTTACATGTCAAAAGTTGGCTAATTGAAATTAAGAATTAGACTGGCAGTCTTGAAAAAGCTGAGAAATCTCCATTTGGAAAAACAGATTAGTCAAAAGTTAAATGGTCAGTTACAAAGTTGAATGAGAAAGAGAGTAGGGTCTGTTCCTCACACGGGCATGTGTTTAATGACGTGTACAAACTGAGTATGCAACGTGCACATGAGACAATCATGCTCAACCTTACATGGAGAGACCACAACACAGTACAGTATATAAGGAAGAAAACGGGTGTCTGTGACATCATAGAAACTATTTTAAAAACTCAACTGGCAATGGGCAGGCCACGTTGCAAGAATGGAAGGCAATCGATGGACATCACGTCTCAGAACATGGACCCCAAGAGATCACATAAGGAACCGAGGCCGATAGAACACAAGATGGAGAGATGAACTAGACAGGTTCAGGAAATACTGGCTCAGTGACGCCCATGATAGAAAATTGTAGTGAATCCTGAGGAAGGTCTATGTCCAACGACAGATGTTAAAATACTGATGATGATGATGATGATGATGATGATGATGATGATGATGATGAGCTAATAAGAGTAGAAAGACAGAGAAAAAACAATGCTGAAAGCCATAGAGGGTATATTTTAAGAAGTTGCCCACTAGTATTCACAAGATAGAGAAAGCAGTACGCCAGGTACATAAAATACAGCAAATCGTTCTTCGTTTTATTATATGAAGACATCAAGTAAGTTTATTCAGCAAAACTATGGAGCGATGACCAAACACAAAAGGCATGCTCATATTTGCCTTTTCATCTTTTCTTCT
The DNA here is from genome assembly GCA_963457665.1 of Thysanoteuthis rhombus. Classification (NCBI taxonomy): domain Eukaryota; kingdom Metazoa; phylum Mollusca; class Cephalopoda; order Oegopsida; family Thysanoteuthidae; genus Thysanoteuthis; species Thysanoteuthis major. The sequence goes on from OY735216.1 coordinate 35,508,588, forward strand.
TTATTTCATTTTGAATTCCTCGGACGTCTTGATCTTCGTTTCCAACTAAAAAAATTTTGTTTATCTTGCGGCATTTTGTTTATGTTGTTCTCAGTTCATGGCGACCCACCTGACTCTCAACAAACTCTTTCTTATTGAACCTACTTTCTATGAGCATGGTCAAGCAATAGGCCCATTGCATATTGTTTCCGTCACCTGACAGGCGGTTACGCAATACAGGCCCACTTAACACTTGAATAAACATAAGCAGTCCTGCTTGATGGTTTCTTATATAAAGTGATTGAGAAAAAAAGAAAGAACGGAAGAAACAAGATGGAGCAATCTATGAAATAAAAAACAAAAACAGTGTATGGAAAGTGAAGAAAACAAAACTGAAGATTATAAATCAAGTAACATCGAAGTCTGGGGAAGAAACAGAATATGGGTGAAAAAAATTGGAATGCTAGCACTTTTTTATCATTTTATATTCGGAAGGAAAGATTCATCAAGATTAAAATATTGCAATCTAGTGTAGCGAAAACAAGCCTCATTGGCTCAGGGCTGTGGAACAGAGTTCATGAAAAAGCTCATTGCTATCTCAATCACATCCTCCGACAAGTAAAATAGATCCATTATGATACATCTTGCACTTTTTTAGCCGTGTTTTACTTACAGAGTCTTGAAAATCAAAGTGTCTTCTTTGCTCTGCATTCCTTCTGAATGTGCAAATTAATGAATGATCATAACCAACCAGATAACAGCTGCATTCTTCACTATAGAAAACTGTAAGAATATTATATAGGGAGAAATGTATAATGTATAAACAAAAAGAATCGGCATTTTTACACCATTGTTCTGTAAGTAACTACTGCTTCATCCCTACTGGGAAAAACTCATTTCAGTTTCAAATGCATTCCAAGATGCATAGTACAGTCGTCTACGGTATTTCATATTCTTTTTCTCGGGATTTTGCTTTTGCTCCCCCCACCCCCTGCATCTCTCAGTGATTCCTTTTTTGGATGGATGTTTTTTTCTATTCAAGTCCACTATAATCTAATGTTTATTACACACTTTTGTCAACAATTTTCGTTTTGTCAGACTGCCAAACAAGAAAACACTTGAATAAGACTATCAATAGCTTTTGATTGATACAATCAAACAACACATCATTAGCTTTTTGTTTATTTTTTTTTTTTTGTCTATTGCATGTGACTTGTTTTCCAAAAGCACACCATGTGATTTTTCTTCCTGTGTTATCTGTGGGTTTTACAGACTTTTTCGTCTGAATGCTAAGAAACACTATTATCATACTTCGATTAAGAAAAAAAAGCATGTGTATTCTCTTTGTGAATGTCTGTCTTTCTCTTTCTATCTTACGTTATCCACAATCAGAATTCCTATTCACCTAATTATTATTTTATCACTTGTTTTACTCCATCTCATTTCGTTGCTTTCTTGATGGAGAATTTTGATCATTCCTATTATTTTATTACTTGTGCTTTTCCGTCTTATTACTTCCGCTTTATAACAAGAGACTGGGTTGATACACTCTTCTTCAGTATTGTTACTTCACTACATTTTATTGGTATTGTTTTTTGGTTGAAATACCCTCGTAGTACGGAATGAAACAGTGCAGAATCCGGAATAAACCAGTCATTCACTGCAAGAGCTCCATTAATTAAGTGCAAAACAAATTTGAAGTCATTATGACACACTTCCCTCTCATTCTTACATCACTTTTTGTTACGTGCTAATCGCAGATTCATTTATTCGGGAATTTTACGTCGATCACCTTCACGATTGTTACTTTTTACCCGAGATCCCTCGATGCTGATATGGTTATTTTTACAACAATATTGTGATTGTCCTCTTTACTAAATTGAGACGAATATGGTATACACAGTAATGGAATGACACTAAAAAGTAAAGTTGGGTTGAAGATAGATGTTTGTGTTTTGTCTAATCATTCAGATTTATTGCCCGATGGCTTGATAATTGTTTTCCGATTCGTTTAAGGAACTGTATTCGAAAATGTATTTGATTGCTGATTGATAGAAAATATTAATTTGTTAGATAGAAATGTTTCTGAATGGTTAGAAAATATGGAGTATATTTCCGATCAGCAATTGAAAAATGTATACGATCGCATTGTTTTTCTATGGATGAAATAATGATCAACAGAATCGATTTTCTATCATTAGCGATCCAATTTTCGTCAAAATGTACGCTCTAAGAGAAAACTGCTTCATATTGCTCCCTACATCGGTAAGATTGATCATTTCTCCAATAGCCAACTTAATATTCCTGGCAATAGGAAAGATGATAAAACAAAAAAAAATCCGTTGGAGAAAGTTATAAAATTGATCAGCTAGAACGTTGTAGCGCTGAAAGGTTTACAAGTTTACGAGTTCATGACAAATCATGGAGTTTGTAATCGGTTTCAGTCCCTAGATAATAAGTTCTTATTTGCATGCCTGGCGTATGCAATTTTCGTAATATTGACTAAGCCAAGTCTAGTAAGTACTACTTTTCATTGCTTGGCATGCCAACTCATACAAAGTCTAGTTTACTAACATCCAATATTTCAGGATTTCACTAAGGGCAAGTGAGTCAGTCTTACAATTCAAGTTACTTTTAGCCATTAAACAATGGAAAATATAATGTTTATCGAATGCAAGATACAATCTCTTGTCCATTCCATGATATTCTATTCCAGGTGATTCATTGCGAGATCAAAGCCCTGGTCCATAGCGAGTTATCAATTGGAAGATAAAAGTTGTGACCCATAACTATCTGAATTGAAACGAATCACAATACAACAGACATTTCATTGAGTTAGCCATAGAGCTGCAATTGAGAAAATACCCGTCATTCGCAGTTAATGCAAAAATATACAAAGTGACCCGAGATCCTAAGTCTTTACAAATCCTTTAGATCTTACTTGAGATTCGGTTGCAAACGGACCTTGCAGGTGTCTGTCGCCCGTTCAGGAATGATGAAATTAAATTCATTATCAAGTTCGATATGTAAGGCTGATAGCTTCTGGTAGTATGAGCATATCTAGGTTCTTTATTATTGAATAGGTTGACAAAAGGATATTTAGATCAGGGAGAGAAAAGGAGGATGTGAAAAATGATGATAGAAGAAGAAGAAGAAGAAGAAGAAGAAGAAGAAGAAGAAGAAGAAGAAGAAGAAGAAGAAACCAACAGGTTAGAAAGGAATTACATTGTAGATGAACGGATTGTAGATAAATGGATTGAATTATACCATCTATCCCATAATAGTTTTTACGTTTGCATATTGAAAACACACCACTGAATAAAGCAACAATTATGGAACAGAAGTTGTATAAAACTGTCCATGGGTATGTATTACAACAGTCTTGTGCTTTATCCAACAATTTTGAGGGGAGAAAAAGATTATCAATGTTTGAAAATACTTGCGCAGATACAACTCTCTTCGTCAAAGGGTGAGAGTTACTGTAATCGTTCAGGTGATCCTTATCACTGAATACTGAGGTCTCTCATCATCACGTGTCCTAAGGTTGAACCCTTGGGCTGAAATGAAGCTCTGCTTAGTAGATAACTAAATCAATTGTTCAAATGCTCCAACCACAAAGGCAGTGGATTTCATAGATCATTACAACGAAGGAGTACGTTCAATCTTCCATAGGTGGTCAATTATCAAAATAATCTACGTTTCGTTAATTATCAAACCTACTACTACTACTACTACTACTACTACTACTACTACTTATGATATTGATAATAGGGATAATAATGTTCATTTGTTAGGCAAAATACTGAGGAGAGACCAGAGCTATTGAGGGGAGTTGCTGGCATTCGATTTCTAGAGAACTACCAGTCACAGCTGTTGTGAAAACCCCCAAAATGATGGTGATATTGATGGTGATGATTAGTCATTAAGAGGCAAGGAAGAAACTCAGACAGGAAATTAGTGGTTTGAAAGTAGCAATTATTGATATTGACAAAACAACTACAGTAATGAGAAAATATGAGAAAACTGAAAGAGGACAGTAATTAGAGTACGGAAGATAAGTTAGAGGAACAGAGACCAAAAGTAAAATGGATGAGGAGGCAAAAGACGTAGAGGAAGAGAGAATAAAAAATGAAGGTAAAAAAGGGATAATGAAGCAAGGGGCAAAATAAAGAGAAGAAATATAAAGGGGAAGAAGGATTAATAGAAATGAGGATATGACTAAGTAATCTAATTGGGAATGTGAAAAGAAAACAGATAGAAAGGTGAGCAGGATAAGAATAGAGAAAAGGGAAGAAAGCGGAAATGTAAAAGGGCAAACAGATTGAAGAGGAGAAGATAAGGGGGATTGGAACAAAAAGAAAAATGGGAGATGAAAACAATAGAAGGGAAGAGGTACGGTAAGGAGAATACTTTCCTAACCAGAAAATAGGAGGGAGGCTGAGGAAAAGAAATTGATAAGGGGAGAAGAGAAATAAGTGACAACAAGCTTGGCTGATGAGCGGTTGAACTCTACTTCTATTTCTATCTACTTCAATCGAAGAGTATAACTGCAACTTTTGTATTGTATGTATAATAAATGAATTCGTGGATATTTAAGACTTGTCAATTTGGCTCAATTGGTCAAAGATCCCTCAAACAATTACTTTGTCAAGATTTCAAATCGCAGTATATCGGTGAATCTTTGGATTGACGAACTGTGGAGGGTTCACCCCCCCCCCCAATTAAGTGAGGGGTTGTTCTTGTTACAAGGGAAGAAGTCAATTTCCATTTTGACGGCAATGCAATAAAGAGAAAGAAAAAACAATCATGGATTAACATCTACAGAAGAATATTAGGGGGAAGAAGAAAAAGATAGAAAAAGAAAAGAAAAAATGGACGAACACAAAGAAGTTCAAGAATGATGGGAAGAAAAAAATATCTTAATCACAAACGGCCAGCTGCAACCCATGAGCCGGTAAACAAAAAGGCAAAAAAAGTGGAACAAAGACGGTGTTGGCAGACTATTGAGACATCAAGATTTGATAATTACAATTTATCTCTATTTGTGTCATGAATCACATCACTGTTCACTTTAACAAGTTGTCATGGATGTAAGTGTAATCGCTGTATTTTGAGATGGGCATTCAAGTTCAAATGTACTGTAATATTTCAGAAGACCAGTTTTATGTACTCACTCATACAAAGGTTTGGTAGTAAATATAATAAGGAAAGACGTGTTAAAAAAAGTACAAGTATACGATGCATTCACTTAAAATATCTGAACACAGCTAAAAACAAAATATAAGCTCATTAAAATGGGGAATATATTCGAATAAAAATAAAGAAAACTACGTAAAAGTAATTTAACAATACATTGACCGACTTAGAAAAGAACTTTAGCATCAGATGTAACAACGCCGGTTCGCTCAAACACTTTCCTTTATGTGCACTTATGATAATGAGAATAATGAAAATACCTTTTGTTTATCAATAAAAAAAATATTGAATTTTATATGTGAGATTATAAGTCTCCATGATGAGGTCAAAAAGGTGAGTAAATGTATTATTCATTATGATTTCATAATTCCATTCTGTGTAGTGCCGTATATAATATAGAAAGTGTTTAAAACAATGGGAATCAAATGGCTCCTCTGTTATATTCGGACTTTTGCATTAACGTACACTCTTTCCTCTACAAGTCTTTCGAATCATTTTTTAAATAATCAGAATAATGATAATGATATTGACAATAATGATGATGATAATCATCATTATAATCATTATCATTATTATCATTATTATCATTATTATTTTTATCATTACTAATGCTGTTATTGTTGTTGTTGTTTTAATCTATCGTTGTTATATGCGTGAGTGTGCGTATGTGAGAGAGAGAGAGAGAGAGAGAGGGAGAGAAAGCTACCTGAACAGTTTTTGCTAACTGTCTGTTCTAAATTTAGCCACGTTTTTAAATTCATTTTTGCAGATTCTATTGATTCAACAAAAAAAAAAATTGTTTCTAGTCGAATAATAATAAGATTCATAGATTTAGAGGCACAATAAAACAGATTAAGAACAAAAGAATTCAAAAGAAAACAGACTGCAGCCAAAACTGTCTATATTTTCATGTGTCTTTCTTGTCAACAAATCACGTAAAATATCTGCATCTTTTTCGTCCAACTTTTGCCAATGAAGCGATCAGTGAGCAGAAACGATTATTCTCAACACACTTCCAAACCAAAAAGAGATAATAAAACCTCGGACTTGTCACTCCTCTTTTTTCAACATACCCTGGGAAGTGACAAAATATTCACAGATACCTCACAACAGAGATTGATAAGAGTCAATAACGAGATTTTGTACTGTTTCAAATTGTCTTCTTTTTCGTCTTTATGTGTCATGTCCTATTAGAGCGTGGGCTACACAGCTTCCTTTCCCTCGTCGCTCTCACCAACACATGCACTTTTATAACGTCTGGTATTCTTCCTTCAATGCATGTGCTCAAACCCTTCAAGTATGTCGCTCATTGTCTACCTGGCTCCCTATGCCTCCTATACGCCGTATTAATGTTGGATTAACAATTCCTTCATTCCACACGATGTGTCCAAAAATATGAAACTCTCTCATAAGAAAAGTGTCCACGTCGTAATTGTGAAATCATGGTTTCACATCATATAACTTTAGCCTACGTTAAAATGCATATACAAATGCATTCACTCATACACAACCTAATTTTTTTGAGGGGGGGGCTCAGTGCTTGATAAACACTATCATTAGAGATTATCAGATTGAACGTGAATGCAGACCCACGCTAATTATCATGCTGTGAATCTGACTGAAAATTGTTTTATTCTTATGGTATTGAGATAACATAAATCTGGATGCAATGTGTAGTAATAACTGCAATAAGGTAACAAACGAACCAACTTACGGAAATCAGATCATTTTAATTCAGATTATTCAGGCTGCGTATTGTAATTGTTTGGTCACGAATTTCGTGAGTCAAGTGGATTCAGAAATCGGGAGCGTGGTTTATATGAATCAATATTTTTAATCTTGAAAAAAAAAATGTCAGTCGAATTAATGAGTTTATTTTGCATGCATTTGTAATTCACAATGAACTAAAAACATAAAACCTTTCATGGTTGAAAATAAGTAAATACCTTTTTAACTAGAAAGGTGGAGCGTGAAAGATATAAAATTCAATGTTAAAACGAGTAAAAAAAATAGATACATGAATAAAATAAAAAAAAGACATATGACACTACTTTAAAGGGAAGATATGGGAAAATATCGTGTATGTTCATTCGTTAAGGCTTTCCATGACAAAGTTCAACAAAAAACGATTTTTTGACGAATATAGGCGATTATGCTCCAATATCACCTGTATAGCAAACCCAAAACTTTGGCCAAGTGACTTGAATAAATGCTGTTATTTTAGCTAAGAAAATAAAAACGAAAAGGACACATTTTCAGCGACTTGGTAACATCACCCTACGCCAGAGGAAAATCGAAGAATTTATAAAATTAAAAATAACAAATACAAAGACAATAAGAATGAAAGTATCTATCTCATTTTGGGCAATGGAGTTAAGCTTGAAACTGATAGAAATCATGAATTATAATATATACAAATATACGTGTGAGTACATATATTTGTAAAATGGAAATTCTAAGATAAAAAGAATTGATTATAACATGGGCATGCCCTGATGCACTTTGAACGTTTCCAGTAATTGGGGGGGGGGGGATTTGCTGCATCACATAGAGAATAGCATGTTGTTTGAGATCAAAGGAAGGAATGGGGATATTTCTGTGTTGCACATTGTTCAGTAAGAGCTGGAGGGGAGGTGTTTGTATCTGAATCTGAGTATCTGTGTTGAACCAAGGAACAAAATGGCACTTCCCATCCGTATGCCTCGAATCAGAGTGATTTTCAATCCACACACTAAAAACTGTTGCACAGAAAAAATATAGATAGATAGATAGATAGATGCACAGTACGTTTTATACATGTGAATACATACATGTATATGTGTGTGTGTATGTGTGTGTGTGTGTGTGTGTGTGTGTGTGTGTGAATATACATATGCATGTATATCATATATTATATAATGGGATCATATATATATATATAGAATAACGGTTCAAAATGCGTTAATTTTAAAACAAGCTTTAAAGGGGATAATTTGTCAAGTGTCAAACCAAGCGGAAGAGACAGGAAAAAAAGAATAATCGTTCGCAATAAAAGAAAATCACGAAATACTTAGAAAAATAAACTAAGATTTGAAATAAAAAGTCCAAGAAGAAAAGAAAAACATTACTTACTCTCACTTACTCTCAATTATTCTAACTTGAAGACAACATCGATTGAAACCAATAAAAGATCAGTCAGAAAATTCTTCCAGTTGTTTCTACTGAAAATTGTGCACCTAATGATCTTTTCTCTCAATTATCGGCAAAATCACAAAATAAGTTTTTAAGTCGTGGGCCAAATAAAAAAAAATCTGCCGAGTACCTTTAGTCGAGAAAGCACACTTTTCTTCTATGTATGAAACACCGCTGTTCTTAAAAATAGATGGTTAAATCAAATCAATCATTCGGGAGCCAGACAATATCTTGACAAGTGCTAGAAGATAGGGCTGTAACTTTTTTACTCTGTTGTCATCGTTTGTAAAATAAGTGATGAATGGTGTAGTCCAGCCAGAGCAATGTAAATAAAAAGATCCGATTGGCTAAATTGCTTATTAATACAATTCAATCTGTTTGCGATAATATTATATGAATCACATAAAATCAGCTCTGCTAATGAAACCGCCAAAAGCAACCGCCCAGAATCGATAAATCAACATTAACGGCTTGGCTTTCTGTTCTGGCAGACTAGGCCGACAGTTCAAACAGTAGCAAGTTCAGCTCCAGCCACAATTATCACTTGCCAAAAAAATCCAAGAATGATTTGTGAAAAAGAAACGTTGGATGGTGCATTAATATTATTATGGGTAGTATGGAATTTTCGAACATCCATTTTCAAAAACAGTCTGTGAATTGATATGCTGCTGAATGTAAACTCTTCGCAAGTGAGTGGGTCAGCAACAGAAAAGACAAAAGTGAGATTGAGTCAAGTAATGTGTGGCTGAACAAAAGGATACTGGTTCCCAAATGACACTCATAATGGGAGGTATGGAGGGTCAAGTGAGGAAAATCACTGATTTTCCATGATGTGAGACGAAGAAAAGAGTCGTTGAGGAAGATATTTGGGGAAGCATTCCCTCATCAATACTTAGCGACTCGAACAATTGCATCGAAATGCTGGTACCAGTACGGTTGAGTTGTCAAGAGTTAAACCAATAGTGCATCTCGTGGAAAATAGTGTCACAGGTAGAATGGCTATACCAAGGTAGAGAAAGTCTGAGCGCACCTGAAGCTTACTCACAAAGAGCAATGCATCAAGGGGAATAGGCATGAACCCATGTCTCCCTGCCTTCCGCCCCATTGCTACTCATTTGAACAAAATTTCTCCTCATTACCATTCACCACCATTTGCTGCAAATGGACCATTTATGAAAATAATTTTACTGTATTTGAATTACGTAGCAGTCGTTGAATCAAGAAATTGTTGCTTCCTTTGTCAATCTCGACCGGGTATTAAGAAATATCAACTACGAATCAGTAATCGACGCCCAAGTAAAAGGAAAAAGAGACTTGTTTAACTTGGCCCTGAATTAGGGTATAGCAATCCGTTTAAAAGTGTCCCCGAAAGCTTTAGACAAATGCCAGAGGCGGGGCTAGTGAATTTTCCAAATGTATCTTCAAACTTGATACAAGCTTCGACTGAAGATGCAAAAGGTAATTATCTGAAATATATGTTTTCTTCTTTATAATTTCAATTGAATGAAACCTTGCCTAAAATTGGGCGCTTAATGTGTCATGATTGTAAGTGAGCTCGTTTTTCAAACAAATTCGCACTAGAATGAGTTATATTCCCTCAGAGTGTGTCAAAACTATGGCTTTTTACTATACTATAACATCTTTCGGCATTTTAGAGTAGTAAGGTATCTTGGCAGGCTATTACCAGTTAAATGATGACTACTCTCTAAATAAAGTGTAAAAATGGTCAGCAGATCAACAACGGTCGATAAGGAAGCGAAGTGGGCGAGAAAACATCAAATACTATTTGTTACAGTACCAATCAGTCCCAAATACGTTCGCTCAAAACGTGTTCTGTCAAAGCTTGCAGATAACATTCCATTACAATTTCCCCCACGTTATATCACAGAAAGACAAAATTGAATTGTAAATTCCTCATTATGAGTGTATAACCCATCGTTCCAATATTTTGTAATGTCTTGTCCCAGATATTCAGACGAATATCATACCAACTGACTTATACTTAAATGTATAAAAAGATTTGAAAAAATGCGCTGACCGCACCGATTTATAGATATGTGACCAGTCAAGAATGGTATTTTATACAATCAAGAGTAAGGGGTAATAAAATCTACAACAAACAACCAGACTTTGTAGAATATCGCCCAAGGATCATGACAATCATCATCTGTTGATTTATTACAGAGACTGAATGATATATTGGTAACAAGGATTGAACAACTGTGCGTTGCTCTATGTGGGAATATAAAATATTAATCATAGTCTCTAAGTCTCATACATATTCATTGCATGTAATCAAATTATATGATCCTTTATAATGGACCAATGGAAAAGGTTTGTATGAACCAAGTTTTGTTCTGTAACCTGAAATATCATGGGGAGGAATCTTCGAACAAATATGTCAAATTCCTGTACTGTCAATGTCGCATCCTGATTTGAAGGAAAAAGTAAAGCAATAATCACATGAACACCTCATAAACAGGTAAAGAACGTTTTTTTGTTGTTTTGTTTTTTGTAATATTTTTATTGCTGCCCAATGACATTAACACTATTTCACCACTTCATTGCTTTACTTCAGTCACATTTTGCACGAAGAATGAACTATTTTGGCAAGAGAAGGGAATGCTGATGGATCCCTACCCAAATTTGGCAATTTTGGATTAACCATTTGCTTCAGCAAATTTTGGCTGTCAGCAGTGCAGTTGGAAAGAATGAAGAGGAATTGTCAGTGATCGGAAATTGAGTAAAGCATTACAGACGTAATAAGGTGATGGTATGCAGAATGCAAATGCATTTCTAACGTGTTCACGATAGAATGCATCGGAGAGGAGTTAAAATGTGAATTTGAATACTGAGTAAATAACGAAATAAAGAAATAAATAAGAATTGCTGACTGGATAAGTTTATCATACGTAAATTAGAATGTACTTGTCCAAAAGTGAAATGATTGATTGGACCTGAAACCAGTGGGTTTCGAGTTTCTTTGAAAGTTTCATACCGATTTAAATTATTTTAATGGGTAATCGGGCGATTTAAGTTTCTGTGACATAAAAAAACTGATGACTTACGTCAACGAGAAAGAGACAGGAAATCTGCATATAGGTTTATTATGTGTTTAGATTATAGATTCTTTTCTAATAAATTCACCAACTATATGCCTTAAAAATAAGGGATATTCAGTAGACTTAAATGAATGAAAGCATCGCAGAATAAGGTAATTATGTGAGAAATATAAACGCTGTAAAAATGAATTAATAAAAAATGTGATTTCTTTGGTCAAGAATTGAAGCAACCCTGAATGATAGAATTGGATTATAATATGTATGAAACAAATGCATTGTGATACTTTTCTAAAGGAATGCATTGAGTTGTAAGCTCGGAATTAATACAAGCATTACGAACAGAGGAAGGTTTATTTTATTTCCAACCTATACACACACCGACACACATATAGAATGTAATTCCTTCTAGGAGGTTTTCTAGATCCTCTGCTTATCAGGAGTAGCATAATCGAGAAAGAATTGATTTATATTATCAATCAGGATGTTATCCATTTTTACCGATTAGGCTTTGCTAAAGCAAATAACTCTTTGTCGACTTCCGGTAATCTGATTATATACTTCTTATTTTCGTTATATTCACTCAGCGTATTTTATCTTTCTATTCGGAAAAGAAAGCGGGAAATTAATCTAGATGAATGCCATTGAATTTCCAAACAAATGAAGACGAAGAGAGCTCCCAAAAGTCTGTTTTTATCTCTGCATTCATGTATTGATACTATTTAAGCTTGATTACGACACATGGCCAACAGTTTGGAGCATGCAACTCACCACTGTATAATGCTATTCAAGATTTTTTCGGTAATTGCTATTCTACGGGTAACTTTCCCAGAAACTAATCTTAGTCTGGCATATGTTTTATAATGTAATGCACCAAATGGATCGAATTAATTATAATAGTAAAATCTACGAAATTAATATATATATATATATATGTGTGTATGTGTGTGTGTGTGTGTGTGTGTGTGTGTGTGTGTGTGTGTGTGTGTGTGTTTATGTATGTGTATGTATGTACGTATGTATGTACGTATGTAAGTATGGTATAAAGATTCCATTTCCTACAATTAGGAGAATTGACGACACATTTTTCGGTGGTATGGAAAGGAGTTTCTTAATGATCTAAATTTACCAAAAGCTGAGATGTCATTAGACTGGAAATGCATGCTCTGATTTATTGTAAATACTCTGTCTGAAATTAGCA
>OY735216.1:35526193-35576193 GCA_963457665.1 Thysanoteuthis rhombus
CAAACTGCTAACAAAATTGAAGCAACTGAATTAAATAAAACCATTTTGAGGAAATGAACAGAAAATAAAAGAAGATACTCGGCAGCAGTCATTGAAAACATATTCGAAAATTAAACTCTAGAATTCTACAAAAAAGCTATACCCCAAAACAAGAAATACGAAACAACAAACTGGATATTCATGTTACAAGTAACCAGTTTAAAGAATCCCCATAAGTTACGCCGTGGTAAGTGAAACAAGCGCTCAAATAAACGAAAAATACGCCATCCTCTGAACCAGATAACATCACCATTGACCTACTGAAAAAATGCTGGTAAAATCATAATCAAGGAACTAGTCATTTTCTTCAACTTGTATGTAAGACAGGGTGAAGTTACAGAAAATGTGAATGACGTAGTCATATTTCTCTTGCATAAGAATGGGATTGCAGATCTTAATAAGTAAAAGCAAATAAGCCTATTCAAGTACATCTACAAACTACAACAAAGTGATCACCAATTGACTCAACGAAACACCAATTAAATACGAACCACAAGAACAAGCGTGATTCTGGAAAACCTACAAATGATAATCTTCATTCAGTAGATCAACTGAAAAACGTGCCAAAAATACCAGTCGCTGTAATGTTTATCAACTTTGAGGTTTCAGACCCAGTGGAAATGACCAAGATTATCCTTGCTATCATGCAACAGGACGTGAACTCTACATATGTATGTGATTCAATGCGTATATATACCGACATAGTACTTCATTGATTAGGCTACAAAGAGACTGGGACGCTTCGACATGAAAAGTGAGTGAGTTATAATCGTATATCTTCCAATCTTCCAAGTCTGTGATCTTTCAAAATGTAGATAGAGAAAATAAAGGAATTAAAGTAGATAGCAAATATTTGGGTAACTTTGGATTCGCTGATATTTTTGTGGAAAAAAATCACCACTCCCGATACGGCTGCACGAACTGAGCAAGAACGTTTCAATAAATCATATTTTATGTACAAACATGTTGAGGACAGAGACACAAGATAAAAATTGAGAACACAGACCTTAAAAAAGTAAACTGTCTAGACAGCAAATCTCCAAAATAACCCCAAAAGAAGAAGACATGGAGCAAAAGATCACTCTAAGATGGCAAGCTTTCGGTAGAGCAAGCTCAACCTTTGATAACAAGGAATCCAATTAGTCCTGATGAGATGTCACTCCAACCAACAAAACATCCCCATTGAGTTGAAACATGGAATTTGAACAAGAATTAACACTCGAACTGAGAATCAGCGATACGCATGATAGAATCACATGGAAAGATCACAAAAAAGCGAAGCACATTAAAGAAAAAACAGAAGTCAAGTATATCATAGAATCCATTAAAAAAACTCAAATGGCAATGGGCTAGTTATGTTACAGTAATGTCAGACGATCGATTACTGATTAACATCACATCTCACAACATGGATACCTAGTGCAAAACTGTGGCCGGCAAAATATATGATGGTGTGACGAAGTAGACATATTCAAAAAGTATTGGCTCAGCAGCACCCATGATAGAGAGGTCTTGTGAATGTTTGGGAAGTTCTATGTCCTACAACGAGCACCAAGATGCTATTGATGATGATGGTTTATCCTCATATTATCTATTAACAAGATGGAGAAAATAAAATCAGTGAATCAATTTCCTAATTCCTTCTGAAAAGCATATGATTGCACTAAAGTCACCCAGTGAAGATCAGAATCCTTATATAGAAAGATATTCTGCAATAAGTGATCATCCCATGAACATTGAGCTCATTACATCAAGAAACGTCTGCGAGAATATTTAACAAAGCATTGTTTAACGACTCGTATGTAAGAGCTACGATCTAAAATGATATAGAGTAGCTAAAACCATACGCATTCGACGGGTGTTTACAACTTGGATTATCCATTATCTTACGTCCTCGATCATCTCACACTGTTTGTCTGTATCTTCCAATTCTCACCCTCATCATCATCCGTCGTTGCTGCATTAGTTTCACATGGGAAAATCTCCTTAACTCACCGAATAAACTACCTAATTCTCTTCTGCGCTCTCTTTTAGTAGCCCGACTCTTTCATTAATGCACTTCTTTTCTTTTTTTTCCTACTTTTTATCTTCATACCTTTTTTTAAAACCACGTGACATTCTTTTGTCACAACTGGAAGTGTAACATTAGAATGCAGGTAAAGACAAACAGAATGAAATCATAGATTCTATTTCGATCCTGTGTACATCAGGGGACATGACATGGTGTAAACCATTATTAAAAAGATATTCATTTCGAAATTATAATTCTGTCACCTGGTAGGAGACACTCCTAAGCTTCTGGACGCTATTTAATAGTGTGATATCACGATCAGATACCACCCTCCTAGATTCAGTAGTAGATTACTGACAGGAAAAAAGTCGTAATGTTCTTCACCCCCCTCCACTCAACGTTTATCGGCGTCATCCAGGTTTTATTTTAAGATTATTAATCTATTTGCAAATAGAACTAATATTTTTCCGATATAAGTTCAAAGATACATTTATTTGATTTTTCAACACAAAATGTCGATGATAACGAAGAGGCATCCCGAACATGGGCGTCTGCTGCTACTTTTCAAGGGGCATTAAGTGCGTATATTTCTGTATAGGGGAGGGAAAATGTATCTATTCCCACAGCAGGAAGGCAATAGTGTATTCTTGGGATATATGTAGTTCTTTGTAGGATTTCCATTCGGGGATGTTGATTATGACCCTAATAATATTTCTGAAATCATTTGGAATAATTATAGCATCAATTCATATTGATTGTTTTTGCTTGCATATACTTGCATTTAGCACAAAAAAATGAGATTTATTTTTTATTATAAAGCACTGAATACCACGATAGGAATTATAAAATACGTGCTTCAAAACATTCATTCACTCTTACAAATAAAGGGTGATACAAGAATATCAAGCAGTAGGGAAAAATGAAAGTATATATCCGGTTGCATTTTGAAACGAAATTAATTGAACATTAGGATGAAGGACTTCATCCGTTGCCAGGAATCTATTCAATCGTCACTGAGAGAAAATGCCAATTATATATATGTTATAACTGCATTATGATAATTTTTCAAGAAAGAAATTGAGAGTATAGAAAGAAAAGATTGTCATTAGTCTGAAATTGAAGGAAATGTTACTGAAAAAAGGGAGATATTATATAAGAATGAACTTTTTTTTTCGATTCGGTCAATATAATTAAATACTTTCTAGTTTGATCATAAAGATTTGTTTTCCTTCCTCTTGCTACCGCTAGAGCATATCAGTTAGAGTGAGACAAAAGGTTTGTCTCAAAGTTGATTCACCGAATTTGTTCCATTAGTGACGTAAACATTTCTTCGAGTTTCCGAATGATATGCATGATAAATTCGGGGCGGACAAATTCTGCTTGAATCCAAACTAAGTTTGCTTATTCTGCTTTCCGTACTGTCAACTATTACACTTCCCATTTTGGTAATGAGCCATTTAGCGTTTTTACGTGTTCAACATTTATCTCGCCACTGTAGGTGTAATAGTGTACTCAAAACATCAACTGCTTGCTTCCCGGATCAGACTCTTCGTCATACTC
Source organism: Thysanoteuthis rhombus (assembly GCA_963457665.1). NCBI lineage: Eukaryota > Metazoa > Mollusca > Cephalopoda > Oegopsida > Thysanoteuthidae > Thysanoteuthis > Thysanoteuthis major. The sequence goes on from OY735216.1 coordinate 35,529,804, forward strand.
GGAGGTTAACATCGTAAAACAAAATGATATGGTAATTTCAGGTATTTAATTTTAATCAATAGCCAGGGTTACCGTTTGAACGAATTCTTTTTCTTGTAAAACAGCCATTAATATTTTCGTTAGATTTTATGTCAAGCTTTAGGTTACCAACTCTAAAGAATTTTTCTATCTTTTATGGTGTTGTTGTAGAGGACTCCTGTTTTATGCATGTTGAAAAACACTCCAGTGTTTTCATGGCCACATCATAGCAAACTTTTTTAAAAAATGGGCTGATTAATCAAAACGTTATTGCAAGCAGAATAGGAAATAAATATGTAAATATATGCGATTACAAAAATTACTCTTAAGAAATATTCAGTTATATTCTTGATCACTTAACCCTCAGTTAGAGGTTACTTTTCGAGTAAACATTATCTCAATATACTAAATCAGAGTTCTTCATTTATCAAAGATATCGACTAAACATAGTTTGCTCATGCGTACTCTTTTAGAGTCGATTGCAGAAAGATCATTTTTTAAAAAATTTCGTTAAAATTCATGATGAATGCAAAATGCACATTAGATACTCCTTATTAATTTAGTATTGAAGGAAAATTAAACACAAACAACTCGTTATTAGCCAGATTGAATCCGTTCAGTTGTTTGACATTTGGAAATCCAACAGCAATTTTGCCGTGGAAATGACATTCATAATCGAGTTGAAAATGCGTCTGAAGATGTACAAAACTGGGCGAAAATAAAAATAGGGAGAGTGTTTTGCCCAACTCTTAATTTTTAAAGGATTATCAATTTTAAAAATCTGAATTGGACCTTTCACTTGGTATCAGAATTAATATATGTTACGGAACGTAAATACGAAACTATCAAATCTGCAATTCAGATCACTAGTCTACTGTTTATGAGATTCGATAAGTTAGGTTGAGAACAACACAAAACCAAATGAGAAAAAAATTGGTACGGATATTGCACCAGACTTGTCTCTCAACTGACAAAGACCTACTCGTCTTGAAAACTATCAAAATCACCGAGGTGGAGAATAATGAGTACACCTCCAGTGATAAGCGAACGCTGAACCCATATCGCATTGCCTGTTCATAACTGTAAAATTAAGTTGAAGTTGTGATAAAAAAACTTACATTTGAGATGAAGGTAGACGATTAATATCGATTGAAATCTTAAAAATTTCTCACAATACTTCATCAAATAAAGTGAAAGCTTAGGTTTGTTATGTTTAATGCCAAATCAACAACAATCATAATAGACGATATGATGTTTCTATTATTATTCGAACTATCCTCATCTTGGTCGTTTTCCATACAACGTTTCAGCCGTTGTACTTTACGGCCTTCATCAGGTATCATTTGGTTGGTGTAAGGAAGTAACGGACCGTATCCTGTATTTAACCGACAGGGGTATATTGGCTGCATTCCCCTCTTAGCATTAGGAATATTATTATTGTCTCACAATAATAATAATAATAATAATAATAATAATAATAATAATAATAATAATAATAATAATAATAATAATAACAATAATAATATGTACGGCGAGTTTAAAAGACAGATAAAAGATATAGCAGACGAGAAATCATGGACGTGGTTACGAAAGGGAAACCTTAAGAGAGAAACAGAATCGCTCATCATGGCAGCCCAAAACAAAAGCATAAGGACAAACTACATAAAAGCAAAAATCGACAGAACACAGACAATCAGCAAATGCCGCATGTGCGGTGAAAGAGATGAGACGGTAAACCACATAACTAGTGAATGTAGCCAGCTCGCCCAGAAGGAGTATAAGCATAGACACGATAGAGTAGCAACGATGATACACTGGGAACTAAGTAAACAAATGGGATTCAACCATGGGGAAAAGTGGTATCAGCACAAGCCAGAGGCAGTTTTGAAGAATGACAACCACAAACTACTGTGGGACTTTGACATCAAGGAAGACCTGCCAAATAGTAGACGTTGCTGTACCTACAGACCATAGAGTGAAAAATAAGGAGGGTGAAAAAAGGGAAAAATACCAGGACCTAGCAAGGGAGTTAAGGAAAATGTGGAACATGAAAACCAGGGTAGTACCGGTCATAGTGGGAGAACTAGGAACTGTCCCCCAAACGCTGAGGGCGAGACTGGAGGAGATCGGGATTAGGGGGAGGATAGAGACCGTACACTCCACAGCGCTACTTGGAACTGCACGGATACTGAGGAAGGTGCAAGAGATATAAGTACTGCAACGAATAGTAGCTCTGTCATGATATGCGAAAGAGGGAGGAGACGTTAGCTGAGGACCTAAGGAGACTTATTGTCACTCAGCCTTCAGCGATAACCACTGGGCAACCGGTGTGAAACTGTAAATCGTAGAATTACTGCGACCTATGAGTACTAGGAGAGGAGGGCTGGAGACTTGAGGAGACTTGCTGTCACTCAAACTCCAGCGGTTACCACCAGGCAACTGGAGTGAGATTAATAATAATAATAATAATAATAATAATAATAATAATAATAATAATAATAATAATAATAATGATGCTAAGAGGGAAGTGCAGTCAATATACCCCCGTCGGTTAAATAAAGGATTCGGTTCGTTACTTCCCTACACCTATCAGATGATACCTGATGAAGGTGGTACAGTAGAACGGCCGAAACTTTTTATGAAAAACAACCAAGATGAGAATAGTCCGAATAATGATAGAAATGATAATGATACCTCATCTCAAAAATTCAGAGAAACACTAGACAAATATGGTGTGATAAACTTACAAGTTGAAATGGCATTTCTGCAAATACTAAAATTCAGCGTTCGATATACTTTTTTTTTCCAATTCATGTTCAAAGTTGGGCACTATTACGGAAAATACGATTCTTTAACACACTGAGTAAAGCAGTTGTTTGATAATCCTGAGCATAGATCAGTTTTGCATCGAACGTGATATGTGTTATCCTGTGGTATACCCTGTGCTGATTCACTCAGTAATTCAGTGGTATTAGGTTATCATGCCCACGTCTTATCAAGTGTCCTAATGGGTTTACTTTTTAACAGTTGCACATAGCCCGGTACAGCAACCAATATGTGATATGGGGGACTGTATATCATCAGAATAGCCTTAAGATGTTTCATCTGCAGGGGTAATAGATCATTGTAATGTTTTCATGAAGTCGTTAGTTATCCTATAGTTTGAACTAACGACATTTCATTCACAGAATAATTCCCCATGGTAGTCAATTTATTTATCCATGTAAAATGCATATATAATGCATTTAATATAGTCTTAAAAATGTTTAAGTCGTTATTGTAGGTTTTTCATTATCAAGAATTGCCCAAATCGTGATTTTATCACAATGGTTATGAGGACCCTTTCATTATTTTATTGCCCTAAATAGAGTAATATTATGTTTGCAATGTCATATGTGCTCATATGTTGATTTACAACTTGGAACAACGATGTAGAGAAAAAATCCCTCTTATTGGATAATAACGATCTCACATCATCATTAAAAGATAAATGTAACACTCACAACTCTGCATTTGCTTGCAAAAACAGGCGATTTTTAAATGATTTTGCAAGGTTTCTGCTATGTCGATGAAAAAAAAAACATTCCTAACAAGGCAATTCCTTAAAAAGATCGGTTATTCTATAATGCAGCTACAAACAGACACAGTTAAGAGATTGAAGGGCCAACTTGAAGACATTGTGAATAAAACCATCTTGTGGTGTCTTAGGTGCTACACAGATCTTACCGGCAAGAAGAATCTGAGTCATGCAAATGAAGAGAATGGTCGAGATATCACTGGTGCTGGTCTATCAGTAGAACTATCCAGTTGTCCACAGTTGCCCCTTTTCGATTGGATCAAGCTTCGTTTCTGCAACAGAGATTCTTTCAAGAAAGGGAAAAAATTGAAAGGCAACTGGCATTGATATCATAGCTCTGAAAGCTAAATATCATAAACAATGCTCACCCTCATTTATGATGTTCTTGAATGGGTTCATTTAATGAAGAAGAAGAAGAAGAAGAAGAAGAAGAAGAAGAAGAAGAAGAAGAAGAAGAAGAAGAAGAAGAAGAAGAAGAATTTGACAAAATGCTGCCTACGATGGATTATGAAATAATTGAAAAAAGGTCTATGCTAGTAGAAATGGGTTATTTGCAATAATGTCCTCGTCAGGAAGGGTTCCAGCAATTATACAGCTCTAACCAAAAACACATCTTGAAAAGCATAAAGAAAATCAGAAAATATTCCCAAATATTTCCAGAAACCAGCCTGACCCCGTGTATAGTGCTAACATTTCACTAACCGATGTAATAATAACTTCATTTTCGAAAGCAGGTATATATGGCCGTCTGAAAGGTACAACTACTGCAAGCACACATGCAGAGGAGAGTAGAAATCCATTTTGTGTTGCAATTATCTTGAGATGTAAGATTCAGCAGTGTAATGGTTTATTCTTCGGTCCATTTAGTAAAGCTGATTGGATAGAACAATCATATCTACACTTTTTGTTTGAAATATATCATTGATTGAGTCAGTACTCTGACCATTAATCTTGCAGAAAGTAAAACAGAGCATCAACACATTTTGTTTGTAAGTTAGGATCTGCTTCACATGGTATCGAATCTGAAACATTAAGATACATAGGGCTAGAACATATTGATTCATCAAATATCAGACCGAACAATTCCGTACTTACTGCTGTAAACAATCTGAATATCAATGAAGAAACAATAGATGGTATGTATAGCACACCTGTTACTTCTATAGTTTTATATGAAAAAATAAAACTGGCAGTCTTTGAGATGAAAACTTGCCAATAAGGTAAGACTACGCCAGTGAACTATTCTGAAGTCTACCGGAGAAGTATTCAGATAACATAACAAGGACTGACAAGAGACATTTGCCTGGATTATTTCTGATTTTTTTCCATGTTAAATGCACTTCACTGAAAATTAAGGGTAAATGCAGTGGCTGAAAGAGAACAATCTGTCATGTTTGTTTTTCTGGAATTTAGTCAATTATTGCTGAACTTCATCAGTGCAGAAGGAGATGCTGTTTGGCAACGTCACTTGTTATCAAGAAAATTGGAGCAGTTCATAGTACCATCACTGTCACCATTGTATCTGAAGTAGTCAGTGATAATTTACTGCCGACCAGTGCAATTGGTAGAAAGTCGATTGGCTTTAAAGAAACAATGTCCTTTTCTTTGATCACAAACCAAAATTGAAACTGGAGCATTAGCAAACTCTAAAATGAATGGTAGCGTCAATGCAACTACAGACTAGAGGTTGTTTGATAGAATTGTGGTGGTGGCTTAGTCCGGGAATACTTAGTTGACAAACCTGTTCAAGCATAGATCATTGCAAATAATCCCTGTACTTGCAGACCTGATGGGTCTTTGAACCTTGGTGTGAAGCACGTGCTCCTGACTGAGCATTTATGGATCATTAAGGGATATTTACCAACTGAAACACACCATTTTCAAAACAATGGGCTGGATAATCTTTGCAATCCCTAAAATAAGATGAATTTCATAAACTTTCTAAGCCACTGCTGGATTTCAATTGCCTCAATCAAACTCAATGCCAAATCTTTCTTATTGGTAGTGGGTATTAAAATATGATTTTATGCAAGATGGCAGATTGTAATCAACAAGCTGATGGTATGATATTTTCCAATGTGGAAGAGATCCAATCATATCGAGAAGAAGCAGTTACACGTACACATATTGTAAATCATAATATGGTCGCTATATCCTTGTGTATCAATATTGGTGGTGTTTTTTAGTCATATGAGCAATGCAAAACAATGCAACAATGGAGTGAAGGGCAAGGTTTATTGATACTCATAAGATTACCCATTAGATTGGAAAACCATAGTACCAGCTTCCAATCCATTTACGTGATTTTACAGGTTGTGAAAATGTCAGCGGATTTTTGGAAAAAGGAGAATCAAGCCGTGTCAGATGATGATGAATCATTGGCAATCATAAGTCAGTCATGATTTGCTTCATGGCATGGACATATTTGTTTGTTACATGTATAATAAAGGCGCGTTAAATGGCATCAAGTTACGTCGGTACAAATCATTCTGCCCGAAATCAAGAAACGGGGAAGCCCCTGCCACTAAAAATAGTCTTGTACAGCATGCAATTAGAATTAAGAACTAGGCTTACATATGGTAGTATGTTTTGGAGCCAGTTCATTCCTGTTGAAAATGGATGGATAGTCGAAAATTAACAACAGAGAACAGACTTAATTCATAACTTCAAACATCTCGTCATGTACAATGCACCAATTCAGGATTTATGTAACATTTGACTTTACCCTACATCCAAGGCAATAAGTATTTAATCTCTAATACCGATGGATGAATAAGTCATTTATTCCTACACATTCCTGCACAAATATTTCAATTATTTGTAGCTTGGCCATTTATACATATATTCACGATATAACATTCAAAATATAAGTTGGAAAAATGACTATTGATAGAAAACGATGTGTCTGAGTGCTTTTTTTAACTTTAAAGTAAATTACTATCTTGATTATTAATTTATTCAGCCTCTTTGAATATCTCACATATAAATATTCATTTAAAATATTTACATTCCAACATTAAAGTAAGTAAAAATATGAAATAGTTGATTAGAATAAATTAATTAAGTTGTCAAAAAGGAGTTGACGAAAAAAGATTGGAGTTCACGAGTCCCATTAGACCAAATATCATTGATATTAAGAGTGCAACATGACCCTGTGTAAGCCCTACTGATTTTGCTTTGCCTGATTGAATAAGAACACAAGTTTTTACACAGTATATAAACATGTAAAAAATGTTGGAAATTCTGAAAGTAGTTGTTCAATAAAAGTTGAAGCTGTGTAACAGCTATTTGTTGAAAATATTACACCCAGGAAATAATACCCTACTACCAAAAAGTGACGAACTAAATCTCAACCGAGTGTGATTGAAGAATTTGTTTTGATCCCCCGTATTTGAAATTTAATCCCCACCACCATTTGGCCATGTTTTGTATGGTAAGAGAAGAAAGTTCCAATATAGAGAAAAGCGTCATGGAAGTCTGTAGAAGGCCTCGCTTGGCCAATACAGCATTCTTCTTTTTTCACCTGTAAAATAAGGAAACTCCTCGAGCAGTTGGCGTTTATATCTTCCCGAACGTAACTGAATTGTCAAACGATCCAGCATTTGCACACAAGATGTGGATCATGAAAAACCCATCGGAGTAATTATTGAAACAGCCATCAACATGGATGATTAGTTCAAACTTAAAATCTTGATCACTCTCTTTCTGATTACAATATGCATCAGCAGATTTGCTTGAGGAATTGGAATCTTTGCATTCTTTGTCTTTTCCTTTTATTTTTCTCCATTTTTATCTTCCATTTTTTCAGCATTTCTTCATTTCTTTTTTTCCGATTCTCTTTGCCTTCTATTTTTTATGGCACTATTCTTTCTTTCTATTTGGTATGTTTTTTTTTTCTCTTTTTGCTAGTTCAAGTCTCTCTTCAAATCTTTCTTTCATACTTTGTTTTGTCTTCCTTCCTTTGCCTCTCTTACTAACGCAATAATTATTGAAGTTCCGTCTGCTTCCTTTCTAATTCTACCGACGTCTTTTTTTCAAGCTTTGGTGCATTTCTTTCTACCTTTCTTCATATATTTGCTTTGTTTTCTCCAATGATCCTTCCTCATATTACCTTTATATTCTCTTTTCTTTGTTTTTTTCGTCCTTTTTTTTTTTTGCTATCACAATTATTTCTCCACCTTCTTTCAGTTTCTTTTTTCTTTTTCCCCTTATTTATTTTTTGTTTTCTCTCTTCCATTCTTCTTTTTTTGTTGTTCTTTTTCAGGAATTCATCCGTTTTTCTTCTCCCTCTATTTCTCCTCCAAACTATTTTTCAAATCAATAAACCAAACGTATTACTTTCATAAATTTCTCACTATCTCTCAATTTTGATGAAATCTTCTTTGTTATCTATCTACAAAAACTTTTTGAAAATGTGTTAAGTGAATACATTCACTTGGTTTCAATCACACTGGGACAGAATTGAATCGTAAGGCGAGATTCCAGGGAAAGAGACGCCAGATTTCTGTTTTTCATACTTTACCTTCACTACGGAATACAGTTGATGTATCTTCAGTGCACTCATAATAACACTCACACACTCACATATACACATACGAGCGCACATGCACCCAATCTCCCATATTTAATCCTTTCTTCCACACACACAAATACACACAAACACACACAGACACAGAGACATATATACATATATATATATATATATATATATATATATATATATATATATATATATATATATATATATATGTATATATATATGTATATATATATATATATATATATACTGCAGTCGTCTTCAACCACTATAGCGGCATTCATTGACGATACAGTTCCATGATAACTGTGAATGATAGTACAGAGGTGATGATATCATAATTTTTAAAGGACACTAATGCAAACATCAATTGCATCTTCCAGAAATTGTACGTGGTTTAGCTTCCCTGTTTCTCTGATTAATTTTTATTCTATCAACACAACAACATAATTGACTTGATGGAATATAGATGATAATATAATTATATACCGATTGTTTTTGTTAAATATCAATTAAATAATCAACTATGTATTATACACTTGGGCGTATAATAGGCAGAAAATATACTTTTCAATTTTCTTGTTTTTTTTTTTTCTTTGGCTGGTGCCTTTCCTTTGGAGTTGAGATTTCTGGCAATGATTCTATGTTAAATTTTATGTCCAGCTTTCTATTCATGGAATTCGTGGGGTTTGTCCGAGGAGAAAATAATCCTAAATGGAAAGGCAAAGCTTATCCATAAATACTAAATAAATTGTTCATCATACAACACCTCAAGCAAGTCAATTTTGTAACAACAACAGCAACAATTTTCACAATACTAAGCAGAGTTAACTCTACACTATTTTACGGAGACAAACTGACTAGTCTTACATACATATTGCTTTATTTATCAAATATACAGAGGTTGCAGTAGTCATCTTCGATCGGAATAAGAATCGGGATGGAGTTTGATCCCACTGCAGTGAAGTCTGCATCTTTTTATTGTTCTATAATTGAGATGATTAGGATGTTCACTAAAAATATTCGCGTGCCTCAATCTTGATGTGCCAGTCCATTCAATTAAGACATTGGAGATGGTGTGAAGGTATTTTTTCAGCTGAAAACGCTGAAAGCTAACAAAGAAAACAAATCCTACTCTGAAACATGGTGAACAAGAGCTGATTAGCTTCAAGGGAAAATGCTAATGGAACGGTTTAATTAAGAGAATTGGATTGAATAAACATCGCTCCAAATTCTATACTGACCTTGCAAAAGGATGGGGAACCTAGTGGGTAGACCGGTCAGTTCTGCTCTTGGTATTGTCTACACATAACAACAGTAGATGTATCTCTATTTCTATTTCTCTCTTTTACTTTCACTCTCAACCCCTATATATATATATATATATATATATATATATATATATATATATATATATATATATATATATATACGTGTGTGTGTGTATATGCATGTGCTTTTATATATATATGTATATATGTGTATGTGTAAGCATGTGTGTCTGCTCTCGTGCATATTTTAGCAGCAAATTTCAGTAGACTTAAGAATTGGTCATCGTAACACAATGGAAATTTTCATCGGAGAAAACCTATCAGTCAGAGTACCCTGATTGAAGAATGTTCAATCTGTATAAAAGATGAGAAGTGTAAAGTCTAAAGCTTGACTGATTTCTGTAACATCGCAACACAACCGCAGAAATACGTGTGTATGAACATTTGACAACTGGCCATTGTATGAAGCTGACATTCGCCAGCTATAATATCCAGGAGAAAAGGCAGTGTGGCGTCATGTCTAAAGTTGTTTTGATCAGTGTTTCTGATGGAAATATCTCCAAAAATCAGAGCAAATAGATTGTTCTTCACAATCCCTTTAAAATATATCCTTAAAAATCTGCTGTTTAGAATTATCTAAATCTAGATGTAGAATATCTGGAACGACGAAACCGAAGAGAAGAAACAAAAGTTATTAGCATGAGAAATTATTTTACTATTGCACATTGTTCTGCACGCCATAGAGTCTGACCCCTCTTAAACATCAATCTTTCGAAAGGGCTCTACCCTAGTATTACTAAATAGAGTATAGAATTGTGCTTGGTTTTCAACGGATCAGCAAGATGAAAATAAGAAATCGACATCAGCAGTCAGTATTCAAGTCAACAGAAAGGTTGATTGCGATGATCTTACTCAATGATCTCAAAGATTTAGAACTCTGTCACAACGTTTCGATATTTATTCGAACAACGTGATTTCTGGATATTCCTAAATTGGCTTCGTAAATCCTCTCCTAATAATATTAATCTATATGTTCATCAAACATTAATCCATGTTCATAAGAGGTGAAAACTCCAATGGTTTGAGAGTAAATATTCTGTTATAAATCGATGTTAGTTTATTTGAGACGAAAAAAAAGGTCCTGTAATGTTTAGGATCGCTTAGCCGACAGGGGGTTCGACTGAACCTAGGAAATCTGCAAGCAGGGGGAGCGGAGACAAGGTCCATTTCGGTGTTTCTAGATACATGACGCCTCAATTGAGTGCAAGGTTACCCTAGGATAAACTCCCAATGAATATTTTTCTATTTGTTGGATAAACGTATTCCATGAATGTACCCCTTGATGAACTTGAAACCGCTCCACTATTCGTACCAACTTTATTCGTGAGAGGTACTCTGAGATTATTTGAAGATTTGGTTCCCTTGCCAAAACAAATCTACGCACCCTAGCATTATTTGCTGCTTTTATCTAAGGTGTCCACTTGAATAAAAATTTCTCCTTGGAACGTTTTAACGACAGTTTCTTGTCATTTATTATACGAGACGTAAAATGTTGACCATATGATATTCAAATAATAAAAAAATTATATGTGATTGATATGCACATTGATTGAAGGATTGGGGACGCAGCTAATTCTCTCAATAAGATCATAAAAGAAAACAGCGTAGGTAATGAATATCTGAGAATAAGACTAACACATTTAGATTGACGATGCTCTCACGTGATACAAGCACAAAGTGGAATGATTTTCGGGAAAAGGGGTAAAAATTATGCATGATAAATACAAATTAACAGGATACACCATGGACAAACTGACAGAATATTTTCTTCAACGATACACAGCGTCATTTGTACGAACATTGGGTTTTCTGTCTCCAAACAACTCATCATGGTCAAATCAGTCGCCATCTTGGATAATTTTGATGATAACTGAGTGGGATATTATATTGTAGGCTATCAATCCTATCAATGGCAAAAAATTTTGCTTCACCTCATTTTTGCTAAGTCGAGATCTATTTATACAGGACTATTTTCTAGCATCCAAGTTATTCTTAAAGTGGAATCATTGATTTCAATACTATTTAAAATGCATTTCCGAACCAATATTGTCTAAAATAAAATACATTATAATCATTTACAATAAGGCTCGAATCAATACAGTCTGCAACCATTTCAGCCACCTCATAGAAACTATAGTCAGATGGATATCGGCCTTTTTTTTTTGGCAAAACAATTATCATGAAGGAAAAATTATCAATACTTCGTCGAAGCAATATTTTATTCTTTTAACATAGTTGAAATGAGACTATTGTCTTGACTGTACGATAAGAGTTGTACGATAGTACACCGAAAGAAACCCTGATGAATTTTTTAAAAAAGAAAGTAAAATGCCAATATCATCACCTGTTTCATACATCTATCTCATACTCATACACAGCCAAAACTGTGCAAAGGGACAGAAATCATTAATCCTTTTTTGCCAGATTGACATTCATCAATACAGCCAATTCAAATGACAAATAGAAGTTAACTTTTTATTCACAATTCCATATTCCAACAAATTTGAAATCAGCTGGTTTAAAAGTCACGTTTTTCCATTGTGTACAAGTGTATGTATCAGGGAGAAAACTATTTTCTCAGCAGTTAAGATGTTTCACTATGAAAAAATCAATCAGAATAGAATTCCAATCCCTGATACGTCCGTGTTGTAGCCAGATATTAGGGGCCCAGGTCATTTGAAGCCCCCATCTCAATATTCAATGACATTTGTTTATGTTGACTTCTTTTCATAAAGATTCTGAGGTCCCCCTTCATCAAAATGATAATTTAAAATGACCTGCCCAATCCTTCCTCAGCTAATCTGTTTGTTTTTTGTTAAAAAAAGAAAACAAGAAAGCAAAAATACTTCTTCAAAGTAAGCAGCATTCCCTCTGACATTCTGAAAGATTAAGTTCTCTGTTGCGTCATGTTTAAAAATCGAAAATTGATAATTTTGAGAATTTTGTAGATAAGAATATACTGCAAAAATAAATCCCCTATTCTTGCTACAGAATCCCACACCCTAATATTGAATACTCATAAGAAATGAAAAAGCTGTAATAGATTTTCTCCGTTGGCAAATGGAATCTAACAAAGCTACAAAATCAAAAGAAGAACGACATAATTGATCGATTCGTAATTTCTCAAAAGAAACTAACGGAAACGGCAAAATGAAATCTCTACAGTAATTGAATTTAAAAAAAAAAAATGAATTATGCAATGTTTTTGTTTTTGTTAGATTTTACAGGTGTTCCATTTTGTGAATATGTACAAACTACTTTCAACCCTGCAAATTACGCCTCTCGATAAAAGAAGAAAATTACGGTATGTGGCTACTAGAAACTGTCAACTAAAGTTATTAACATCAACTTAGTGAACATCAGGTTGGTTTCTCTGGCTGGCTGCCTACCTGGTTGGCTCACTCCGTACCTACTATATATATAAGCTGCTTCTCTGGAGATAGAGGGCTAGAAAACTGAATAGCTATTCATAACTCATTTTGTTGTTTTTTTTAACTCCAAACCTTCAAAAGTTTTTTACGGGGATTTAATTTGCAATGTAAATTCATGTTGAATCTTTTTCTTTATCAATTTGAACTTTTAAGGATTTAATGTCCAACAAAGGTGAGAGAAGTAACTTATCTATTGATCATCATTATCTGATTTTTAATCGACCACCCGAACCACAAAATTCTGCCAAAAGATATTGATCAAGTGATAATTTCTATCCAATGACTAACCAGATCTATCGATCAATCTATCTATGTTGAATTTTATCATCCCTATCATATCCGATGTACCATGAGAGGGTAAACATCCGTAGTATATATATAATCGTACGCAACCTTTTATTTTCATAAATAATCATTTCATCTTTGTATCATATATGTACATACATACCTATGTGCATATATACGTACACTTATACATATAATTCGTCGACAGAAAAGAAAAAAAGTGATGAAGAGTTGCATATGCCTTCTAGATACAAGCCCCTTCTACATAAAAAAGGAAATATAATTAGGAACTCATAATATTAGATTTCCTTATCCTGTTCGCACATCTCTACTCCCCACACTACTTCTACCCATCAAAATCTCACACGCCAAATACGTAATACAATATATTCCAAGGAGAATTCCAGTAAAATATCTATAACCAATTTGGCTCGATGTGAAGTGTAGGAGGCCGTGAATATGTAAAACCAATTAGAGAGGAACATGTCTTTGAATCTCAATAAATAAAAATTTCTGCTGTTTTGATCGCTGCACCTGAATGTTAATCACATCTAAGCCATAGTAAACGTACTTAGAGCGGACGCTGCGTATTTCATTGGTATTCATTTAGTTCATGAGAGACAGAATTGGAATACAAATAAAGCAAAAAAAAAATGTATATGATGCTGTCAAATTTCTCTGTATTTTTGTATAAGTCTTTTGTTTGCAATCTTATATACAGTGCTTTGATTTAATCTATAGCACTCGAAAAGCATTTATTGAGACTGGATAAAGATGGAATATAATATGAAACAGTTCAGAAGAGCCAATGAATTTCGATTCTTAAATCAAATTTACTATTTCAAAAATGCAGGATGTTAAAGTGAGCTTATATGCAAAAAGTTCAATTTTTTTCCTCGGATATAGACGGAGAACAGATGAATCGATATCAAATTACAACCATGGAAATATATATATATATATATATATATATATATATATATATATATATATATATATATATATGTATATATATATATATATATATATGTATATATATACATGTGTGTGTATGTGTGTGTATGTGTATGTTTGTGTTAAATGCCTATATGGATATGCTTACTAATATACTTCATACACACATATACATACATTGATACATACATGAGTAGTTATGTATATAAACCTATATATTCATACATATATACATAAAGTACGTACAAATTTGTTACATAAAGAACACACATACACGCACACACGTATATATATATATATATATATATATATATATATATATATATATATCAAAAATATGTATACATGTGAGTAAACAAATTACAGCATTCATATACGCCTATATATACACATGCATATATACATATGTGTGTATGTGTGTCCATACATATATATGTATACGTATGTGTGTGTGTTCATGTGTGTGTGTGTGTGTGTTATCTAGCTAACCAGTTCAGATAGAACAGAAACATTTCATTATATTAAAAACTTTACAGTTCCCAAAAGAGTTTGATCTTTGAAAAATGTGTTAGATGAATTTTTTGTTGTTTTTTTTTGCGTGGGAAGAATTAGGTCATTGACATTGGGCAAAAGATTCACAGAGAATATTCATCGTGTCGTTTTTTGTGCTGTCCGATTTGCTCACATCCTTGACAAAGGACATTTTTCGCTTGTGTCTTAGCTACTCAAGTAAAGACATCAAATCTATAGAATGACTGACACAGAAACTTGGTTTGCACATAGTTTATGACACAAAAAATATCCTTAGATATATTTGTTAAGATACAGACGATGTGAAAGTGTCAATTGATCAATCAAGGCAAAAATTATCCACAGCAGCAGTAGGAGTCATGATGCCCACTGCTGGACATAGGATATTCCATTTCTGTCTATGACGTCTGCTCACCTCTTCCATGTAATAATGACAAACCTTTTTAATTTTATCCATCTTTTGGCCATTTCCTACTGAGTTTACTTTTCCGTGGGCAACAACAGGTTAGCTTTGTTCTCATCTGTTGTAATCTTTTTTTTTTCTAAATTTCCATCTCTTAGAAAAACATTGGACATGAATCAGAGAGAAAACTAGAATAATTCCTAGCATTGCCCTTCCCATGTTTTTTCTGCGATTCAAAATTGGTTGATTTCTATGTACTGCATCTGTAAGTGATGTATCAATTGAATCCTTTCCCCGTCTAGCATATTGGCAAATTGGCATTGATGTGTCTCTATTCATACAGAATGTTTCCCAGATGATCGTTAGGCGTTAATTAATTGTCTCTCATGGTCTTACTGCCATTTTTACTCTATTATAGGTATATGTATTTGTTAACTCCTTCTAGAACCTTGACCTATCTTTGAAATATCCCAGAATATCTTAAACCTTTAGGAAAGTCAGTTGGCAGTAGACTGGTCATGTTGCCACTGTGTCAGATCTCTGCATATCATCACAACTCACAGCAAGGAAATTCAGCGATCATAAGCGAAACAATGGCTGGCAAATATAAGATGGCATGACAATTTTGATAAAAAAAAGTAATAGCTCCGTGACAACCAATATGTAGAGATTTGCAAATTTTGGGGAAAGTCTGTATTGAAGGATGATTGTCAAAACGCTGCTGCTGATGATGAAGATTATAATGATGATGATGATGATTTTTACCAACTTTGAGAGAGACGTGTTATTCCCAAGGCATTGAACAATACTAAAGCAAGCAGCAAGAAAATGAAAGGATAACATATTTCTCTCTCTCACTTCCTACATCTCTGTGCTTATTTGGCTGTCTGGCTAAAATAGTCTCCTTATCTTTCTCCTGTCAATCTTGATTTGGCTTCCTATTAATCAGAGGCCTCTACAACAGTCTCCATATCTGAAGTAGTGACAAACCATTGTTTAATTTTAGCTGTGCATCGGTTCCACGTTGTAAAGCAGTGTTTGAAAGAGAGTCTCAAAAATATTACTACTGAATAAGTTCAGTCCTCATATACCATTATATCCGACTGATCTGCCTTTACTAATTAGGATAATTAGTGACATCAATAACCTGCCATCAAGCCTTTTCCCAGCAAACTGGGAATCTAATCATAAAACATTAATTTCCAGGCTCATTCCAGGCTCATTTTCTGCAATGTTGAATTCGATGAACCGTAAGGCAAGTGAATATTATTTCATGGAGTGAAGCAAGTTTGTATGGGGAAGATCTTGCCGAATTGATAGCCATGCTGCATTAGAATGTTAGGACGGGTGCTGTTATAAAATAAAATTCAAAACCAGTTTTCTTGTCCAGAAAAGAACCTTCTATCCTCAAATTTGCCATCAAACTAGCCTATCCTTTATTTCAACTTTGTGCATCAACAGTCAGTTGGATTACCGGTAGTATGTGATGCTGAATCTTTTTAATTCCCGTCGTTTTCCATTCCTGCAATTAATCAAGTTTATATCACCACTGATTATAGTCCCCTAAAATAAGTTTCTGCATCGTTCAAGAAAACAAAGATAAGTGCCAAGACAATGAGCAATATCCCTTACCATGTTTCATTTAATGAGCCTCTGAAGTTTTGGTATGGCTTGCCAACGGTTTATTACAGAAGAGCTACTTCTAAGACTTACCTAACATTGTGAAACGGCTGATACTGGGTGGAGGGTTCTACGTGTATCAATCTCAATTATTGTTTTAAATGTCCTGTGATTTTCAAGGTGAATAATATTTCCCAACAATCGGCTATGTTTAAGTCGAATTCAACTTGAACTCCTGTTTTGTATGGTTTGAACTAAGGATCAATAGGTTGCAGAACTAGAACACGAGGGACATAATTAGATGATGCACAATCTGATCGAATAGATTATGTTTTCCTCTCAAAACAATGTCATTGGGAATTACTTTATTTTGCTCGAAATGTCAGTCCCTTCCGAAGCAAAGTCCATTTATCCGATTTTTCATTTATTTTTGTCAAAACCCAATCCAAAATGAAAATATGATGTAAGTTCAGTTGTGACAATGTCGACTCGGAGACAAAAGTGTTGGCCCTTTAGATCTCTGATCATGAACTGGTAAATTTCAGTCAATATTAGGGAAGCAAACTACGTCACTTGATAGGTATTTGATGTTAATAGATGCACGAGGAGCCAGTGATTATGGGCTTCTTTTGTGCATCCAACGGGTAGGCACATGTTTAATGTCTTTATTTGTTTGCATACTTTTGTTTTCCCTGACGAAGACACTTTTACTTCTGCGCTAGTTTCAGGGAATAGCTTCGAAGTAATCCTTTAAGGGTAGCACACTGGTCAGTACATTCTTTCAATTAACTTTGACTGGCAGGGATTGGGCTGGCTGGTCAAGAAAATATTTGACAGATGAGTGTGTATACGTGCGTATGTGTTTGTGTGTTTGTGTGCATGTGTGTGTGCGCGTGCATGTTATGGGTTACATGGAGATAGATGTATGGATCGCCAAGTGTGTGTCTCAGTATGTATATTTGTTCAGAACGCAACAATTAAAGTAGGCCAAGAGACCCAAGAGAAGGAAGTAACAGTGTGGCCAGTATGAGTTTTAAGGGTTGCAGGAAACAGTTTGCAGCTTGGTATGATCTATGCTGAGTCTTGCCACGCTAGACCTTTGGCACTTGAATAAGGGAACTGTTTGTTTCCTATGCAATGTGAAGTAGCGCTTTTAGAATGTATGAACTAAGCAACACTGTCCGATCTGTTGGAAGTGATGCACTTTGAATTGAAAAAGAAGAGTGTAATAAAAAAAAAAAAGAAAAAAAAAAGAATTGATTTGTATATAAATCGACTTGTTTTCCCTATGAAATTAGTTATTTCATACAGCAGAAATTGCACATTAGGTGCAGTGTTCCTTTGCAGATTTGCACCATACCTCAAGCGACCGGTTTGAGCACGATGAGCTTTATACATCCGATAATTTCATCAATGCATGCAAGTAGTTGTCGGCAAAAGAGAAATATTCATACATCGAAAAATACCGTAGCCGACTTGGAAATTATAGGATGTCCTTTTAAGAGGGAATCAGTGAAGTCTGCTCATATTTAACACAAAGACCAAGTGGGAAAATAAAATAAAACGTATCCTTGACAAAATATAGGACATTTGAAGATTGAATGAATAAATAATTGTTAAACCTGGACAGTGAGTAAGGTAGTTGCATATTTTTCGAGCTGCGTTAGTACTCAGTGGTAGAGCAAAATAAAACCTTCACTGTTGAACACAAGCAGGCAAGGATTTCTTTTCGTAAGAATCGTAAAACACGCTATCCCTACTTCCATTTTTGCTTTGTTTGGTACGCATGCGACTTGATTTGTAGGAACGTACTAAACTGTAGCACTTTTGTTTTTCCATTGCTACTGCTTGATCAGTGAAGGCAATAGGAAGATTCGATTTGCCTTATTACTCTCTCTCTCTCTCTCTCTCTCTCTCTCTCTCTCTCTCTTTCTCTCTCCCTCTCTTCCTCCGGCTCTGTTCTCCGTCGTACATCGGAAAATGCATCTGAATGGAGTTTTTCTGTCAAGCAATATCAGTGATGGGACATGTTTAATGGATGTAGGCTCATACCATTACCAAAGTCATTGCCCAAAATTATGATTAGTGCTAGCTTGATGTACAATCGGTGCACCAAGCTCCAATTCTGACTGAGACCTTTCTTGTTCTCTTCATTCTTGTATATTTGAGAAATCTTCCCAATTAAGAGGAATAGAACAATGAACTAGATATACTGACCACAAGTGACCAAGTTGAAGATTTCCCAAGAGATAACTTCATAAGATCACCATCGCCCTACTCGAAGAAAAGATAGAGAAGTTATCACTAAGAAACTAACCCGTCAGTTTAACATCCGTCTCAAACAAAGCAAAGTCCCAAACGATTTACAATCTTAATGCTGTTACATAAAAAGATAACCGAGATGACAAACAACTATATGTCGATATGCTTACTCAACGGCATTAACAAATTTTTTTTTCAATTCAATGGAATCATTAATGTAATCATACAACAAGGTGTACATCCTATATATGTCAAAGCAGCTCTTTCATCAGGCTACACGGAGACTCTGAATTCTCTAGCTCAAAATGACGGGAGTGGCAAGGTGATATCACCTAATCAAAGCACTTCAGAGCCTGTTTCAATATAATCTTCCTAAAAGTGGCTGGGGAAATAAAGGATTCAAAATAAACAGTGAATGCTCAAGTAAGCGCAGATTTACTGACCACTTTGCATTTAGCAGAGGATCTTCATAACCAACAAATAATCGTAGATTAACTGAATGGTGGGGCAAGAAAAGAGGTCTCTACTTGAACTTCAGTAAAACTAATGCCATGTGCAACAAAGATGTTGCGGACAAATATATAACGATCACAATTAAAAAGTAAAGAATCACTTTCAGTTGGTAGGTTAAAATTTCGAAGACAATAAAATAACATAATACCCCAAAAGAAGGGTATTGCACCAATGCGTCCTCCTGATAGTCACCCATAAAGCTGAAACATGGGACTTAACCAATAGATTAGCCCTCAAACTGAAAACCTGCACAGGAGAAAATCATTTAGCATATCACAATGTTGATCCCTAGGGATACTATTCAAAACTCTGGCTGGCAGAAAATAGCGAGACCAAGAAAGCATGTGCAGAAAATACCGGCTCTGCGACGCCTATGGTTGGAATGTATGGTGAATTCGGGGGAAACTCTGTGTCCAATGAAGGATGTTGAAAGGCTATTGCTGATGATAATGATAACGATGATGTATTGACTCTTTTGCACTCTCTACTTTTACAAGATATATTGACGAAATGTATTGTCACTGGCATTCCACATTATTTGACGAACAAAATAGTAAGGTTAAACTTGAGCAAGTTATTCTACCTTACCTAGTTTGGCGTGTGCAGACAAGAGCTATAATCAATAAAATGAGTGGAATCAATACAATAACGTACGAACAGGTTTAGAATATGATTTGCTGATTTCATACGCCACCTCTCCCTGAATACTTGGACGTACAAACATAAGTATGGTATATATCGCAGACATGTTGTAAAAGTAAGTGATAACCAGCCCTTTCCTCCAACAAATGTGTTCTTCCTGTGTGCTCATTAAAATTGATTAAGCGACCTTTTTGCTGTGTGCAGCTGTCATGTGATTATTTCTGGCGCATTGCCGAAGTCTTTCACAACAACTCAGGGTTTCCTATCAAACTGACCCTGACATTTCCCGCTATTTTCTTATCGCCTAGAGTGATAAGCTTGTCACACGAGAACAAACGATCTAATTTTCTCTGCTTAGGACATTTCTCCGACATCCGCACAGAAAATGACAGCGGCGTGAACATTGAACGGGAAGTTGATCTAAGAGTGGCCTGGATGGAGCACACGTGAATTCATGACAGATCGTTACCATGTGAGACAATCAATTGTACGCTGATCTCCTATAAGGCTTGAGAAAAGAACTTTCGGTGTCAATTATTCTTGTCTATGTGATTGACGTTTACTTTCAATGCTGAAAAAGCTAGCTACAAATCAATTGCACTGTCCAGAAAGGTTCTCTGTTGTATATCACAATATGAATAGATATGTGTAATTTTTAAAACCTCAGATTTTCTAAGTTGCAAATTGTAAGCGCTGATGATTTTGAATCAAATACGATAGTATATATGCTTTACAGAATTGGATTGCATGGTGTTAAAAACCTATAAAAATGTCATCCGGAGGGTCAGTTTTCCTACAAAATGAGTATCTGTCGTCTTGGATTTTAACAAGACTAAAAAATCGGCTTCAGACGCAACCATTTTGAATATCTCTAGGATTGATTGTATGGTTAGACACTCTTTCTTGAGATTCTAGAGATATGCTATTGATATAATTTCCCCCTGTGTGTCCATCGTACTTATGATTACTGAATTCTTGGCGTCTCATGCATGCTCTTTTATGGCAAAATATCATATCAATATTAGAACCTAACAGTCAAAATTTGTGTTGCTATAAGTTGTGGTCATTACTAGAGCTATTACTGCGAGATCAGGGTTAAAGTGAAGAGATTATTTCATGGACTTTATAGAGATTTGAAAAAGTAAAAAGGACGTTCGGATATATGTGCGCACTGCCAACTAGAATATTCTGAAAGAAACTACAGTGATATCGCTCCAAGTAAGTACGTTTTGCTGATGCATATTTCATCCAGATTTATTTTTCATAATTTTACAAACTAAAGACTGTGATTATACGGATAGGTCTTCGTCGAGGTTTGAACACATACATTTCACCTTTGGCTATTCTCTCAACGATTATGCAACGATATCTGAGAGGTAAAATAAAAAGAAAACAACCGAAATTCAGATAAAGAGAAATACTATTTAAAAATCAATAGGAACCAAACTTGATAATTATAGGCGGAAAGAGTTAGCCTTTCGTTCTGATCCCCCAAACAAATCGTAAATGTTAAGGCTTTTCATTTTTCAAATGGCTAGTAAGCTAAATTGGGAGATCATTATTAATGGGTAATTGGCATTTGTAATTTATTCTTAGACTAATCTAAGCCTATCATAAATTTTGACAAGGCTCTATTCGTGGAGTGTGGTCAGCAAGCTAGTTTTGAAGACTATTAACTCTGAAAAATGTTTCATGCAAAATAACCTCGTGTTATACTAAATTGAGTAGATATCAGGCCTATCTTGTGGCTGAATTATCAACTTATCTAGAATAATACCTGTGAGAAATGACGGGATTATAAACGCATAGATGAATTATAAGAATATATATTATTGTATAAATGTATGTATTGCAAACAAAAAAAAAATGCATACGTCGAACAAAATTTTTTTTTCAATATTTTCTGTTTCTTAATTGATTCAAAGCAATAAGGCAACATATTTGGATAGAAAATAAAATGACATCTCAGCAGAAATAAAAGTTATACTGATGTTACCAGCAGTTTATTCTCAGAGAGTACAGATACGAAGGAGAGCATTAGTCCATATAATGTCCATGTTCGTTAAACTCATTTTTTTTTCTTCATCCTATTTGTTCTAGAGATGAAAAAAAAAGAAGAAAAAAAATCAGAAAAATGACAGAGACTTTTTATATTATGGGATTCCAACTGATACCAGAATCAAAAACTTGAAAACAGGTGAAGCCAAAATTTCAAATGTTGATTTTGTAGATGGGCAGACCTCTCTACCAGATAGTTTGGTGGAACGCAGTTTTCCTATCATGTTAGATTCTGTAAATATCAATAAATTATCATCCTTTTCGTCAGTCGAGAAATGTGAGGCAATAATTCAAATGGGAACGAGACAAAGCACGGCATGCCGGATCTGTAAAAGGAGTGAAATGATTGGTCAATTACTCGGGCCTCATCACTCTGACTTCCGCTCTTTTAAACACATCCGAAAGTGATTAGAGATAGTAGTGTGGAAGCAGGGGAAAAAGAGTCCGGTTTGACTGTTGGTGAGAATTTTTTTGCAAGTCTCTTGTAAAAAAATTCAATCTTGCTTATTTTGGATTTTTTTTAGGCTTATTACGATACGTAATGGCTATGAGGATAAAGTATTATAATACAGGGTACGCAAAGGGTACACACGCGCAGACACAAACACACACATATATGTATAATACAAATAAATGAATAATATCCGACAGAATAATTAGAAATTGGGTTATATGATATAAACACTCTATATTAAATGATATCCCGTAATTACAAAGTGAAAGTATTGTTTGGCCCTGACAACATAGAATAAATAAAAAAATACAGTGCTGCTACGGGAATAGGACCTATAACCGGTACGGTAACATGTCGTTAAACTTGCCATTTAGCCAAATAGTCGCCAGTAATGCTGAACCCCAATATTTGTTTTAACTCTGCATTCTCATTTTTTGTTTATTCACGGTCTATATTTGCTTTATTTTCTTTCATTGTTTATTATATTTACGTTGTCCAAGCCAAATGATGTATTAACCTCGCAATAGCCTGAGATAATTGAGATTTATTATAATGTAGAGTTCTTTCAAAGGTCTTTAAATATAAGCGATGCTACTTAGTGTTGATTCAGTATCTTCCGACACGATAAATTTTGTTTTAGATTTACGTTGCATTCCCGAGCACAAGTGACGTCGTCAGCATCGGTTTCATTCACTCTAACTTCACACTTTAAATAAATTTTTTAAACAGATATAGTTTGGATCACTCAAGTAAAAAAACACTTAAAATATAAATACAAATTCATGAAAAATTAACGTACCTTCAGTAAATACCATCAAGTACATTTTTATCGATTTTGACCAACGACAATTGAAATATGTGTAGCTTCAACATTGTGTTTTTTTTTAAATTTGTACTGTTAATAGAAGTTGGTTTGTGTGTGGGAGGTTGTGTATGTGTGTGTGTGTGTGTGTGTGTGTGGATCAATGTAGAAGCATTTTCATTATCATACATCAAGTTTAACTTGATAAGACATATCGCCAAATATTAGGGGAGAGTTATTGTGATCTGCGAGTCTCTCTCTGCTACACTACGACAGGGAATCCATTGTACAATATGGAACGCAACTGATCCAGGAATCTGAATTGTATGCACAAATTAAATTCAGTGCAGATATTTGCCAAGATATTTTTGAGCAGTACTTATTACACAAGTATATATTGAAAAAAGGTATTTCAATTATTTCGGTTGATCCTATGTATTATTGGTTACTGAATTATCAGATGGGAAATATTCTCCTCAATAACCCACCATTTAACAATAAATACGTTATTTAGTGTCAAATTATAGTTTTTTGCACAACTTTGCATTAAACATATAGATACATCGGGAAAATGGTTTCGATTACTCCAGGTGATTTGTACTTATTTCCAAGTGCTGATATGAAAAAATAAAAAAAAACATTTTCTCTGATAATTACCATCTTTTCACAAACACGTTTTTATTTTTCGATTAGAAGTTATTGTATAGTTCCACATGATGTAAATGAATGATTTTTTGCAAAGGTTTTTGAATTTAGTACTTTACTACATTGAAACTCACGCTTAAAAAATGTAGTTTTTTATATTGATTGTCATATCACTTTTATCTCCGGGCATCTATCTTTTTAGGGATAAAATAAACATGAAGTAACGAATCGTATCAGTAGGAAGTAGCATGTCTCATGTGGAGTTTGAACGTGTCTTGCCAATCCCTTTCCACTCACAGTTAACCGTTAGGCCATCCAGAACTGCAGATATCAGATTTTAAAAAAATACTTCTTTAAATATATCTATATTTATATATATTCTATAACCGGGCATCTTTTCTTCAGAAGATAACATAACTACTTCTTCCTGTTCCTACCGCTTTTCCTGTTGAAGTTTTTGTGAAGTAACACTATGTTTTGTGAAGTAACACTATGTTCTCATGTTACTCGGTTTCCAAACAAGATTCGTAGGAAATCGCCCAAGAAGCAAACAAGACATCAAATAAGCCATTTTCCCTGAACGGGGAGTGGAAAAAAGATTAACGGAACATACATATTTCAGTTATTTAAAATAGTTTGCTCTCAATTTTCACTCGCTATTTATGAAAAAAGATAGACTTTTCTGGATCTGTTCCTCTCTCTTTTCCCTCTCTCTTCCATCTTTTGTTTTGTTTTTCTTTCAGTGATTTTTTCTAGTCTTTCTTCTATAGTGTCGCATTTTCTACGTCAACTTTTTCCCTTTTCTTTCAATCCTCGCTTGTACGTCTCCTTCCTTTCTTTTTATCTCCCTTGGGTCTGCTAAAATTTCATTTTTCTTTTCCACGTCTTTACCAGGAGCGATCAATATAGTTTCCATCGTTTTCACCTCAGTACGATTGAACGGCTGGCTGGCTCTGCATGTACGTATCACACATTCAGGTCAAACTGACGGACCTAAAAGCCAAAAATGTCAATATTGATTCAAATCATGTCTATAGAAACGTTTATTTGTTTCGAGTATTCCTCCTATAAGGTTTTTCAGTGGTGAGTTATAGTTATGATATAATTTTATGCTAAACATAGATTGTGCCTAAGCACATTCACACTTGTTTTTTGAATGTTCAGACTTTTCTTCGTGGTCAATACCGAAAAAATGTGAGAGAAGTTACTTATGCTTAGTTTTACCATCGTTTTTTTTTTCTTAATAATTATTTTCTTTTTCTTATCTCCCCTTATTTCCTCATAATTTTTTCTTTTCGTTTTTCCTTTCTCTGTTTCGTTTTTTGATTTCTGTTTTTTTTTTCCCTTGAGTCATTTTTCTTTCTTTTTTATTTATCGAATTATTTTGTAATGTTTCATTTTGGGTACCTGACTTTAATTTGTCAGTTTCTTTTGGGAAGGGGGTTGTATTCTACAATTGCCATTTTTATCTATCGTCTTTTTGTCTCTGTTTCTCTATCATCCATCCCTCTTTGTTCATTTTCTTCTGTTTTCTGCCTCCATTTTTTTCTCTCGTATTATTCTTTCTTATTTTAAATAGCCATCCAGTCTCTTCCTCTATTTTTTCCTATGTCCTGCTTTCTTTCTTTTCTTTTGCTTTTTTTCTCTCCATTTTACTATTACGTCAGTGATTTTCTCCCTTTCTGCTATTTTCTCTCGTAGTTTTCCTCTTTTTTCAATGTATTTTTATTCAATTTCTTTTTTTTTTTCTCGCTATATTCTTTCTTTTTTCTTCTCTTATGGCCTCCATTCAATATCTTCTTCTCTCTTTCGTTTTCCTTTTTTCTTCCCCTTTCCCTACTATCTTTCTTTTAGTTATTTTTTTTTCTTATATTTCTCACCTTCTTTTCATATTTTCTTCTTGTAAAGAAATTTTTCCAGGAATCTCCACAAAATCTCATACTACAATAAACATTACCTTTATTACATTTCGATATAATTGGCGCTCTCTATTTTTTACAATCATTTTTTTTATCATCGTTTGATGTTTTAGTCTCCACACAATCCTGAATCTTTTGACCTTTAAAATCTTAATAAATAAAATGCAATGTAATGTCATGGCTTGTTGCATGCAAGTGTTTATGACGATCTTTATGCGTCATCTGAGTGATTACAGTGACAATAGACATCCTTACCACTATGTCCCACGATACGAACCTAACTGATAATTTAGTCTTGTTCTTCAATGCACAGCTATGAATAGCTCTGTGAAAACATACAGTAGATTATATGTGGCTATCATTGTAACGTTTTAGGTTAAATACTACATATTGCAGCAAAAAAAATCAACTCTTTTTATTGTGTTCAAATAGAAGTAAAACCAAATATCGTGCATTATCTATTTGGAGTAGAAATAAGAAATTCACCAGGAATGTAGTTCTCATGGGAAGTTTTTGAATGAAAAAAAAAAAAAAAAAAAAACACGGTCATTTTTGCCCAGTTTTTTAGTGTTCCATGTCCACTCCCATTTTGAAATCTTTGATTAGAAGGTCTCTTCCCATAGAGCATATTTTACTCAATATTAAGATAAAGAAAACAGTGGTGAAAATTAATAAAAGATATTTTGTTGTTTTTTCGACGAAAACTAGTGATGATGTCATCAAAACTGTACATTATCGAACCATGATATTGTATATAAGCACAAATAAGTTTCAATAACTCTCAGCACGTCCACAGTGCAGTGTTTATAGATATTGGGATTGAATCCAACCGAGAGATTGGACGCTTTTTACTTTCACGATTCCGCTGTCAGTGACAGATTAACCATTAAGCTGTGTAGGATTTTTCTTTTTTTTTTTTCTCTTTATACTCTGTTGATGCTATTGCTTTCAGGGCCAGTGGTGGATTGAAAATTTGACTGGTGAGGCTTTTTCTGTCTTTTTTTTTCAATCTCCAACTATGGAGTTTTGACTTCTTTTTTTTCTGCTATGTAACATCAATGATGACAAATGACAATAACTAGAAACCACTGACATCATGCATAAGGAACAGTAACACGGTGACGTACAAAAGTCATGACGATTTAATTTCCCCCTTAATTTCCACTTTAAGGATTATTTCAAGGTACATGTTTGGGTAAAAGAACGCAAGTATACTTTCTAACTATGTCAAGACAGATCACAGAAATCTCCAATTATATTCCTGTTTGGCTTTTATTTTTTTAAATTGAAATGTATCAGACACGCCCCGTGGTCTATCCCCTTCTTTTTATGAATATATCTCCCTTCACCTCACCCCCTTTGCCTAAATTATACTATCTTGGACCCTTCATCCCACTGCCGGCTAATTTGACCATCGATATCTATCCATTGGAAGTTTTCTAACACCAAAAGTTCCAGACTTCTTTATTCAAAATGCTCAATCCATCACAGAGGAGGGACTCAAAAACCCATTCATTCGACTCTTTTTCCTGCTGATGTATACACATTTGATGGAGTAAAAAAACTACTTATTTGAGTTTTTCAAATCCTTAAAATGAATAAAACGTATCCACCTATAATTGAAAATTACATCTTGTTTTAACAGCCGGAAGGTTTCCATCTTAGAGCTTTGCTGTGAAAAAGCAACAAAAAAATGATTCGAAATAGATAATGAAAAGATAGTGTCAAATAATTGGTGATTATTCCTACTTCTGCTACGATCACTATGTTCCTGCAATTACAACGTCATAAATAACCAAGATAGCATTGGAGAAGAGATACAAATGAGGATTCGGTCTCTATTCCGCTATTAAACTTACACAGTTGATTGCTCAAAAGAGTCCTCAATGAGATGGAGTAGGCGTAGAGCTTGAAGTTTTCTAAAGAAAAATTTTTTTCGTTCCTACTTTTTCTTACTTTGAAAATTATTTAAGAAAGATGTGTTGGAGAGAAACAATGTAAGCTAGGAAAGATTAGCAAAGAACCAATGACAAAAATATATAATTTCAGAAAAGTAGTGATTCTAGGATCTTCGTCTCCGTTCAATCTTAGCGAGTGCACACTCCAGCGTCCTTTTCAAGTTTTTTGATGATATATTGTTTCTAATGAATAATCTTTTTAAGGCAAGCATCCTTATTCTCATCGTTTTTTACCATCAAAGTTTCGGTCAGTACACACCCTCTTTCAGAGAAAATTTCAGTTGCTCTATTGTCCAATGTTTAGTTTTTTTTTAATTTCGTAGAAGTTTGGTGTCTTATAAACTTTTCCAATGCCATGTCAAGATGATCAGCTATATCGTCTGCGTAATTATCATAATGGTTCATGAGTTATACTTTCCGGCCATCACGTACCGTCTGTATTTATGATACAAGATGTCTTCAGTATTCACCGACGTAGGAATCAAAATCTTGTGGATGGGTACTTTATACTGATTTTATGTCGCCAACTCTGACGATCAGAGAGTCCAACGACCAAATAGGTTGTGGTATATTCCACTGAAAACTTGTCAGATATTAATAATGAAAATACTTCATTTCAGACTGCAGACGTTTTAAAATGATGTTTTTTATTGGTTTTATCAAAGATTTGAGCATATATCTGCCGCCTACGTAACCAAATTCCATTCCCAATCGTGGATCATTTCCGTAGGCACAGTTTTTTTTTTTCGGTGAATGTGACGTCGATGACAATCATGTTTTTTCAAGTTTAGTATTTCAATGATGGATTCGTGTTCTACTGTCAGCCATATTGCTCTTGCTTGCAAGTGTTTGAAGGAAAAGCTTTTCGTGATTCAAGTACAGATTTATCAAAAGAAAAAAAAATTCCCTAAACTAGAACAGAACTCATTAGTTTCCCTTGATATCAATCCATTTCCTTTCTCACTTTTTCAAATAATTTCAAATTTTGGCGAAGTTTTAAGAAACCTTATCAGAAATGTTTAGGATGCGATTACTATCTAAAAGAAGACCTTATATTCTGAGTCTGCAGTTTTACTTTATTCTTGGAGTATATGAGAATGAGTCATTCCCACATCTCCGTTTGTAGACAAATGTCCTTTTCTTGATCTTTCATCGTTGAGCACGCCTCTGGGCATTTTTCTATGAATACATCATCTCACCTAAACGTTCAAGGAATTTGAAC
Source organism: Thysanoteuthis rhombus (assembly GCA_963457665.1). NCBI lineage: Eukaryota > Metazoa > Mollusca > Cephalopoda > Oegopsida > Thysanoteuthidae > Thysanoteuthis > Thysanoteuthis major. Next base: position 35,558,966 of record OY735216.1, read on the forward strand.
AAATTACGCAAACCGAGGGTAATTCGAATATCTGCCGCCACCTTCGGTGAGATTTTCACTTCATAAGACAGATGAGTGACATAACATTTTGCAAAATTTATTTCATTTATAATCAAGGCTGTGCAGGAATTTTGATATCTGATAATCTAAAAATGGATCAATTTTACGATCCAAATATTCACTGCTATTGCTGAAGGGAAATCATTTCTGGTAAGTAATCATACATAGTAGAATTCAACATTAACAAATGTCGACAGTTAAAATAATTACAATAGTTAATCTAACGTAACTAATTTAGTTGGAATCCTCAATAATTGGCGCTACTGGGAGAATCATCCAAGTTGATTATTAACTCTTTGCTTACAAATCTGTTATTACGTGATATAAATAAGTTTTACGAATATTTCTTTCAGGACTTCAGGAATTAAATGCGAAGTTCCAAATATCGATACTAGCAGAAACATTTGCCATGCTTTATATATATATATATATATATATATATATATGTATATATATATATATATATATATATATATATATATATATATTTCAATCTCTACTCTAAAACAACTCAACTCCATGAGTAAGATGTTGTATGTATCGAGCACTCTATGAAATAAATCCTATACATTTCAGAAGTGGCATTATATTATTGATATATGATTATATTATTTCATACTGCTAGCCTGATTTTTACCACACATATTGTCTATATATATATATATATATATATATATATATATATATATATACACACACACACACACACACACACACACATATATATATATATATATATATATATGTGTGTGTGTGTGTGTGTGTGTGTGTGTGTGTATGTATGTATGTATGTATGTATGTATGTATATATATCTACACAAGTGGTTAGTGGTTATTCAACTGAGTTACTCCAATGAAAAGGCAGTAGATCCTTACAGCCAGCTGGGACATCTGCTTCAGTGGTGAACCATAGCTGTCAAGTGGAATGGCTGATTGTTGTGGTTTAACTACCCAGATCAGCCATGTTGTTGAATACTCATGACAAGTGGCCTGCTGACCCCTGAAGATAATTCAGGTATAGGATCGAAAAGAAGAAAACTCTTGTCAACCTATGACCATAAAATTTTGCTGATATTCGCACCACCTCAGTTGACCATTGGATGCAAATCTCTGGTTTAAAGGGTGAAGTTTGTTGCCCGTGAGCTGCGTTTCACCATATAAAACTCCTATGCGAGTCCTTTGGGCTATTCTATAGGACCAGCAACACTGGAACTTGAAATATCCGTTTGCAGAGCACATACATCATATAGAGACATATCTACAAACAGACAGAGAAGGGGTAATCATTCAGATACTCTTATGTTTATATCGTCATTTTTTCCATAAGTATCTATGTTAAGTTCATATCAACTATAATGTATTCTACCAGAACCCGATGAAATTTTGGATCACGAATTTTATCTTCTTATTCTTGTACTTTCTCTCTCCGAACACTGTCATCTGTACGTGAATGTTATAAAATATAATTCAAATGGGGATAATTTACAAATGTAAAGATTTACATTCACCTCAATAAACTATGCAACTCATTTTTGTGTCCCCCCCACCTCCCTTCTTGTTAAACTTTTTTCTCTCTCCTGACCTACTTTCTTGATTATGTGACTGACATAACTTTTCTCCCAATGCCCTCTTCCCATAAACACTTCTTTTTTATTCAAACTGCGAAACCCTTATCCTACAGTCGTATGAAATAGTCTTCTATTCCTTTCCTCCAATTCTATCTGTCTTAACAAACTGACTTCATCGTTCATCCCTTTTTCCTTTCTATTTCTTCCGTAACTTCCGCCCTTTTTTTACCCACTTCTTAAAATACGTAACTTCTCTTCCTGTCTTTTTTTTATCCCTTTGGTAAACTACTTAACAGCCTTTTCCAACCCTTCCAAATTTTTTATTAAACTACCTAGATAAAAAAAAGTAGTATGTTCATCTATTCAATATTTAGTTAGAAAAAAAAAGCACATTTCTGTGAAAAAATCTTGATCTTGCTGAATCAAATCATCAGACAGTTTTATTTACAAATTTGTGATTTTGAATATGAAGAAATAAACTTGATCATGAACTGTATCAATTTATCAACTCTAATTCTGATTGGTTCAGAGAGAGAGACTAATTTCAAATCATGCATATATGAAGGGGCCTGATTTCAACAGCCCTCGATAGATTGGCGTAGATCTAATTCTAAACCCACAGATAGTTTAAACCTGTCTAACTCTGACCTCCATCTCTTGGTCATCCCCTCTAAACGGTATCTTTGAACGTGCATATATCTTGATCAGGAGTTAGAATAATACTCGTCTTAGAATATTTTACAATTAAGTCAATTATCATGAGCTTACAGGAGAAATGGATTGAAATACATATTTTTTATTCATTGATTTATTCCATTATATTGAGTATTATATATCATTGTTTATTTTTTTTTTTTTGTTATATTCACCCCCATCTCAATCCATAATGGTTTAAATAAAAACTATACTCAGGAATGAAAAAAAAAAAAAAGAAAAGAAAAAAGAAGTTCTAAGTGAGAATCGCAATCCTCTATGCCGAAGGATGACTTGGCTGATGCCATCCAAGCTTAACCCCCCTCTCTACACATTTCATTGAATGAATTTCAATCATAGATCTACATAAAGTGTTAGTACTGGGTAAGAATAAAACTCACGTCACTCTACTGGAGAGTGGTTCTGTTATTGCTCAACTAATCTTGGGACATAGCTATAGATATTGTTGGCGAGCGTGAATCCAAACATGTAAACTCATCACTTATCCTGATCTATCTACGCCATATTTCATAAGTGACAATTCAGTATCCCAAATCAAATCAATTTATTCATTCAATTCATTATTTTTTTTCAAATTATAATTACCGAGACAAAATACTCAACCTGGATGGGGGTAAACTGCTTTTCAAATAGAGAAATAAAAATACATGAATTGGAATCAAATCATGTTTAATTTGATTTGAGTATAAAATTAATTTCATACCAGTTTTTACACTATTAGAAGAAATAGGGGCTTACAGCTAATGTAAAAGACAATGTAAAAAAAAGGGTCAAGCTTATGTGATGAGATGAAACTAATATAATAAGTGTTAGTATTTTAAAAAGAGGTAAAAAAAACGGGTATCAAAACCGAAAAAGAAGCTTAACCTCCCAAAACAGACGTTACTGATTTGAAAAATTGTAAAAAGTTCAAATGGAAGAGTATTATTAAAAAGATCGGTGCATTATGTCGAGAAAAGGGATCAAGAAAAAGGTCAAAGATGGGGCTATTGTTAAAAAGGGGTAATGTTAAAAGTGGGTGCTGATCTTCAAAAATTGGTCAATTAGTAAAATTAGGGTTATATGTTTGAAAGTGAAAGGGATTACTTTCTTTTTAAAAAAAGAATGTTCCCCCTTCATTTTGAGCTCATTTAATGAAAGTGAATGTTTCCATCTGAATTGACCCCTAAAAATGAGAAAAGGATTGACTCCACGATTATGAAAATTTACACTTGATTTAATCACAATCAAGTAGAAATGTTTTCTTTTTTTCACTCTAGATGAGAAAAAAATCCCTATCCTCAAATTATCTTGAAAATACCATTATATTCGATTTTGACCCCTAAGGTTGAAAAAGATTATCCCTCTAGATTCTGAGCCCTAACGTCGAAAAATATTCCCGACTATACTGTGCTCCTAATATTTCTCTCGATTTTGACGTCTAAAAGTGAAAAGAATTCCTTGCATTCCGATTTAAAAAGAGCTAAACAATTTGATTTCGAGCCTCACGAGTGAAATAAAATCCCTTCTCAATTCAAAACCCTAAAATGAAAAAAATCCGTCATTTCGATATTGACTCCTAAATATGGAAAATAATCCCCTTTGATTTTGACTTTTGTAAGTTGGGAAACGAATTTTCTCCTCGATTCTGACCTATGCAGTGAATAAAACATCCTCCAACAAATTTGACCTTTTAGTAAAAGTAGGAAAAATGTTTCCCTCGATTTTGACCCCTGAAACTGAAACTTTCCTTCTGCAATTTCAATTTTTGTTTCTTCTTTAAAAACTCAGTCAGGTTTCTTTTTGGCATTGGTTGAACAAATTTTCATAGCAGATCAGAGTGAACGATAAGCCTATGGTGAGAATTGAACTCAAAACACTATGCCGGATGATGGTTCAGTTTAAACACAAGTTCAAAATAACCACTGAAACTTTTACCCCTATGTTCTTATTTGGCATTGTTTGCTATAATAACTGGTTATTCAGTATGAGACTAACAGGGTTTTTTGTTATTTTATCTATTTGATTAATCAGATGATGTGTTGTCAATCGTTATTTGTACATTTTATGTTCATCTCAATTTCAAATGCTTTTTATTGCAACAACACGCACATGGTTTTCCCCTATCGGAAGTGAGTGAATGAATCATCTTGTGAGAATCGAAATGCCAAGTAATTGGTTGGCTTGGTAAACGCCCAAGTGATCTTGCTATTAAATTCCAATAATCAGAAAATCAAACGTTCAAACTTATCCCCCACCTAGATATCCATAGGACCAGTTCTGTAGTAACTGACCATACAGTATTGTAAAACAATTCATTTATCTATTAGATGTAGTATTGTATATCATTAATAATGAGTGTTATTATTAGCATCACGTCAATTTCTGTGACTTTCTTCGCAAATACAATCTGGCCAGTTTTTACTCATCAGTGAGTGAATCAATTTACAGCACAGATTGCAGTAAAGGATTATTTCAACTTTGAAATCAAACTCATGACACTCTACACTCATGGATGACTAGATTAATGTCCAATGCCAGTTAGCGACCAGTATCAGTCCCTAGCGCCGATCCAAATAAAAATTTAAACTAATTCAGGTGTCTTTTACACCATTTGTGATAGTGTTGTTCAGTATCGGTAATTCAATTCATTCAATTAATTGTATCATTAGATGAAGTATTTTCCATTATTATTAATAGTTTTACACAAGTATTAAGCTTCATCCAAATTTCTGTCGCTGTTCATCATAACATCTCTCAGCTTTCACCCAGTCAAATTCTATGAAACGTTCTTTCTTTCCCTTCTTTCTATCCTTTTATAAAACTACCTAGTTACCTTTGGGCTGTTTTTTTATCCACACCCTCTTTCTACCTTTTTATTCATCTATCACCATGGATCGGAATGAAGAATTATATCAGAAAATGTTGACTGATTTGGATAGAAAAAGTGAAAACATTAACTTAAATATGAATACAACGAAGACAAAACTTATGTTCAACAACAGAATCCTCAGAAAGACTATAAAATAGGGGTCAAGGCTGCAAAAGAGAATAATGAATACATTTACCAGACGATAAAGTTAGAAAAAGACCGATCAGCTTGAATCATTTGATATGTATGGAAACATGTTGAAGAGCACTCTACCATGGTGTGTAAAGTATATTCAATACAAGCTATGACTTACGGATGCAAAACATGGAAATTAACAAAATAAACTGAGAACCAACTTGGAATCACACAAATAGCCATGGGACGAGCATTGCTAAATGAAGCTATAAGAGATAGGGAAAAATCAACATATATTAGAGTAAAGATATCATACAAGTAAACAAGCAACAAGCATGGAGATGAGCTGAACAATCAGTAAGAAGAGATGATAATTAATGTAGCAAAATAATAAGCGATTGATGCCCATGGGACAATGAACATAGTAAGGAAAAGATTAGACAAGATGACGGATGAGATGGAAAGGTATGTCAGTGAGACATAGCTGAGGTTGACATTGGAGGAGATGGGAGAGACTTTCGTTCATCAGTGAATTTATTGTGGATGATGATGATGATGATGATGATGATGATGATGATGATGATGATGAAAGCGATTTAAAATGGGAATGTTGTGTCGCATATTTTCAGTGAGGACATAATATGTATGGTAATATTTTTCAATGAGAACCGAGGTGATATTCATCAGGGATTTAATAGGATTTGAAAAATTGCAGAAATATCTACAATTAATAGCATTCTTACTGAGTTAACTAGAGGAAATATCGAAAAAATTTTACTATAGAAGAACCTTACAAAGCTTTTGCCCCTGAAAAGTCTTGCTAAAATATCACAAAAGGAACGCATTTATAATTATGAATAAATGTTTTTCATTGGTCTTGAATTAAAGCAATTGCGTGGTCAGCTGTCCAATTTGTTACACGGTTCATTCCGTTGCCGGATGGAATGTGTTTCCTCTTGAAATGCTTTTACCATTATCACAATCTGTAGGACATAAACTGTCCTTGCAGCGATATACAAACTCTCAGCAATATAGGACCACAAATATATGTGTGTGGGGATGTATATGTGTGTGTGCGTGTGTTTGCGCGCTTTTGTGTCTGTGTATGTGTCTGTGTGTGATGAAGGTTACAAAGTAACTTAGATGTTGGTCGAAATATTGAGCCATTTTTTAAGGATCAAACTCACGACAATACCAAACTGGTGCAAAACAATTTTTACCAGGCGACCAGGTCTTGATCTATAGTCTGTGTCTTGAAAGGAACTGTTGCCGGGTGCAGTTTCGATTTATTTGTCAATCAAAGATGATTAGTCTTTCATATGTGCCTCATGAATGAAAATGCTATTTTTGTTTCTGGTCGTCTGAAAATTCGATTCATTTGAATAACTGACCGGGACTACCGACCTAATCCACTGAAAATATTTTCTAATCCAAAAATTATGAGCGCTTTTTTTCACGTTCTTTAGCATTGAAGGGTATTTTCTGTTTGTGTTTTGAAATAATAAGTTTCCTAGATAAAAGATGTCTTCGTCAAGGTAAGCAGAGATTCATAGAGTGATTTGTTAATGTATTGTTTTTCTCTTTTCAGGTTCTTTCTTGGTAGCGATCCAGATTTCATCAGGATATACTGCTGGAACCATTTGGTTTTTTACATAGCTGACTCTCGATGTGTTTTCTCCTCTCCATAAAAAAAAACATTTGATGCTTTTTTCCCTATCGTTGGGAAGAGCACGGCCGATTACCGTGACTAACAATGGCGCTTCTGTAAATGCTTCTGCTCAAATCTTTTGGGCTCCATAGATTCATTTGAAAAAAGACATCAACGGAATTGCCATGACTAGTGATTGTAAATATGATCACAGAGAGCTTGGGAAGAGTGGATAAAAGACAGGGACGAATTCACTGAACATTATTAGTTAAAAGTTTAATCATCTCAGTTCCTGTATAGCTATTATCAAGGATTTAATCAGACTGGAACAAGGCAATTAGGAGAGACATCCATTGAGGATTGAACTTGAAATGAATTGGGCTGCAAGTCAAATTAAATTTTACACTACGCTACGTATGTTGATAAATAGGTTTCCGCTGTTTTTCTCTCTTGGTATATCAATATATGTTAACCTGTCAGAAATACCATGAATTACTGATTTCATCTTTATGATGTGCAGTTTCCGAAGTAGAGAGCTGGGCTATTTATTTTTTTATGCTTTGCTAAATATCTATGCATGTTTCATAGTTTCATCGGGATAATTCCCGTTTATAACATAAGGGAAACTTTTATTCCCATGATATGTCTAAGAACTCTGACAAATTATATGCGCCTGGATATTCAAGGGTTTTGAAATATGTGCTGTTGGTTACTGGATGATTATATTAGTACGAATACAAAACTTAATTCCTCGTAAAACCTCTTATTCTCCCTATGACAGGAATTTCCGAATAAAGTAAGGATTCAAACAATAAAAACTGCTGAAGATATCTTAATTGTACTCAAGTGGTCCTACTACCGAGACGATTTTATCAGCCAGTAAGGAAATTACATTGGTATCCTAAGAAGAGAGTGGTGATTCATGACTATTCATGATTATTCATTAATGAGTTTAATTCAATTGATATACTCTGAAATCTTATTTCATCCTACTGACTTTCAAAGGTGACTACTTTCTCTGACATCTATGCATATTTCCTTGTCTCTCGTACGTTAAACTGATCAACAACTATATCTCGTGCAATGCATCGATGATTGAATATGTTGGCTGAACTGCTTTGACAGTGATTGCACTTGGCTGAGTGCTTGAATCCAGTGTGATATTGGCCTGAGTACTGATCTTTGACCCACAATCCTTCACAGATGATAAGCAATCGAATCTTTCAAGAAAAAAATCTACAAGATAACCATTTTAGAAAAAGCTGGTTTCGTAAGTTTCTGAGAATTTTAAGACTGACATTGGCAACCGTTTTTCATAAAGTGTAGGCTTTAAAACAATCATTGTCATTTAGCAGGTAACAAAAGGAGATTTTTGGAAATTATCAGGCTCATAAGACGTGTTCATCCAGAGAAAGTTCGTTTCACATGTAATTATTCGTAAAATGTGTTTATTCCATGGAAATGCCAACAGAATGTAATTTTATGATAACTACACTAGTACCCAATATCAATGCAGACATACATAGATTCGTCAGAACTTGAACAAGGAAAAGTAAATATCTGTCAGAGTAACCAATCTTTAAAGTGAACCTGAGAGAGTTTTAAAAGCCAAAAATTATATAAATTTGTCACAGTGAACAGCAAGAAGATTCACCGAAACGTGAACAAGGAAAAAAAGGATGTCTGAAAAAATTGAATATCGCTGATCTGTTAGAGTAAAATGTTTTAAAAACTACAAAATATCTAATTTAGTCATTGTGAACAAAAAGATTTGTTAATGGATATCACTGCTCCAGTATAGCATTGATTGGAACTGGAAAAGGTATAAAAAAAACTACAAGAATATCTGAAACTCTGTCAGGGACCTAAAAATGCAGAATGTAATGGCAATGACTGAATCAAAGATTACCATTGTGCTTGCAATGGTCTAGAACGGTCTTTGAGAAAAGTGAAAACGGAAAATGAAAGTAATAGAAAAAGGAATGCCAATAAGGGGGCTGCAGTTGGGGGGGGGGCTTCCTTTCACTTTATCTCCATCAAGAAGCACTAGATATCGGTGGCGTGAATTTAACGACGACCGAGAAGTTATTGATAATAGTAGTAAAAAGGTTATGAATAAAAGCCTAGTCCCTATGGATGATTTTAATGATTCTTTGCGAAGAAAATAAAATGGGAAAAGGATGAATTACTGCTTGAGTTTATGTTGACTTGACTATCAAGAAACTATCAAACGACACGAATCATAGTGAGGAGATTATTTAATCATTGCAGCTAAGAATTGATACAAAACTTGCAAAAAGTGTTTGAAATTTTGGATCCGAAAAACTTGAAACAAGAAGCTAAATGTAAGAAAAGACCACTCTGTAGGGAATTCGTGAGACAATGAATAAAAAGACTTTGAAATAGTTGTGCAAAGGACACTCTAAAAAGAAAAAATGTAGCAGAAGAAATGTGTGGAAAAAAGCTACATCAAAGTCAACGACGCTTGGAGAGATCGGAACATACTAACAAAGTCAAAGATATCTAAAAAATCATCAAGAAACTTAAAATGGCAATGAGCAGGCTATGCTGCAGTGTTATCAGACAACCGCTGGACATCACTAATCACGAAAAATGACCAGCTGAGAATAAGAGTGCTTGACGACATATACAGGTTCAAGGAATATTAGAGCCGAGACGCCAACCTTTGAAAGATTGAAGAATCCAGGGGAAGGTCCATGTCTCATGATGGAAGTTGAAAGGGTAATAATGATGATGACAATGCATTCATCCATGTTGAAAAAATTATAGTTAGCGCACAATTCATTTCCTTTGAGTTATTTTTTGGGAAAAAACTGCATTACTTCTGTCTGGTTGAATAATTCTTTGCATTTTCTCCCTATGTTGTCGGTCTATAATTACTTCAATTCATGTCAAAGAACAAAGGTATCGCTAAAATGCACTAACTTGAAAAATTCAAAGGACAAAACTAATTTGCAACTCATTGATGATACTGTTGGGCCTTCATTCGCACCCAGCTTTATCTATATTATGATGACCATTTTGGCCATGTAAATATTTATTACATGTCAACTGTGGAGCATACCCCCTGATTCATTTATCTATTTATACTTGAATATGTTGAATCAGGTTACAGTCAGGCCATATCAGATTGCACTAATCATCTCTCAGTTGGCACTCATCAAAGGGTAACAGAAGTCTTATTAATTGGAAGCACAACACATTTTAAGAACGTCTTTTTGCTCTCATTTGTGACTAGAATAATAAGCTAACATCAACAAAAATATGATTAAAGTGAATAGAAGTCAAGCATTAAAAAAAAAGGTTTACAGAGGCACTTCACGTCTTTTTTTCTTTTTTTGCAATCGTACACCCAGGGTTATGGGGGAAAATCAATTAGCATAAATTCATTTAAGTTTCAGTGGTAATATTACCGTAACAGAGCATCAAAACAAATTATCACCCACCCGCGTTGAAAGAATACAAAATATTATTTACAATATTCATTGTTTATTTTGGAAAAAATATCATCAATCACTAGAATATCATCATTATCATCATAATCATCATCATCATCCTTATAATCATCATCATCATCATCAGTCTTTTAACATCCGTCGTTGGACATAGATCTTCCCCAGGATTCGCCATATCTCTCTATCGTGGGTGTCGCAGAGCCAGCACTTCCTGAATTTGTTTACCTCGTCTCTCCATATATTTTGCCGGCTTCGGTTGCGCATGCGATCCTCGGGGATCCATGTCTTGTCCATCAGTTGTCCACCATTCTTGTAACATGGCCAACCCACTGCCATTTGAGATTTTTAATGGATCCTATGATGTCCCTGGCTCTTGTCTTTTCTCAGATGTACTGTGCTGTCTTCTGATCTCTCCAGCATAATTTTTCATGTACACGTTGCATTGTTCTCAATTTGCAGATCTGTCTCTTGGTTGGGTTCCATGTTCCAGCTCCATAAGTGACTATTGGGAGGATGCATTGGTTATACAGCCTCCTTTTTAGGATTAATAGGATCTTATTTTTGAAGGTTGAGCTTGTTCGGCCAAAAGCTTACCATTCTAGTGATTCCTCGCTCGATTTCTTTTGTGTATCTCATGGAGATTTGTTGTCCTAGGGAGATGTAGTGACCTACTTTCTCCAGTTCTGTGTCTTCGATTTTGTTATCAGTGTTTTTATCTCCGATGTGGTTGTTGCACATGATCTTCGTTCTGCTGAAATTCATGTATAGGCCGACTTTCTTGCTCTCTTCATTTAATTCATCTATCATCAGTTGGAGGTCATGTACGTTCTCTGCCAAAAGGAAATTGCTCAGATACTCGCTGTCTATTCCAATTCATTTACTCTCCCAGTCTACTCTTCCGAAGATCATCCTGAGGCTGGCTGTGAAGAGCTTCGGTGAGCTCGTATCACCTTGTCTTACTCCTTTCTGGAGCTGAAAAGGGTCCGAGTCTTTATGTAACCTGGTAAAGGAGCTGTGGTGATTGTATACATGTTCCAGCACTTAAACATGTACTTGATCTACACCTATTGTGCTGCTTTTCCTTTCAACTGAATAATCGAATGCAGGTGGTCCATGGTCGAGTAGCTTCTCCGAAAGACAGCTTGCTCTTGTGGTTGGTTTTCATCGAGTGTTTCTGTGATTTGGTTGGTGATGATCTTTGTCATATGTTGTATACACAGTTGGTTAGGCTTATAGGCCTGTAGTTGTTGAGGGCTTTCGGGTTTCCTTTTTTATATAAAAGCATTATGATAGTAGTGGTCCAGTCATCTGGCACTTGACTGTGTTCTGGACACAAGTTGTAGAGGATGGCCAGTTTCCTGGTATTGATTTTACCTACTTTTCGGAGTAGATCGATGGTAATGTTGTCTGGTCTAGGGGTCGTTCCTTTCTTCGTCTGTTTGATGGCTTGTTTCACCTTCTACGGGATTACTTTTGGGAAGTCTTCGAGTTGATGGGACACGTCTTGCGTATCCTACACATTATTTTGAAGTCCTTGTTTTGAAAAATAAAGTTTTTCGTAAAATTCTTTGGCACGTTCGACAATCCTGTCTTTGTCTGTTAGGTTTCCATTTTCCTCGAGGATGCTAGTTATTTGCTTTCGTCCTGAGTTGAGGCTTTTGTTCATCGCTTTGAAGCCCTGACCTCTTTCAAGAATCAATTTGCTGACTGCCATCGTGTATTTTCTTCCGTTTTCCTTTCGTTTTTTCCAGATTAATTTATCAAATTCGATTGCTTCAATTTTCTCTCTTGTCGTTAGTGGCTTGAGGTTTCTGCGTTTTTCCATGAATTTTCTGGTTTCATCTGATATTTTACTAATGGGCTGTATGCTCATTGGTTTGAATATAGTGGGGACTTCTCTTATAGATGCTGTCATTTTGTTGTTTAGTTCGTTGATGTTGTTTTGTTCATTAAGAATTTTGAATCTGTTTTTCAGTTTGAGCCTGAAAAATCGAGCTTGATCTTTTGGTATGTTTAGAGGCTGCAGTTCCGTGTGGACATTTTCCTGTGATTTTTGTTGGTGTTTACTTGTGTTTTACATCGTACCATTCCATGGTTGCTGCCTACATTGACTTGATTCCAGACTTGGTTGTCCTTGACGATATCACTTTTGTTCGTTAGGATGTAGTCTGTTTCGTTCTTAGTTTTGTGATTAGGGCTCTCCCAAGTCCATTTCCTATTTGGTACTTTCTTGAAGGAGGTGTTCATGATTTTGAATCCGTTAGCCGTTGCAAAGTTTACAAGACCTCCTCTCTCATTCCATACTTTGTATCCAAATTTGCTGACACAATCTCCATTTCCTTGTCTTACCTGCAGGTTGAAGTGTCCCATGATAACATTGAAGTGTTTTCTGGTGTCTTGAAGTAGGGAGTTTAAGTCATCATAGAAGTTGTCTATTTCCTTGCAAAGTCGGAGCGTTGACTTCGATTATATTGAGTTTGTGTCGCTTTGCAAGTTGTATGGTGACGCTAGCTGCTCAGTCAGAGACGGTTTTGAAGCAAGTTACATTATCTTTGAGGTTTTTATTGATGAGAAAGCCTTCGCTCTACTCTCTTTTCCGTACCTGTAAAGAAGCTGTCTGCTCCTCAGTTCGATTAGTTCTTCTCCAGGTCTTCTTATCTTGCTAATGCACATGATGTCCCATTTGACATTTTTTATTTCACTTTCTAGATTGGTAAGGTGCATATCAGTTGACAGTGTTCTGACGTTGTAGGTGCTTATGTATAATGTTGTCCTTTTGGTGACAGTCTTAGGGCTGTGTTTAAGTGGTTTCTATAGGACCGATGACTCAGTAGGAATAGGTGTTTCCTTATTAGAAGGTTTGGGTAGTTGCTTTCAGAGTACATCACCCCAACCCAAAGTAAGTGATGTGGCCAAGTGTCTTGGGGCCAATGACCCAGCAGGAACAGGCGCTCTCTCGGTGTTATGCGTACAATTGAATTTTCTGTATCAATTTATTGGATTTTCTGTATTTATTTATTTATTTACTCATTTATTCATTTATCATGTACTTCAATGTCTTGTTCATTCATCCAGTTCTGTCTCGCTTGATTGTGATATCCCCTGCCACAAAACTTCTCTCAAAAATACACACTAGAATATAGCTTCAAAATCTCTGAAAATGCACTGATTTCGTATATGACATTTCAATGAACCCAAAATCGAAACTACCCCCCAAGAAAACGAAAAAAAAAGAAAACAAAAAAAAGATGAAAATAAAAACCCAAAACAAAACCCAAAACTCCACAATCCCACCTATTGCCTCGACCGGGGCTTGATTGGCCATAAAAATAAACAAATCAAATGTTAGATTAGATTGAAGACCGACACATCAAAGTAGTAAATTCTATGGAAGAGCATTGCATAAGCTTACATGGATGAGTTACCTCACTTAAAGAGTGCTCAACCCTAAATAGAGGAGCATTAATAATTGTGTCATCTACAGACAGCTGTTTGGATATATTACATCTCTTCAGTTATCTTTCCATTATCCCATCCAGTACCGCGAGGTTGAATTGAAACCTTCACATCAAACCCGGAGGCCGATGTCCTACCTCAGTAAGGCTGAATCTATGTGATATACATATTTACACAGAAATTCCTCATCCACCAGAGTGCTCTATTCCTATGGAGGATGCGTGTATATGTGTGTATATGTGTGCATGATATCCAATAAGATTTCAATGTGATGACAATTCGGAATTTCCAGAACTGATCAATTTCAAAATAAAAAGTAATTTTGCTAATTTGTTGTAGTTGTCAAGTTTATTTTGAAATAAGGCAAAATAAACTCAGTGTATATAGAACATACACAATACATTTCACCACAACAACACATTCAAAAATGCTTCAAATACATACATTATCAATATATAACACTACTATTTTTTCACAGCCGTCAGGAATGTTTTTTGCTCTTTAGTTCGATCAACTCTTTCCAGGGTCTTCACATTCCTGTATTATCAATGATTTCCGAATTGGTTCGAATGTATAGCTTTATTTGTGTTGTGTTTGGATACTCATCCTTGGAACACATCATCTTCACCCTACAAAAGTTATACAGCAGGGCCCTTTTTAAGCTGCTGACGCAGCAGTAACGGCAGGTATATTTTTGATAGTGCAAAACATTGGGGTTTCGGCCATGTCCAGCTGTGCTGGCCCATCTACGCTCTTATTTGGTGTATATATATATATTGTCATCATGTATTTTTTTCTTTCCTAATTTGAAGGTATACACATTTGAGAATGAGGTTATGCTTTTTGAAAACATCTTTTTTTCTATATAATTCGTTGGTTTTTATTCGAAAATTCATCAATGTATTGAAAGTAATGATCTGTGAATAGCTGGATAGTTAGGGGAAAGGAAGACGTTTTCAGTGAACCAAGGTCAAACTCTGATTGGGCCAAGTTTTATTCTAATCTTTACATTATATAAGCTTTCAATTTATCTGATTTCAAAACCTTCGGGAAATCAGTCAGTCTCGAGAGAAAAGTTTTTTCAGGTTCAAAGGGGTTTTTCTATAACGTAGCTATAAATCTAAAATGTATCTTCTCTTCTTATTCATTCACTGTATATGTGAATTTTTCTCTCTCTCTCCCCGTGCCTGTACAAGTTTGGTACCACTTATAATTGGAAGTTAACCCCCACTTGACAATAAATGTTTTCCTTAAAGCAGAAACCCTATCCTAGCTCAAGCCCGTATTATCAACACAATAAAACAGGGGCACAACTCGAATCCAATTGCCTGCCTTTGCTCGCAAACTACTTATACCCCAAGCGAGTACAGACGTACTTAGTTTTCAGAAAGATATCTTCTTTCAAAGCTCTGAGTAGTGTACAACAAACTCTCAAGGATCTATGTTGGCCTACCTTGGAATGTCTGGTGGTGTTAGTACATCTCTTTCTTGTGATTTCATCAAGTGTTCATGAGATATGATTTGCTATCCAGTGTAGTTAGATTTGTAATTTTTCCCAGACAGCACCAGACACCCCAGTCATATATATATATATATATATATATATATATATATATATATATATATATACACGGATACATGGCACTGTCAGGGAAAAACTCCGAATCGCGATTGTGCAAATCCAGTGAATAAAACAGACCCAATGACATTTTGTATTTATATTATACTTATACTATGTTATTGTTGCAAGCCAACCAAATATCGAAAACAGTATCGTATATACTAAATAGTATCGTTGATATAATACGGTGATTATAGCTAATTTGCAAAAACAACTCATTCTCTACTATTTTGATTCATTTCAAAGAAGCTGTTTACAAATTAAATCTTTATAAATATTATGCTCAGAGTTTATTAATTCTTGAAGATGATTTGGAAACAATCAGTATGCGATTATCTAAAATTTGGATAACATCGAGAGAAAAGTTGACTTATAGATCAATGAGACATTATGACGAATTTCAAGGAGGACATTCAATTTCGTCAATTTGTGGATACTTTTTATAGTTACAAATAGTGAATCACAAAAACAGCCAATCTTTTGTAACTCTTTTCAAGTATAAGTGGCTTCACCTCGATTGTTTTTTTGTTTTTTTTTTGTTGTTTTTCTTTTATTACAGTTAATATCTGTTCAGTTAGGAGAACAGAAACAATTTCTTTCCATTTGCTGTTTTGAAGTTGACTTATAATACTTTCAAACATGTCAAGGTGGTGCTGACTTTGTGATTTAAAGTCAAAATTTGATAAATCATATCAGCATAATTTGGGCGGTATTATCAGTGTGTATGTCTGTGTTTTATGTAATAGTGTTACGGTATTGTATCATAAATTACTTTCGCTTCTATTAGGTATTAACTGACATAGGATATGTGGAGTTTTCTCAACGCAAAAACAATTGTACCCAATCTTTTCTTAATAAAATGATCTTTAACTTTATCTAAATACGCTTGGATCACACGAACCAGAGCTGCCCCACTGTGTACGTTTGTCTGCCCTGATCTTCGTAGGATATTTTTCTAATTTTAACACCTGGACACTGGTAGTTGCTAAATTTCAAAGCTCAGGCATCAAAATATCCTAAATTTAAAGCATTTTCAGAAAAAACTATGTATACTTCCATGGGTTATAATTAACATGTACACAGATCAGGCCGGGGTGAGTGATAAGTCATTTTCTCCCAGGCAATGCAGTTTATCATGCTCCTATAAACAATGTCGACTCAACCAAATCCATCAATTGTTTTTCTTCAATTTCCATAATGTATGCATATCTAATTCCAAATATAGACCTGCATGCTCCCTAAGCACATTCTTATACAGACACATGGATACGTACAGAATCATACATACAAACACACAGACAGACACAGACAGACAGACACACACAGACACACAGACACACAGACACACACATATATATATATATATATATATATATATATATATATATATATATATATATATATATATATGGGAGTAATAAAAAAGAACATACTAAGCAGCGAGGGAGCTGAGGAATTGTTCTCCATGCAAACAGTACAAAACTATGTCGATGTAACTGCAAATGTTTAATGAAACATTCTAGTAACGTTTCAATCCATTTTCCTTCAAATATATCTGCTAAATCGGTTGAAATAAAGGCGTATGCAGCTATATTTGGTTTGATTCGTGCTTATAGTTGCATATTTCCAATTTGCGCCTGTATTCAACCTTCAAGATCAGAATAAAACCTCAGATGATAAAGAAAACGAATATATACGT